>CM040125.1:281505928-281902978 GCA_022559845.1 Amorphophallus konjac
TTATATCTTCCTTTTCCTTTTTTTACCATTATTATTATTATTTCACATTTTTTATTTATTTCTCATATATATATTCAGGTTTATTTATTTATCATGATTTTTATTAATTTATTATCATTATTATCATTATCATTATCATTATCATGACATATTTATATATATTTATTTATATTTATTTTGGAAGGAAAAGTGGGCCGTCGGGGGCAAAAAGGGGTGTACCGGCGAAGGCATGGAGAGCGTGCCGGAGACGGGCTGGGAGAGTGCGCCGGGTAGGTTAGAGGGTGCCGGAGAAGCGCCAGGAGAGTGTGACGGGGAGGGAGTTGGCGGGCGTGCCGGGCTGACTCGAAGTCTGTACAACGTCTGCTAGCACACGCGCAGAGTCTGTACACTGTCCATTTGCTGCCACCCAAAGTCTATACATTGTCTATTCAACCAGCATACAAAGTCTATACATCCTTCAGCTCAGAGTCTGTACGTTGTTCATTGGCTGTAGCTCACAGTCTATACATTGGCCAGCTCAAAGTCTGTACATTATTCATTGGCTGCAGTTCAAAGTCTATACATTGTCCATTGGCTGCAATTCAAACTCTATACGTTGGCCATTGGCTATAGCTCAAAGTCTATACATTGGCCGGCTCAAAGTCTGTACATTGTTCAGCTCAAAGTCTGTACATTGGCCAGCTCAAAGTCTATATATTGTTCATTGGCTGTAGTTCAAAGTCTATACGTTGGCCATTGGCTGCAGCTCAAAGTCTATACATTGGCCAGCTCAAAGTCTGTACATTGGCCAGCTCAAAGTCTATATATTGGCCAGCTCAAAGTCTGTACGTTGGCCAGCTCAAAGTCTGTACATTATTCATTGGTTGCAGTTCAAAGTCTATACATTGTCCATTGGCTGCAGTTCAAAGTCTATACGTTGGCTAGCTCAAAGTCTGTATATTGGCCAGCTCAAAGTCTATACATTGTTCATCGGCTGCAGGTCAAAGTCTATACGTTGGCCATTGGCTGCAGCTCAAAGTCTATACATTGGCCAGCTCAAAGTCTGTACATTGGCCAGCTCAAAGTCAATACATTGTTCATTGGCTGCAGTTCAAAGTCTATACGTTGGCCATTGGCTGCAGCTCAAAGTCTATACATTGGCCAGCCCAAAGTCTGTACGTTGTTGTCACAAGCATATTAAGCCCATACATCCGTTCATGGCGTGTCTGAACATCCGTTTCCAAAGTGCATGCTTCACTATCTGCATTTGTGCAATCCTTCACGCAAAGTCTATACATTGCTTGTTGCTGTGTTCGTGCCTCAACCTGCCAAATATGTACGTTGTGTTACACTTCAGGGAGACGGTGGAAGAAGAGGTGAGATGGAGAGATAGATGAGGGGGAGAGTGAGAAAGAGAGTGAGACGGTGGGGAGGAGTGTACCAGTGAGGAGCCGAGAAGGTGTGTCGTTGGAGGGCTGATAGGGTGTGCGACTGGAGGGCTGATAGGGTGTACCGGTGAAGGCTGGAACAGACGTGCCGACGAAGGCCCACTCCTCTGTTACTTATTTTTAAGGCTTTTCTTTTCTTCTTTTCTTTGATTTTTGCGTAGTTTTATACAAATCTTTTCTCCATCTTCTTGCAATCTGTTGTTGCTCTATTTATTTGTTGCTTTTGTTATCTTTTGGTGTGTATTTATTATCCCATTTGTTTGTTGCATCCTTTTGTCTTTTCAATGTGTTATTATTTCTAACGAAAATTCGGCAGCATCTCCCCTTGACCCGAGCGTAAGGAAGATAAAGGGAACGTGCCCACATAGAGTGGCGGAACCCGACAACTGGAGGTGGGCGCCCGAAGGCGGCAACACCTTTAATAAAACTTCGGGAAACCCGGAAGAAACGACGGATGGGGGACTCGCCTGGGACTAGCTGGGGGTGCACCG
Source organism: Amorphophallus konjac (assembly GCA_022559845.1). NCBI lineage: Eukaryota > Viridiplantae > Streptophyta > Magnoliopsida > Alismatales > Araceae > Amorphophallus > Amorphophallus konjac. The sequence goes on from CM040125.1 coordinate 281,507,847, forward strand.
GGCAAGAGAAGAGGATTGGAGGGTGTGCCGGGCAGGGAGCTAGAAGGGTGTGCCGTTGAAGGCCCGCTAGGGGAGTGTCGGTGAAGAGCGGCCAAAGGTGTGCCACTGAAGGCCAAATGAAGTGTGCCGGCGAAGGGCTGCTGAAGGCGTGCCACTGAGGGCCAAATGAAGCGTGCCGGCGAAGAGCTACTGAAGGTGTGCCGCTGAGGGCCAAATGAAGCGTGTCGGCGAAGGCCGCTGAAGGTGTATCAGCGAGGGGCTTAGCCAGGATGAACGGCTGGAAGCTAGGGAGGCTGGGTGAAAGGATGAAGACTGAGGGTTAGCCAGGTGGGCTGGGGATTGAAGAAAGGCGGAAGGCCACGGAGGGCGTCAGTGGCAGGATGTTGAAGGGAAGAAGAGGGAGGTGTCTCCCTCTAGGTAAACGGCTGAGGTTGGAGGCCAGGAAGGAGGGCATCGAGCTCACGAAGCCCCGAGAGAACAGAAGAATAAACTCCCTTGGGCCGAAGACTAAGTGTAAGGCCATGGATCGTGCGGGGGAACGATACCGACATGGAGACTCCAAGACACCGGAGAAGGAGAGAAAGTGAACAACATACCATGCACACTGGCACAAACCAACGGAAGCAACAAGAAACCCAAGAAGGGTGATTTTTATTCACGAAGAGGAATGACCACGGCCAGCCACATACATTGCAAAGCACATTCGTGCTGACACTACGGACAGGGGAGGGGAGGAGATCATGAAAATAAAAAAAAGAAGGAAATGGGGGGAGTGTTGGGGCCGAACAAGGGTGACTACTCCCTACTCTTCCCCACTTCCCCGTTACATGAAGCCTCTCTCTCTCTCTTTCTTTTCTTTGCCTGGTGGTTGTCGGAAGACTCCACGCCGGAGCCCTCGCCCTTCTCTTCTCTCTTCTCCTTCTTCTCGTAGGTGGCTTTTTCTGTTCGTCTCTTCTCCTCCTACCTCTTCTCCCCGTCTGTCTACCCCTCTTCTCTTCGCCGGAATGGGAGTGGTTTTATACTCCCAGCAGCGGGAGCCCTCGAGCACGGCAGTCGGAGGCGGGAAGCGGCTAGTCATGATGGGGTTTGACTTCCCCCGTTCTGGACGTCAGGGGAGTAGCCTTGCGTGGCCCAACCTCTGGTTGACACCTCGGACAGCTCACTGCGCGCCAAGGATACGTAGGGCACGGGCGTCACGTCGTTCGGGCGTTGAAACACCTTCACGCTGTGCCGCAGGCGGGCTCAATAAGTGTGCCGCAGGAGTGCCAAAAAGGCGTGCCGCTGAAGCCCCAAATGGGCGTGCCGCTGAAGCCCCAAATGGGCGTGCCACTGAAGGCCAGAAATAGTGTGCCGTTGAAGGCTTGAAATAGTGTGCCGTTGAAGGCTTGAAATAGTGTGCCGTTGAAGGCTTGAAATAGTGTGCCGTTGAAGGCTTGCAGGGTGTGCCGTTGAAAGGGCACAAGGGTGTGCCACTGAAGGCCCAGGGGTGTACCGTTGAAGGGCCAAAAGGCTGTGCCGCTGAAGGCCCAGGGGTGTACTGCTGGAGGGCCAAGGGCTGTGCCGCTGAAGGCCCAAGGGGTGTACCGCTGAAGGGCCAAAAGGCTGTGCCACTGAAGGGCTAAAAAGGGCAGTTCTGAGCCCGTTGTGAGCACGAATTGTGGCTCATTTAATTTTCTTCGAGGCCCATGGATTGTGGGGGCTCTTGGTGGTTGATTTCTCTTCACTGTCGTGACTCCGGAGACGGCTTCACGGCAGTGTGCATATTTGGGGAGTCCGGATGACCAGTCCCTCCGGGGCTTCTTCACTCGGTGCCGTTGTTAATGCTGGGCTGAGGTGGATATCTGTGCGTGCAATTTTTGGTGTCCACAGAATCCCAGGCTCTCAGAGAATTACGGAGGCTTTGAAACAAGATTTCCTAATCCATTGGAAGGAATATCCAATAGAGAGGTCCTTATGTTCAAGAATATGTTCCTATAGTGCAAAGTGTGAACTAATGGCCATATACCGGAATATATGCCATGTACTTAAAGAAAATGACTCTATAGATAGAAAAAGACTGTGTAGCGATGTGAAACCATGATAAAAAATTCACCATTACATCATTTAAAATCATAGTGTAAATACAAACTATAGAGTTTAGCTAATGAAATTAACATATGCTTGAAATAACTAGAGATGCTTTTAACATGCAATTTCTATCATAAATTGATCAATAAACTCAAAGTCATGAAAATAGTTCAAAACTTAGGTAGCTGAGCTTATTTATAAGTAAACTTGATTGTTCTTCAATTCTGTCTTTAATTGCTTGAACAAAGTACTCTGGCGGTCTAAGATGGAGGCGTCACAGTGCTGTGACGGTTTATCGTGGGGCCTTCAGAGTGTTGTAACGCACTGCTTCTAGGCTGTCAGAGATAACAGAGAAATTTTAAATACAACAGAGGGTGTGACGGCTTATCGTAAGGCCGTTATATCATGTGACGGTCTTATCTTAATCCGTCAGGGGTTCTGCTGACAGTAAATAGAATAGAAAACTATGAAAATATGTCATGCTTGGAATCAAAATTCTTAAACTATTCCAGTCAGGAAAAATGAAGTATAGGCCAGCTACATGCATAGGTTGAAATGAATTAACAGCAAAATATCTTTTATCTTTGATTAAGGCTAAGGATATGCATGTATGCACAACCCTACTAAAATATGAAATTCATGATCTATAATGCATATAATCAAGCAAAACCAGAGGGCTTTCATCCCTAACATGATGTTCTTGCCGTTCATGAGATAACCTACCTTCTTACTGGGCTTTAGACTTCTAATTTGGTCTTCAAGACATGCCCTAGTTCTTCCCTTCCTGAGATTTTTCAGCAACTTCACGTCGCTCTAACTCCTCAGTCTCTTGACCTAAGGACGTGAAATTTGGAGGGTAAGAAGATGAAACTATTGGGAACAAAAAGTTCTAAAGCATCTAACTCTAGTTATCTCGTTTAGCTTCTCTAATTTCCTGATCTTCAGCACCATGTTGCACAGTTTCCTGGGTTGCTGTGATGAAACCAGAAACTTTGGAAGATCCTAACTCCTTGGATACTCGACCTCCTAACATCAAATTTTGAGAGGTGTTAGTCTAAAGTATTATAAACGAAAACTTCTAAAGAACTTACCTGAAATTCTATCTCCTTACCATGATTCTTCACGAGCCAAAAGTAAGGGTCGCTCAGTTCAGAATTGGGTCCTGTTTATAGGGTTTTGGCAAAGGTTTGAGGATTAGATCGATTCTAGAGTCCTTAGTTAGCCAAAACCTGATCCCTAAGAGTCCTTAGCAACCTTACACATTCTCTTAATTAGGTCTCTTGCAGATAGGATCCCAAAGATCTAATCTTTTTATTCTTTCTCTCATTCACGGAACTTACAGAGTGTAACGGTCCAAGCTGGGCACGTTGCATGACTATGGCGGTCGCACGATAGACCGCTACATCCACTGTGTGCAGAATTCAATTTTATTTAAACTCTTTTTGTTAATTATCCACCTAATTATCTATATAAGGGGTATTTATCCATATAATTCATGAATAGGCTAAATAACCTTCTAGAATATGGGCCAAACTTATTGGGCTTGGTCCTTATACCTATTGGGTTTCATTTAAATGGGCTAGATTACTTAACTAGAATAATTGGGACTAATTAAATCAAATAACCCATTTATTATTTTATTTCGGTCTTTATAAATTCGTAATAAATTCCAGAAATTCTAAACTAATCTAGTGTCACGCCCCGTACTCTATACCGTCGAGGTATTGTCCGCTTTAGTCTACCGGCCTCACGGTTTTATCCCTTTTTAATAGTGATCGGCTCCAGAATGGGGGACTTCCCAGGCAGGTCACTCATCCCAGTACTACTCCCCATTAAGCACGCTTAACTTCGGAGTTCTTTTCAAGAACTGAGCCGATACTTGAAAAGGCGCCTCGATGATATAGAGTACAACTTAGCTATATTTGAGGGTGTTACAATCTACCCCTCTTATATAGGCGATGTCCTCGTCGCTGGGCACATATAGCACACAATCAAACCCCCAGGCAGGTAGGATTCTAGAGGTGGCCCCTACAGGCTCAAGAGGTGACTCCCACTATGTAGCACTTTGTCCCATTGCGGGTTCAAGAGGTGGCTCCCATAGCGTAGCACTTTGCCCTGCATGGCACTTAGTTCCCACACTTCCGGCTGGGATATGGCTCTGATACCATTCTGTCACGCCCCGTACTCTATACCGTCGAGGTATTGTCCGCTTTGGCCTACCGGCCTGACGGTTTTATCCCTTTTTAATAGTGATCGGCTCCAGAATGGGGGACTTCCCGGGGAGGTCACCCATCCTAGTACTACTCCCCATTCAGCACGCTTAACTTCGGAATTCTTTTCAAGAATTGAGCCGATACTTGAAAAGGCGCCTCGATGATATAGAGTACAACTTAGCTATATTTGAGGGTGTTACATCTAGAAATTATTTATATATATTTTGGGGCACTACACCCTCCCCCACTTAGAAGAATTTGGTCCCCAAATTTAATACATGGATTTATGGAGAGTGTACTTACAATTGAATAATTCCAGGAATCTTCTACGCATAGATTCTTCCGTCTCCCATGTTGCTTTGTGTGGCCATTGCTTCGTCCATTGGACTTGGACCATAGGAATAGTTTTGTTCCTTAGTTGACGCACTTCTCGTTCCCGAGTCCTGACCGATTTCTGCTCGTATGTCAGGTCCTTTTGGATCTCCAGATTGTCATAAGTAATGACATGATGAGGATCATATGTTGCATCCCTATGGTTTTGATGATGTCTCACACTATAAATCAACCTCCTATCTCTAGATTCATGCTGGTTCATCACCTAAGTGAGTTCAGTTCATATGCTGTTCCATTATTTCATCTATCTACACTGTTTGGTTAATATCAACAGCAGTGGGTCGACTCATCAGCAAGGGTGGGTCGACGCATCAGAGCATTGATAGTTGGGCACAAAGTCTATACACCAGCTTGATCCATTTAGTCTGTACATTGGCATATCCTCTTCTAGTCTGTACATCGGGCACCTTCTAACTGAAGTCTACACATTGATCCTAATACTCTAAGTCTGTACACTGCCCGACCAGTCAAGTCTGCACATTGCCAAAGTCAGTTCAGCTCAACCCTACACATCCTTCCAAGCTTCAACTCTATACATTGGATTGTCACACTTCATGTCTATACACTGGCTGCTGCATTGTCATGAAGTCTACACATCCGATAGTGTATGTCTATACATCGCCCAGAGTCTTGTTAGCAAAGTCTGAACAGCGTTCGTTGTCAAGACTTCTTGAAGTCTGTACATCGGACTGCTTCTTTTGAAGTCTACACATTGGCTCATTCACTTCAGCAAAGTATGTACATTAGACTGTGGCAAAGTCTATACATTCGGTTCCTTGGGCAAAGTCTGTATATCGCTTAGTATGCACATTGCCTTCAGCCCAAGTGTTCAAAGCCAAGTCTATACAACGCCAACCCAACACATTGAACAGTTCTCCAAGTCTATACACTAGACTTCATCTCTCTAAGTCTATACACTGGTCTGTGATTCACCAACTCTGTACATTCGATATCTTTTCCTACGCATTGGCCAAGTCCATACACTCAACATTTCCCTACGCTTTCCTGGCCAAGTCTGTACATCACTAAGTGTGTACATTGCATGCTGCTCAAACGTTCAATATCTTCAAAGTCTGTACAGCGTCCGTCTTAGCCAGCGTCTCATGCTGCGTCTTAGGCAAGTCTGTACAACGGTTTCATTCGCTCAAGTCCACACATCCATAGTGGTTCATCAAGTCTATACATTCACTTGAGCTTCACCAAGTCTGTACAACGCTGAAGTCTTCACAAGTCTGTACAGTGTTTGAGCTTCACAAAGTCTATACATCGCTTCAAGCGATTCAAGTCTATACAGACTGTCCTTACATTCAGAGTCTGTACATCGGTTCATCAGCCGATCGTTTCATTCAGAAATCTCCAAGTCTGTACAGCCGAGTGTCTAATGCATCGTCTCACTCTGGCAAAGTCTATACAGTGCTCACAGCACATTGGTTCAAAGTCTGAACACTGGCTCAAGCATGTCAAAGTATATACATCTCCGTTGGGGTTCAAGTCAGTTCTTTGCTCACCGTCTTATTAAGAGTCTCACACAGGTTCCAAGTCTGTACATTGGTTAGGCTTCGTGAAGTCTATACAGTGACAGAAGCTTTGTTAAGTGTACACATTGGTAAGGATCGTTTGCATTGTTCATAGTCTATACACTGCCATCCGTCTGCATTGTTCATAAGTCTATACACTGCCATTCATGCGCATTGCTCATATGTCTATACACTGCCATTCATGCGCATTGCTCATATGTCTATACACTGCCCTCACACATGCGCTTCTTTCACTAAGTCTGTACACTCTCTCACGTTGTACACACTTAATCAGTTGAAGGTTCTGAAGTATATACATTCATGTTAATAGCCTGAACTAACTAAGTCTATACATTCCATCTGTCTGTCTGCAGGCGATTCAGGCTGATGATTGGGCACGTGAACCGAGGTTGGCACCTGGCACGTGATCCAAGACAACAGGCGTATGACACGTGGATGGCAACCTGGTCAGGATGCTGCCATGTGGTCGAAATTCAAATGATCTGGCCAAAAAGTGCATGGGCGGGAACCTGGCAGCCACACGCCAATATCTGCTATAAATATAGAGCTTCATCCTTCAGTTGAAGCTAGATCGTGAATAGAGAAAGCAGAAGCCATTGGTGAGAGTTTGCACGATCCAGAAAAGAAAAAGAGCAGAGAGTTCCAGATCCGAGAGGAGTTTGTTCGAGAGAGAGAGCAGTGTGTGTGGATTGATGAATTGCTTCACTTGAAGCTACAATTGTATTGGGTTTCAGAACCGATTTCTTCTTCATTGGTTTTTATTTCTACTTAGCTTTCGTTTCATTTCGTTCATCCTTCTGATTTGAATTGTTTTCCCTCCGGTGTGTGGAGGAAGGGAGTATCACTCCAGTTTCCCTCTGTGTTGCAGAGGAAGAGAGATCGGTGATCTCTGGTGGTGTTAGTGACTGGTTGTCATTAACAGTTTCCCTCCGGTGTGTGGATGAAGGGAGAGGATTCTCCGGTTGTGTTCTAGCTGGGAGCTAGAACAGGTTTCAAGTTCTGTGGGTAGCAGAACTTGGTTGAGGGATTTGTTTCCCTTGGTGTTCAAGCTGTGTGGCAGCATGTTGTTCGCAGACTGAGTCTGCATTGATCTAGCATCGTCTAGTGGAATCCTCACTCTAGTTGGAGTGAGGGGTGGATGTAGATTGCGGACTGCAATCGAACCACCTAAAAACCGAGTGCCTCCTCTGTGGTTTGCTATTGTTATCTACGCTCTTCATCTGCTTGTCTCTTTATTTCCATGTGATCAGTTCTTCATTCTCATTTACATTTCTCTGTGCATGGATTAAGGAGGTGCGTTAGCAGTAGAAATTATTTTCCGCCTAAGTTTCTACAAATTGGGAGTGATCTATTCATCCCCCCCCTTCTATATCACTCTTACTGCGCTAACAATTGGTATCAGAGCAGGTTTACGTCATGTGGACGAACGGTCAAGGGAATGCTGGTGGTCCTAGAAACTTCATGGCTGAAGGTCAATCCATTAGTCGCCCTCCTTATTTCGATGGTAGTAACTATCTATTTTGGAAGAACAGGATGGAAGTGTTCATCAGGGCTCAGAGTCATAAACTGTGGAGAGTAATCACGGTGGGGCCATATGATCTGCCACCAAACGAGGATGCTTGGACAGATGACCATGTCAAGCTCTCTTCACTCAACTGGACGGCGCTGAACATCATCCAGTGTGCTGTTCATCCAGAGGAATATGCTCGTATATCTGCATACAGAACTGCCAAGCGAATGTGGGATGAGCTGCAATTGATCTATGATGGTACAGCTCAAGTGAAAGCCTCGAAGGTAAATCTCTACACTTCTAAGTATGAAATGTTTAAGATGAATGCAGACGAGAATATAACTGAGATGTATGCCAGGTTGTCTTTAATCACAAATACTCTTAAAGGGCTAGGGAAGGATCTTGCTGAGGCAGATATAGTCAGGAAAATCCTTAGATCGTTATCCTCGGAATGGCACACTAAGGCCATTGTGATTGAGGAGTCAAAAGATTTGACTATCTTGACTGTGAATGAACTCATAGGATCTCTTATGACCTATGAGATGAATTTCAAAGGAGGTGGAGAAGGAAGTGAGAGGAAGGGTAAGAATGTGGCTCTAAGGGCATCCCGCAACAAGGGTAGCAACAGTGGGAGCAGCAGCAGTAGCCCCGAGTCTGAGTCCGAGCTTGAAGGTTTGTCAAATCTCGACCAGGAGGAGCAGGCAATGCTCACTAGACAGTTCAGAAAATTTCTGAAGAAAAAGGGAAAGACCTTTAGGAAGAAGAAGCCACACCCTTTCAACAAGAATGCTGAATTTACTAGTTACAGGGATAAAAATCCTAAGAGACTAACTTGTTTTAATTGTAACAAACAGGGACATATGAAAGGCGAATGTCCAGACCTCCAGAAGAAGGGTCCCTATCTTCAGAAGACAAACATAAAGGTGCAGAAGAAGAAGAAGCCACAGGCGATGGTCTGCACATGGAGCGAGGAAGAAGAAGACCCAGAAGAAGCTTCCTCAGAAGAATATGAAGATGGAATTTGCCTTATGGCAAACAGTGAAGAGGAGGTAATAAACGTTTTTGAAAATTTCTCAATTGATGATTGGGAGGATGCTTATGGTGACTTGCTAGATAAATTTAATTCCCTTAGCAAAGAGCACAGAGTTCTGAAAAGAAAATTTAACACAAATGTTGAAGAACAAACTCTGATCTGTGAGGAAAATGAGAAGCTAAAAGAACAACTAGAAGAAATGACCTCACTAAGGAAAGAAAATGATAAGCTCAAGGAAGAAACTCAAGAAAGTCAAAAACAGCTCAATGAATTCAAAACTAAAATTGAAGAAAGCATGAATGAAATTAGAGTGAATTCAGAGAAATATGAAGCTGTGAAGAAAGTAAATGTTGAACTCCTAAAGAACTCTGAGTTCCTTCAAAAGGAGCTGGAAGACAAACAGAAAGTCTTAGAAAAGTTTGTCCAAGGAAAGACTAGCCTAAATGCTATACTAGGGACTAGGGTCAATTTCAATAAGGAAGGTTTAGGCTATGACCCAACCAACAAGAGACCCTTGCAATTCAAGACCATCACCTTCTGCCCAGAGAAGGGAAAAGAAAAGCTGGACACACCATCCAGCTCAAACAGCTCTAAGGAAATTCAAAGTCCTAAAGAAAACACAAAAATCAGTACTGGACAACCATTTAAGATGGGAATGAATTTTATGAAGAATAACACTAAGCCCACCTACCAGAACACAAATAGTAGATGGACCAAGAAAGTAAATCAGAATAAGAGCTGGAATTACAACAATCAGATGGGTCCAAACAGGACCTACTGGAGAAATAACTTTCATAGTCAAAGATATGCTAATCAACAAGCCTATAGGAAATTTCCTAGGAATAGGAAGACTAATGAATGGAATAGAACTCACTTCTCCAGTTCAGCTGGATTCAACTTTAATAAACCAGAAAGGAAGGTGCCAGAGAAAATCATACTGAAACAAATCTGGATACCTAAACACTTGATCAGAGATTTGAACAATGTCATTGGACCCAACTCATCTTGGGTTCCAAATCACTCTGCTTGATGTATCTGTGTAGGTCGGCCTGGCAGCTGAAGACAACAAGTGGTACCTCGACAGTGGCTGCTCCAGGCATATGACAGGAGACCGATCCAAGTTTAGCAAGATAGAGATGAAGCCAGGGGGTCTGGTCAAGTTTGGAGGAAAGAACAAAGGTAAAATAATTGGAGTTGGAACAGTAGGTAAGTCTTCCACAAACTCTATTGAAAAAGTCTTACTTGTGGAAGGGCTTCAACACAACCTGATCAGCATTAGTCAATTATGTGACAGGGGTCACAAGGTTGTATTTGATGATAATTCATGCAAAATCCTTGAAACAAATTCTGACATGGTTAAATTTGTAGCCAACAGGATTAATAATGTCTACATTGTAGACTTAGATGAGAAATCTGAATCTACTATTTGCTTATCTACCAATTCTGAAAATGATGCCTTTGAATGGCATAGACGTCTAGGTCATGCTAGCTTTTCAACTTTAAATAAATTGGTCAAGCATGATTTAGTTAGAGGCATGCCTAGAATTAAATTCAACTCAATATCAAAAGCATGTGATGCCTGTGCTCTAGGCAAACAGACCAGAAATTCTTTTAAATTAAGATCTGAGCTATTGTCTTCTAGACCAATGGAACTTCTTCATATGGACCTTTTCGGTCCAACTAGAACTCAGAGTCTTAATGGAAACAGGTTTGGCTATGTCATCATAGATGACTTCTCTAGATATTCATGGATATTTTTCTTAGCAAATAAGAGTGATGCATTTCAAAAGTTTAATCTGTTTTTCAATAAGATCAAACAAGAAGGAAAGTACAAGGTTAGTTCTATTCAATCTGACCATGGAGGTGAGTTTGAAAATTCCATGTTTACTTATCTCTGTGACAAAGAAGGACTAACTCACAGGTTTTCTTCTCCCAGGACACCTGAACAAAATGGGATTGTGGAGAGAAGAAATAGAACAGTGGTGGAGATGGCCCGAACCATGTTGATTGAAAGTAAATTACCTAGAAGGTTTTGGGCAGAAGCGGCCAATACAGCAACCTACATAATCAACAGGGCCATGGTAAGACCCATACACAAGAAAACACCCTATGAGCTTCTAAAAGGTAAGAAACCAAACTTGTTTCATTTCAGAATTTTCGGAGCAAAATGTTTTATTCATAACAATGATAAGAAAGATTTAGACAAATTTGAAGCCAAGAGTTCACCTGGAATATTCTTGGGTTACTCTGAAGTGTCAAGGGCATATAGGGTATTTAACATATCAGATCAGAAAGTGGAAGAATCTCCACACATCCTTTTTAGTGAAAAGAAAGATGTTTCTAATGTTGAAAATCTTGACAGGGATTCCAATCATGGTGGAGATTTTTTAGAAGACCAACAGGAAGAAGAGAAGACTCAGCCGAGTGGAGAAACAAATTCCCCAAATCAGGAAGGTCCAAGAGAAACAGGTGACTCTTCAACAAATATCAGATTTCATAAAGACCATCCTTTAGATAAAGTCATAGGCAATCTTGAAGATCCTCTTCGGACTAGGTCTCATTTTAGAAATGTGAATAATGATGACTTAATTGCATTAGTCTCACAAATTGAACCTAAAACAGTAGAAGAGGCCTTAGCTGATCAAGCTTGGGTCAATGCTATGAGTGAGGAATTAGGTCAGTTTGAAAGGAATAATGTCTGGGAGCTTGTCCCAAGACCAGATGGCATAAATATCATAGGAACCAAGTGGGTGTTCAAAAATAAGATGAATGAAGATGGAATCATCTCGAGGAATAAGGCCAGATTAGTAGCCAAAGGCTACTGTCAGGAATTTGGTGTAGACTTTGATGAATCCTATGCACCTGTTGCTAGGATGGAAGCAATAAGATTGTTGCTTGCCATTGCATGCTCAAAGAATATAAAACTCCAACAAATGGATGTTAAAAGTGCCTTTTTAAATGGAGTTATTAAAGAAGAAGTTTTTGTTGAACAACCTCCTGGATTTCAATATTCTCCTCAACCTAACCAAGTTTTCAGGTTAAACAAAGCCTTGTATGGTCTAAAGCAGGCTCCAAGAGCTTGGTATGAAAGATTGTCTGAATTTCTGATCAGCAAGGGCTACAAAAGAGATAAAGCTGATCAAACTGTATTTACCAAGGGCATGAATAAAGATCTCATCATAGTTCAGGTATATGTAGATGACATTGTATTTGGATCAACTAAGCATGAACTATGTGATGAATTTTCTACCATGATGTCTGCTGAATTTGAAATGAGCTTGGTTGGTGAACTAAAATATTCTCTTGGATTGCAGGTACAGCAGCTAGAAGATGGGTGCTTCATCAACCAAACCAAATACACAATGGAACTGTTCAAAAGGTTTGGCATGAAAAACTTAAAGCACATTACTACACCCATGGGCACCAATACTTCTTTGGATGCAGATGAGACAGGTAAAGAAGTAAATGCCAAACTTTATAGAGGTATGATTGGATCACTTCTTTACTTGACAGCCTCTAGACCAGATATACAATTCAGTGTAGGAATGTGTGCAAGGTATCAATCTAGACCTACTGAATTACACTTAGCTGCAGTTAAAAGAATCTTCAGATACTTGTCAGCTAGTCATTCTCTTGGTTTATGGTTTCCTGCATCTTACACACTTAACTTAGTAGCATATACAGATGCTGATTATGCAGGCTGTAAACTAGACAGGAAAAGCACTAGTGGCCATTGTGAATTCTTGGGTGTTTAGTGTCTTGGGGCTCCAAGAAACAACATTCTGTGGCCCTCTCCACTGCAGAAGCTGAATATGTGGCTGCAGGGAGCTGTGGAACATAAGTAATATGGATTAAACACCAGCTTCAGGACTACCAAGTAGACCTGGGGTGCACACCTATTTACTGTGATAATACTAGTGCCATCAATCTTGTTAAAAATCCTGTTTTGCATTCACGAACCAAACACATAGAGATAAGACATCATTTTAAAAGAGATGAGGTGTCTAAGAATAATTTTGAACTGATCCATGTAGGCACAGATAATCAGATTGCTGACATATTCACAAAACCTCTGGATAATGAAAAATTCACCACATTGAGAAGAGAATTAGGCTTATACAAATTATCTTAATTATGAAGCCTGTCCTTGTTGTGAGGGGGAGTTGTGTTTGTCTGAAAATTAGCCTTCTTTCATGTTGGTTTAAGGGGGAGTTCGAATGCTTACTGGTTAACTTTCAGAAATACTTTGAGTAAGGGGAAGCTTTGAGATTATGCTGAAATGTTTTATTAAGGAATGATATGTCTTAGGGGGAGCTGAGTTGTGATGTGAGAAGAGAAGTTCTTTGACAGATTCAAAAGGGCTGTCCAAATGTGTAACTTTGCTGGTCTTGCATGACTGATCTAGAGTGGTTCTTGAAGAGGCGAGATCTCGCGCGGGGTCCTGAGCGGGCTATGGATCACCAGAAGATGAATCTGTAAGAGAGGGAAACGTATCAGGGGGCCCAGGGGATCTCCCTGGGGCAAAACCCTCCGATGGCTAAGTCAGTAGAGCTATGGTGGAAGCAATAATGGGGGGAGGAGAGAACTGATGCGCGAGAATCCTCTCCACCAAAGGGTGAAGCGAATCGTGCTCAGGAGCTTAGGGTGTGTGAATGCTTAGTTCATCTTACCATCTTCCGGAGGGTATCCCTTGCATAAATAGTGCGCCGCCTTCAAGAGTCCTGTAAGCTGAGGGGTTCCCGGCGGGAGTTACGTCTTTAACGGGGGCTTTCATGGCCTGATCGTGGGAACGTTATCCCTTTGGAGTCCGGCAGCTCCCATGACTCTCCCGCTAGCGGAGGACTCTGAACGGCCGCACCTGCAGATAATCAACCGGTCTTACCGAGCCTCGGGGATGCTAGCTCATGTCCGAGCGACAGGCATGGCCCGGCGAGGGTGGGGTCGGATAGGTCGGCTGGAGCCTATCTCTCTCAGATGGGGAGAGGGCTTTAGGCCGGACCTTCCTTGGGACATGACCGTTGTCTAGGGCCCTCCGAGCCTAGAAGGCCGCCGGGGAGAGTTAGTTCCTCGAGTCTTATTTATTGGGCTTTTCTCCCTAAGTGGGCCCTGTGGGCTATCACTTGGGTGGGCTCGCCTGGTTGGACCTTGTGGGTCTTGTTGGGCTGCCTTTGTGGTGGGCTGCGGAAATCCCCCTCTCCACTTGTCCCCCTCCTACTCCCGAGCCAAGGAGGCTCGGATGAGTATTTTTTCGAGGCTTTGGACCGGCGTGGCTCAGGTGGGTGGAATTCCATTGGCGTTATGGAGCCGCTTATAGCAGTCGCCGAGGCCCGTAATGATGATCCTGACGGATTCGAAACGAAGGGGCCCCCCCCTTTTTCTCAGAGCACGGAACGGTCGCGCCGCCACCCTCAGGGGTTTATAGGGGGCGCTGTTCATCGTTCTAGGCTTCCAGGGTTTTAGGCTTTCCTTGCTTCTTGATGCGCCGTGAGAGCATAGCGGAGACGCGGAGCCTTGCGGCGGCGTTCGAGGAGTTGGCGTGGATAACCGCAGAGGCGGTCTGGCAACTTCCTTCTCCCCCGGAGTCTTCAAGCTCGTACGAGGGATCTCTTCCCGACTCGATGGCGGATCAGAGTCCAGAGCTTGCGCCGGTGAGGCGGGAACCCGTCCCCAACTGTAGTGAGTTGGGGGAAGCGGAGGTGCGGAGGCTGGAGCATCGTTTCCGCCTGCCTCTCAGATACAGCTTCGTCGCCGCTACTCCATACGAGACGAGTCTGGATGATCGTGACGAGCTCATTTGCACCTTCCTTCTGGCTTGGAAGAGTGGATTTCGACTTCCTTTCGATCCTTATGTGCTGCAGCTTCTTAATTTTTTTCGGTTGGCGCCTATTCAGTTGGTGGCCAATTCGTATCTGCTGCTCTCGGCCTTCGGGATTCTTTGTCGTCAGCACAACATTTTTCCTTCTTTGGACCTCTTCCACTTCTTTTTTGAGTTGAAAGCGCACCAGTCGGCGAGGAAAGGCTTCTACTTCATCCAGGCGCGGAGGAATAGGAGCTGCATCTCGCTCGCGGCGAAGGACTCCTCGCACAAGGGGTGGAAGACCCAATTCTTCTGGGTGAAGGCGGTGGCGACGGACGAGATCTGGAGATGCCGGACCTCGCCCAACTTTCACCCGAATCTGCCCCCTCGCCAGGAGGAGTTCCCTCCCCAGGTGGAGCAGCAGGCTGCCCGTCTGCTGGAGAACCGCCAATCGACCGAGGAGCTGGTGATGCCGGAGAACATCGAACGGTGTCTTCTCTCGCGGTTGACGTCGGCAGGTACGGCTCTTGAGGCTCTTTTTCGGGGGTGGTAGCTCTTTTACTTCTCCTGACTGGGGCTTCTTCTTGTTGCAGACGTGAGGCGGGAGCCTCTGGAGGAGGCGGCCGAGGTCATCGATCTGGGAGATGACTTGGCAGCCGATGAGCCTGATGTCTCGGTGGGTCACTTCCATGCCCGAGATAAGGGCAAGGGGGCGGCCCCCGAGGGAACTTCTCGATCGACCGGCCTGAAGCGCAAGGATCCCCTGGCGGGGAAGTTGCGGGAGGCCGCGAAGGCCAGGAAAAGGGCCAAGAAAGCCGGCCTTCCTACCGCCGTGGGGGGCGATTCTGGCTCGGCGGCGCTCCCCCCTCGGGGGCAGGATGGGGCCGACCCCTCCGGGCTGGCTCTCCCATCCGCCGGGCGAGAGGGGGCCGAGGAGACCAGGGGCCCCTCAGAGGGAGGTGATGGGTCGGCTCTCCCCTCTGTGGGGGCAGAGGGGGCCGATGCCGGTGTGGCCGGCGCTGGGACCGAGGGATTGGTCGGCGCGGATGGGGGTTCGCCCCCGAGGGCGTCGTAACCCCAAGTGCCGGCAGCTTCTGGTGCGATGGATCCCGCGGCGCCGGTCGAGGCTGGGGGTTCGCCCGGGGAGGCGTTGTAACCCCAACCGACCGTGGCGAGCGGGGTGGTCAGCTTCGCTACCCAAACAGGGTCTTCGGGCGGGGTGCCCAGGGTGGAGTAGTCCCCTTTGCCAGAACCTCTGGTCAGGCTCAGTATCTCGGGTGACTTGTACCGGTTCTGTCGGTCGATCGCCGAGAGGGGGGGAGAAAGGCGCAGCACTCCCGCCGGGGTCCTTGATATCCTGATGGAGGGCGGCCTGGTCATAGCTCGGACAGCGGCCGTGATGGCAGAGGCGCACGCCCGGATGGAGGCGGAGCAGTCGAAGCTCGCCTGGACCCTTGGTGGATGCGAGGGGAAACTAGCCCGGCTCGAGGGGGAGCATGAGGGGCTCCGGCGGGAGTTCCTCGCATTCAGGGAGTTGGCGCGGTCGAGCCGATGGGAAGCCGAGGCGCTGGCCGAGCAGCTAGCAAGGGCCCGAGAATCGCTCGAGAGGAAGAGCAAACGTCTAGAAGACGAGCGTCAACGTCACATCGACCTGGACGGCCTCTGGGAGCTTGAGCGCGGCGAGCTGCAGGATCGGGCGGAGGACGCGGAGCGCCTTCGCGCTGAGGCCGAGGCGGACCGAGCCCGGGCGGAGGGTCGGGCGATCGAAGCTGAGCGGAGGATGACCGAGCTAGAGGAGCGTCTGGCGAGGGCGGAAGAGCGTGCGGCCGAGGTGGAGCGAGCTCAGGATAGGCAGGTCGAGGCGGAGGTGATCGAGCGCTACAGAGGCTCGGAAGCTTACTCGGCCGACCTGATTGAAGCTGCCCTACCCTACTACGAGGTAGCGCTCCGTCGGGGTGCCCGAAAGGGATTCAGGCAGGGCTATCGCCGGGCCATGAGCTATGCCAACGAGCACCTTGCCGGGGGTGATTTTCCTTACGGCCAGAGTTATGACTCGGATGAGTCAGTTTCCAGCTCCCCATCCTCGGCCGGGGAAGAACCGGAGGAGTCACCTCCAGCGGGGTCACCAACTCCGGAGGCTCCAGGAGGGCTCAAGACCGGGACAGTTCTCACACAGGCGAGGTCAGTGTCCGGGCCGGCCATCACCGAAGGCACCGGGGGTGACGCGTCCCCTACTGTTGTTCCCGAGCTTCAAAGTGGGCCCGAGGCCTGATGTATTATGCTTTATTTTGCCCCTTCCCCTTTTTGTCTGTTTTTCCTTTTGTAAGAGGATTTCTTTATGGGAGGCAATAAAGGACTTACTTCGTT
Organism: Amorphophallus konjac; assembly: GCA_022559845.1. NCBI lineage: Eukaryota > Viridiplantae > Streptophyta > Magnoliopsida > Alismatales > Araceae > Amorphophallus > Amorphophallus konjac. Next base: position 281,524,765 of record CM040125.1, read on the forward strand.
TGATCGTTATCTTTGCCGTGATTTGGCTGGCGTATCGGGGGCAGTTGGAAGGTGCCGATATTTTCTGCACCGTTCTCGCATACCGATTCGGGAGACTTCTGGCGGGGCGTCCTTTCATTCCACCATGCTTTGAAAGTCGAGGCGCTTTGCGAATCTCGCTAGGGCGGGGACCGAGGAATTAGAGGTGACCTTCCAAGGGAGGTCCTATAGCGTGTTTTCGAGGGGGGAGTCATTTAAGGCGCGTGGCCTCCCTTGGCCTATAAAAAGGACCGAAGGGTGCTCCTTCCTTCTTGCTCTTGTTCCCTCGTTTTCGCTCTGCGTTGCGCCGCCGCGATCAGAGCATGGAGGACCCTTCAGAAGATGACGCTGCAGACGACGGGGAGCGGCCGATTCCAGTTGTCCTGGAATATCGGTCGGGTCCCACGGTCACCGCGCGTGCATGAGACGGGTCCGACGGTCACCGCGCGGATCTGGAGAGGGCTTCGACGTGCGGGGGCACCCCGTTTGCCCCCTCTTGGCTCCGGCGAGGCTTCCGGGCGGACGCCGAGATGGAGGGCGGATGGGGGAGTTAGGGATGCCGGCCGCCATTCCCCTCCATGGGAGGGGAGGAGGCGGCTCCAGTGCCTTCCTCACCCATGTCCGCAGCCTCTTTCTCTCTCTTTTGTTCTTCATTTCTTTCACTCTTCGGGGGCTGCTTGCTTTCTGTTCGCCTCCAAAGAGTTGGTAGTTTGGCAGAGAGGGGACCTTCACGGCGCTCCTTTTTCCAGGTTGTTGCCAACTTGGAAGGTAGCCTTCCTCGCGTGAAAGGTGGCCTTCTCCTTGCTGTCCCTCTGTCACCTTTGTCATGGTCCACCCGAGCCAACTGGGTCGACCATCTCTTGTCCGAGCCAGTTTCTACGCGAGGCAGAGTCAGTGGCTGGATGCGAGAAGGTCAAGACCGGGTCGGTCGGGCGATGGCCGTTTGCCGCGGTGCTAGATGGATTTTTGCTTTTCACTATGTAATGTACCGGCAGTTGCCTTTCTGATGTACCAACAGTTATCTTGAATGAATGCAAAAAAAAGGGGGTTTATTTTACCCGATTTGTCGATACAGTTTTCAGAAATAAAATCTGCGTAGTGTGGTTGCGTTCCATGTCCGGGGAATGGGTTCCCCTTCCATTGTGGCTAACCTGTACGCACCTTTCCCGAGCGTCTCGATCACTCGGTAGGGGCCTTCCCAGTTGGGGGATAGCTTGCCCGCCGCCTCCAGTGGTCGAGAGGCTTCGGTCTTCCTGAGGACGAAGTCCCCTGGTTGGAATTGTCTGCCTTGGACCTTGGTGTTGTAGTACCGAGTGAGGCGGCGCTAGTATTCCGTAGCTCGGACGTTCGCGATCTCTCGGAGTTCGTCTGCCAGGTCGAGGTTCTCGAGCAACTTCTGCTCGTTTGCCTCGGGCGAAAAGCTGATCACTCGGAGAGATGGATTGGCGATCTCTAACGGAACGACGGCTTCGGTGCCATATACCAGCTGAAAAGGGGTCTCACCGGTTGCCGCCCTGGGGGTCGTTCGGTGCGACCATAGTACGCTAGGCAGTTCCTCGAGCCAGCTACCCTTAGCCTTGCCGAGTCTGGTTTTTATGCCCTTCATGATGGTCTTGTTGGCATTTTCAACCAGCCCGTTGGCCTGAGGGTGGGCAACCGAAGTGAAGTGGTTGCGGATATTTAGGTCGGCACATCTGTCTCGGAAGTACCGAGAGTCGAATTGCCGCCCGTTATCGCTCACTATCACTCGGGGGATGCCAAAGCGACAGATGATCGATTTCCAAACGAAGCCCCAGACGACTGTCTCGGTGATCCTTGCTGTTGCTTCAGCCTCGATCCACTTGGTGAAGTAGTCGATGGCGACGATGATGAACTTCTTCTGGGATTGAGCCGTTGGGAACGGCCCAAGGATGTCGATCCCCCACCGAGCGAAAGGGTAGGGCTCGGTAAGGGTGATAAGTTCCGTGGCCGGCTGATGGACCAAATGGTCGAACCGCTGGCAACGGTCGCAATGTTGTACGTAAGCCGTGCAGTCGCGCTGCAGGGTCGGCCTCCAGTACCCTTGCCTTAGCAGGATTCTGGCCAGCGACCGACCTCCTGAATGTGCTCCGCACAGGCCTTGATGAATCTCTTCAACAGCTTGGCTTGCTTCGTCGGGACCGAGACACTTCAGAAGGGGCCCGGAGAACGATCTTCGGTAGAGAGCGTTGTCGAGGATGACGAAGCGCCGAGCTTGGTATTTCATTCGGAGGGCTTCCCGAGGGTCGGAGGGCTCCCGGGAGTCCCGTAGCCAGGACAGGTAGGGGGAGCGCCAGTCGCCGGGAGTGGCCGAGTCAATGGCGAGGAGCTCCGAGTCTATGCTCGGGCACTCTAGCTCTTCTAGGAGGATCGATCGTGTACCTTTCGGGTCTAGGGAGGAGGCCAGTCGGGAGAGGGCGTCCGCCCGAGAGTTTTGCTCTCGAGCTATTCGGACTACCTCGAACTCCTCAAACTGCTGGGCCAGGCTCCGGACCAACTGGAGGTATTTGATCATAGGTACCTCTCGAGCTTCGTACTCGCCATTGACCTGGCTTGCAACTAGCTGAGAGTCGGTGTGGATCCTGACTCGCTCGGCCCCCAACCGTCGGGCCATGCGGGCTCCCGAGATAAGGGCCTCGTACTCGGAAGCATTGTTGGACGCCAGAAAGTTGAACTTTAGGGCGTATTGCAACTCTATTCCTTCGGGGAACCTTAGGAGGATCCCTGCGCCGCTACCGATCGAGTTGGACGATCCATCGACGAACAGCTCCCAGGTTGGCCCGGTTGCCGTCGGAGGCCTGTCCTCGACCGGAACGGTGCTCTCGGCGATGAAGTCGGCGAGTGCTTGTCCTTTGATAGCTGATCGCGGCCGATACAAGATGTCGTAGGCCCCGAGCATGATGGCCCATTTGACAAGTCACCCCGAGGCTTCGGGGTGGGCCAGAATCTTCTTCAGTGGCTCGCTGGTTAGCACGGTGATGGGATGCCCCTGGAAGTAAGGTCGGAGGCGCTTTGCGGAGGTAACCAACGCTAGCACGAGTTTCTCGGTTGCGGGGTACCTCCGCTCGGCCTCGTTGAGCACCTTGCTGGTGTAGTAGACCGGCCTCTCGATTCCCGAGTCATTCCTGACTAGGACCGAGCTGACCGTTGATGGCGTCGTCGAGAGATAGAGCAACAAGACCTTGCCCGGGACGGGCTTGGAAAGCACCGGGAGCGAAGCCAGGAACTCTTTGAGCTCGGCGAACGCTATTTGGCATTCCCCATCCCATGCGAACGTAGCAGATGCTATCTTGGGCCCCCTCATCAGCTTGAAGAAGAGCAAGCATCGTTCGGCCGCACGGGACAGGAAACGACTGAGAGCAGCGACACGCCCCGTCAGACGCTGGACATCTTTGATGCACGCGGGCGGGCGCATGTCCAGGATGGCCTGGACCTTGTCGGGGTTGGCTTCGATCCCTCGCTGAGTGACCAGAAAGCCCAGGAACTTCCCAGATCTTACTCCGAAGGCGCACTTGGCGGGGTTGAGCTTCATGCAGTACTTCAGGAGGGTGCCGAAAGTCTCGGCGAGGTCGGTGAAGTGGTCTTGGGCCCTCGGGGTCTTGACGAGCATGTCGTCGATGTAGGCCTCGACGTTCCGACCTAACTGTCCCTCGAACATGTGGTTGACCAGTCGCTGGTATGTGGCTCCAGCATTCTTCAATCCGAAGGGCATCCGGGTGTAGCAGTACACGCCGTAGTCGGTGATGAAGGCGGTCTTCTCGACATCTTCAGGGCTCATTCGGATCTGATGATAACCCAAATAGGCATCCATGAAACTGAGTATCTCGTTGCCCGAGGTGGAGTCAACCAATTGGTCGATGCTCGGTAGCGGATAGCAGTCCTTGGGGGTGGCCTTGTTCAGATCGGTGAAGTCTACGCACATTCGCCACTTGCCTGTAGTCTTCGGCACCAGGACGACGTTGGCTAGCCACGTTGGGTACAGGACCGGTCTGAAAAGACTAGTTTCTTGTCCCTTGGTGACCTACATCTTGATGATCGCCTGTTTCTCGGGCGCATGCTTCCTTCTCCGCTGCTGTACGGGTCTCACGGTGGTGTCGAGGTTGAGCTTGTGCATCACGGTCTCCTCTGGTATACCGGGGAGTTGATCATCGGACCAAGCAAAGACCCGAACATACTCAGAAAGAAACTCCTTGTATTGCTGCTGTTCCTCTGGTGGTAGGTCGGTGCCGATCCTCACTCCTAGGGCCGGGTCGTCGTTCAGGAATACCGTTAATAACTCGCCACCGGGCTCGGTGGTCACGGCTCTTCCTTCGACTCCCCTGGGGCCCTTATCCTTCCCGTCTGGCCTTGAGGCTTCCACCGAGATGTTGTAGCACCTTCTAGCCGTGGCCTGGTTACCTCAGACTTCCCCCAACCCATTTTTGGTGGGAAACTTCATTTTTTGGTGATAGGTAGATGGTACGGCCTTTATTCGGCTGAGAATTTTTCGGCCGAAAATGGCGTTGTACGCTATCATACCTTTAATCACTATGAAGTCCACTATGACCGTAACGGTTTTGGGTGGGGTGCCGATAGTGACCGACAGGCTAAGGGCTCCCTCGGGGTAGGTGGCCAGGCCATTAAACCCGCAAAGGGGCGTTCGGATCGGGCGAGCTTGGATGGGTCTTCCCCCATCTTGAGAAAACAGTCATAAGATAATACATCGGGGGCGCTCCCATTATCAACCAAAATCCTATCTACATTACAGTGATTTATCGTGGCCGAGATAACGAGGGCATCGTCATGCGGGGTGCACAGCCCTTCCAGGTCTTGGTCGGAGAAGACTATGACCTGGGGCTCCATCGGCGGGCCTCTGGGGGGCTCTAAGGCTTGGCTGGCCCGCTCGGCATGACGTTTCCTTCCTCGGCTGGTGTCGCCGCCCGATGCCGCTCCTCCGGAGATGACGTTGATGTGGACCCCTCGGGGGGCGTTGTCGATCTCCTCTGCGGCGTCTCGGTCTTCTTTGTGCCCGGTCGTGAACCGGGCTAGGTGCCCCAGACGGATGAGGCGCTCGATCTCGTCCTGGAGCTGATAGCAATCTCCGGTGTGGTGCCCGTGGTCGCCGTGGAACAGGCAATGCATGTCCCGCTTGCGGTTCTTCGACCTCATTGGCTCGGGCTGGCGGAGAAGTCCTGAGTCTTTGATGTCTTCATAGATCTCGTAGACTGGCGCGGTCAAGGGGGTGTACCGCTCGTACTTTCTTTGGCGCTCTCCTTCTCGATCGCGCTTCTTACCCGAGCCAGGGTTTGGCTCGGAGGTCCGCTTCTTGTCCCCCTCCCGACCCGAGCCGGTTGCGTCTCGGCAGGCGCTGAGTACTTCTTCGCACTCGGCGTGGCGCAATGCCAGAGTCACTAGCTCGGCAAGGGTCGAGGGAGGGTGGAGGACAAGCTCGCGGCGGAGATTCTCGTCCCGGGTGCCCCCGGTCAGTGCGGTTGTGGCTGATGCCACATCTAGGTGGGGGATCTTGAGGGCTTCCGATTTAAATCGGTGGACGTAAGTCCGGAGCCTCTCCCCTTGCGCCTGTTTGAGGGCCAGGAGCCCCGCTACTGACCTTGGGGGGGCGCTACCGGCGAAACTCTCCTTGAAAATTCGCCCGAATTACCTGAAGTCTTGAATGGACCCAGGGGCGAGGGCTCGGAACCATGCCTGAGCACCTTGGACCAGGGTGGCCGCGAAGGCTCAGCATTTGATGGGATCCGGCGTTCCATGAAGGGTCACCAGGGCGTCAAAGCTATCGTAGTGGTCGGCTGGGTCGCCCTGGCCGTCGTAGAGCTTGAAGGTTGGAATGGAGGCTCTGGGAGAGACCTCTGCCTTCAAGATGTACTCGGAGAAAGGGGATTTCTCCTCATCCTCTGGGAGAGAGGTCTTCTGCTGGGCGCGGAGGGCGCGCTCTTGCTTTGCGAACCGTCTCTCGAAATCACGCAGCCGGAGGGACAGCCCTGGCTGCAGTCGCACCGTGGGGCTGGGGGGGGCGTCTTGGCGATCTCCCGGGGCACTAGTGCCCGGGCGCGGTGGCCTCGCCCCCTGCTTCCCTCTCCTCGGTGTGGAGGAAGCCTCTTGCTCCGTAGGCGGGGCATGCGAGGGTCCTCTGACGTCGTTGCGGAGGAGCTGTCGGCCGCGGAGGGTGAAGCGGCCTCCGGTGGTGTGCTGAGTCGCACTCCTTCGAGGGGGACTTCCTGACGGGGCGCGGGACCTTGCGTCCCTGGCCGCCTGGGCCCTCATGAGCTCTACGAGGACGTCCATCTTTTCGTTGAGGGCCTGGAAGGCGTTGGCGCTACCATCGAGGGGTGCCCCTGTCTCCGCCGGGGGGGGGGTGGTGGCCTGTTGGTGGGGATGCTGGCGTTGGAGGGGGGCTCTGCGAGACCCTAGAGGGGGCGCCTCCCGCCGCCGCCACAGCCTTACCTGCCCCACCGGCGGATCTCCTCCCTGAGCTTCTTCTCACCATCTCGACTTTTCGTGCGTTTCCCACAGACGGCGCCAGATGAAGAGGCGAGATCTCGCGCGGGGTCCTGAGCGGGCTATGGATCACCAGAAGATGAATCTGCAAGAGAGGGAAACGTATCAGGGGGCCCAGGGGATCTCCCTGGGGTAAAACCCTCCGATGGCTAAGTCAGTAGAGCTATGGTGGAAGCAATAATGGGGGGAGGAGAGAGCTGATGCGCGAGAATCCTCTCCACCAAAGGGTGAAGCGAATCGTGCTCAGGAGCTTAGGGTGTGTGAATGCTTAGTTCATCTTACCATCTTCCGGAGGGTATCCCTTGCTTAAATAGTGCGCCGCCTTCAGGAGTCCTGTAAGCTGAGGGGTTCCCGACGGGAGTTACGTCTTTAACGGGGGCTTTCATGGCCTGATCGTGGGAACGTTATCCCCTTGGAGTCCGGCACCTCCCATGACTCTCCCGCTGGCGGAGGACTCTGAACGGCCGCACCTGCAGATAATCAACCGGTCTTACCGAGCCTCGGGGATGCTAGCTCATGTCCGAGCGATAGGCATGGCCCGGCGAGGGTGGGGTCGGATAGGTCGGCTGGAGCCTATCTCTCTCGGATGGGGAGAGGGCTTTAGGCCGGACCTTCCTTGGGACCTGACCGTTGTCTCGGGCCCTCCGAGCCTAGAAGGCCGCCGGGGAGAGTTAGTTCCTCGAGTCTTATTTATTTGGCTTTTCTCCCTAAGTGGGCCCTGTGGGCTATCACTTGGGTGGGCTCGCCTGGTTGGACCTTGTGGGTCTTGTTGGGCTACCTTTGTGGTGGGCTGCGGAAATCCCCCTCTCCAGTTCTCTCAGACAGTAGAGTGTCACTTATCTCTTAAGTCTATAAGTCAGTGACTCTAGTCTCCTGATTAGAATCTTTCCTTTAGTACTTCTTCAGAGATTTGGACTAATTGCATAAAGTATATCTTCCTACATTGTCATTGATTCTGGTTCAGGCCAAAAACTTATATGTCTTGATATCTGACCCAATCAACTTGAAATCTAGACTTCAAGACTCAATTCAAGAAATAGTCCTCTTGGTATTGTTTTCAATCATTCTATCTCTTTAACTCAAGGGCCTAACTGAACAAAAATGTTCTGTGTTGATCACTGAGAAACTGGGAGCTTCATCAATGAAATGAATTTTTCTCCCATGTCATGAGGTGTCAAATGCTTAAAATGAATGAAAAGACATGACAGAGCAATGGTGGATTGCTGGTGAGTAACTGGGGACTCTGGCCTCTAATCAAGGTGTTTCCTCATGTCAAAAGTCACAGTTACTATCTCTGTTCCCTAATAACAAAAAAAAAGGGAAGTAATGAGGTACTCACTCTGAGTAACTGGAGATTCAGGCCTCTAATCAAGGTGTCTCTCTAATGTCAAAGGAGTGAACTACCAACTTACTCATTGATCTTCTTGAAAATCATCTCCAACAAAAAATTCCTTGTTGTTATGCAACTAATGGATTGCTTGTCTTCAATACCTTGAGAACACATCTCTGATTTAGTCTCTTGCTGACTTGTGGGATAGTTGAATGATCAGCTATATCTGACCATACTTGTGAACTCCTGCTCTAAATCATCCACTATGTATGCTGATAAACTTGTCTATCATTCTACTTCTCTATTATGTACTGAAGTATAAAGAATCTTCTCTTGAGATTAGAAACTCACTTATTCTCTTAAGACCTACTCGTGACTTTCTGTACTACGAAATTACTGCTCTTATTCTTCATGTCTCCAGCACTATTATACATTCTGTAGTTCTTTTTGCTGATGTCAAAGGGGGAGAGAAGTTTGCAATATCTGCAATTTCAGTGAGAAGTTCTGCAATATCAGTGAGTCTTGAGCTTTGGGGGAGTCATGTTGCTTCGTGGAAGATATGGTTATGAGTTGAGGGGGAGATGAGAGTGTGTTGTAGGGATTGTATAATTCATCTACATGTGCATGCCTTGAATTTACTTTGTCTGTTGCACCTGATATAAATTCCTTGATATTGCTTGATTCATAGTGTTGTCATCATCAAAAAGGGGGAGATTGTTGCATCCCTATGGTTTTGATGATGTCTCACACTATAAATCAACCTCCTATCTCTAGATTCATGCTGGTTCATCACCTAAGTGAGTTCAGTTCATATGTTGTTCCATTATTTCATCTATCTACACTGTTTGGTTAATATCAACAGCAGTGGGTCGACTCATCAGCAAGGGTGGGTCGACGCATCAGAGCATTGATAGTTGGGCACAAAGTCTATACACTAGCTTGATCCATTTAGTCTGTACATTGGCATATCCTCTTCTAGTCTGTACATCGGGCACCTTCTAACTGAAGTCTACACATTGATCCTAATACTCTAAGTCTGTACACTGCCCGACCAGTCAAGTCTGCACATTGCCAAAGTCAGTTCAGCTCAACCCTATACATCCTTCCAAGCTTCAACTCTATACATTGGATTGTCACACTTCATGTCTATACACTGGCTGCTGCATTGTCATGAAGTCTACACATCCGATAGTGTATGTCTATACATCGCCCAGAGTCTTGTTAGCAAAGTCTGAACAGCGTTCGTTGTCAAGACTTCTTGAAGTCTGTACATCGGACTGTTTCTTTTGAAGTCTACACATTGGCTCGTTCACTTTAGCAAAGTATGTACATTAGACTGTGGCAAAGTCTATACATTCGGTTCCTTGGGCAAAGTCTGTACATCGCTTAGTCTGCACATTGCCTTCAGCCCAAGTGTTCAAAGCCAAGTCTGTACAACGCCAACCCAACATATTGAACAGTTCTCCAAGTCTATACACTAGACTTCATCTCTCTAAGTCTATACACTGGTCTGTGATTCACCAACTCTATACATTCGATATCTTTTCCTACGCATTGGCCAAGTCCATACACTCAACATTTCCCTACGCTTTCCTGGCCAAGTCTGTACATCACTAAGTGTGTACATTGCATGCTGCTCAAACGTTCAATATCTTCAAAGTCTGTACAGCGTCCGTCTTAGCCAGCGTCTCATGTTGCGTCTTAGGCAGGTCTGTACAACGGTTTCATTCGCTCAAGTCCACACATCCACAGTGGTTCATCAAGTCTATACATTCACTTGAGCTTCACCAAGTCTGTACAACGCTGAAGTCTTCACAAGTCTGTACAGTGTTTGAGCTTCACAAAGTCTATACATCGCTTCAAGCGATTCAAGTCTATACAGACTGCCCTTACATTTAGAGTCTGTACATCGGTTCATCAGCCGATCGTTTCATTCAGAAATCTCCAAGTCTGTACAGCCGAGTGTCTAATGCATCGTCTCACTCTGGCAAAGTCTATACAGTGCTCATAGCACATTGGTTCAAAGTCTGAACACTGGCTCAAGCATGTCAAAGTATATACATCTCCGTTGGGGTTCAAGTCAGTTCTTTGCTCACCGTCTTATTAAGAGTCTCACACAGGTTCCAAGTCTGTACATTGGTTAGGCTTCGTGAAGTCTATACAGTGGCAGAAGCTTTGTTAAGTGTACACATTAGTAAGGATCGTTTGCATTGTTCATAGTCTATACACTGCCATCCGTCTGCATTGTTCATAAGTCTATACACTGCCATTCATGCGCATTGCTCATATGTCTATACACTGCCATTCATGCGCATTGCTCATATGTCTATACACTGCCCTCACACATGCGCTTCTTTCACTAAGTCTGTACACTCTCTCACGTTGTACACACTTAATCAGTTGAAGGTTCTGAAGTATATACATTCATGTTAATAGCCTGAACTAACTAAGTCTATACATTCCATCTGTCTGTCTGCAGGCGATTCAGGCTGATGATTGGGCACGTGAACCAAGGTTGGCACTTGGCACGTGATCCAAGACAACAGGCGTATGACACGTGGATGGCAACCTGGTCAGGATGCTGCCATGTGGTTGAAATTCAAATGATCTGGCCAAAAAGTGCATGGGCGGGAACCTGGCAGCCACACGCCAATATCTGCTATAAATATAGAGCTTCATCCTTCAGTTGAAGCTAGATCGTGAATAGAGAAAGCAGAAGCCATTGGTGAGAGTTTGCACGATCCAGAAAAGAAAAGAGTAGAGAGTTCCAGATCCGAGAGGAGTTTGTTCGAGAGAGAGAGCAATGTGTGTGGATTGATGAATTACTTCACTTGAAGCTACATTTGTATTGGGTTTCAGAACCGATTTCTTCTTCATTGGTTTTTGTTTCTACTTAGCTTTCGTTTCATTTCGTTCATCCTTCTGATTTGAATTGTTTTCCCTCCGGTGTGTGGAGGAAGGGAGTATCACTCCAGTTTCCCTCTGTGTTGCAGAGGAAGAGAGATCGGTGATCTCTGGTGGTGTTAGTGATTGGTTGTCATTAACAGTTTCCCTCCGGTGTGTGGAAGAAGGGAGAGGATTCTCCGGTTGTGTTCTAGCTGGGAGCTAGAACATGTTTCAAGTTCTGTGGGTAGCAGAACTTGGTTGAGGGATTTGTTTCCCTTGGTGTTCAAGCTGTGTGGCAGCATGTTGTTCGCAGACTGAGTCTGCATTGATCTAGCATCGTCTAGTGGAATCCTCACTCTAGTTGGAGTGAGGGGAGGATGTAGATTGCGGACTGCAATCGAACCACCTAAAAACCGAGTGCCTCCTCTGTGGTTTGCTATTGTTATCTACGCTCTTCATCTGCTTGTCTCTTTGTTTCCATGTGATCAGTTCTTCATTCTCATTTACATTTCTCTGTGCACGGATTAAGGAGGTGCGTTAGCAGTAGAAATTATTTTTTGCCTAAGTTTCTACAAATTGGGAGTGATCTATTCATCCCCCCCTTCTATATCACTCTTGCTGCGCTAACATCATATACATATTTCTTCAACATAGAGACGTGAAATACGTCGTGAACTCCTGCTAATTGTGGAGGTAAAGTCAGTCTATAAGCCACTTCACCGACCCTTTCGAGAATTTCAAATGGGCCAATGAATCTTGGAGTTAGCTTTCCTTTAATGCCAAATCTTCGAATACCACGGCCTGGAGAAATTTTCAGATATACATGATCTCCCACCTAAAACTCCAAGTCGCGTCTTCGATTGTCAGCATAAGATTTCTGCCTATCTTGCATCATCTTCATTCTTTCTTGAATGAGCTTGATCTTCTCTGTAGAATCCCTGATAAGGTCGGGGCCTAGGAATTACTTTTCCCCTATTTCGTTCCAACATATTGGTGATCTACAGCTTTTTCCATATAAAGCTTCAAAGGGAGCCATTTATATGCTGGCCTGATAACTGTTGTTGTATGCAAACTCTACCAGAGGCAAGTGATCATGCCAACTTCCTCCAAAATCAATAGCACAAGCCTTGAGCATATCTTCTACTACCTGGTTTGTTCTTTCAGTCTGACCATCAGTTTATGGGTGAAATGATATACTAAAATTCAATCTAGTCCCTAGTGAATGTTGTAGGCCCTTCCAGAATTATGATGTGAATCAAGGATCTCTATCAAATACAATAGTGACAGGGACACCATGTAATTTGACAATTTCTTTCATGTATAATGCTGCTAGAATATCCACAGACCATCGACTTTTTATTGGTATGAAGTGTGCGGATTTAGTCAATCGGTCTATGATCACCCATATACCATGGTGTCCTCCTCTGGTCTTTGGTAAGCCCATGATGAAATCCATCCCTATACTCTCCCATTTCCATTCGGGAATATTCAAGGGATGTAATTTACCTGTGGGTCTAAAATGTTCTGCTTTTACTTGCTGGCAGGTGAGACAACAGGACACGAAATCAGCTATTTCTCTCTTCATATTGGGCCACCAGAAGTTTCTTTTGAGATCTTGATACATCTTCGTACCTCCTGGATGAATGGTGTACCTGGAATTATGTGCTTCTTCCAGAATCAATTTCTTCGTATCCTCATGATCTGGTACACACACTCGACCCTTAAATAACAAACTTCCGTCATTGGAAACAGAGAAATTCGGCCTTTGTTCAATATTGGCTTTAATTTCCAGTAACACGGGATCATCATTTTGCAACTTGACCAGATCCTCTATCAATGTAGGTTGAGCTCGGATATTGACCATGAAACAATCATCTTCCTTTATGTCAATATCTAAGTTCATCTGAGCAAATTGAGGAATAAGATTATTCATATTAGTCATAAGACTTGATAGCATACCCATTGATTTTCTGCTGAGTGTATCTGCTACAGCATTAGCCTTGCCAGGATGATATTGAATAGCAAAATCAAAGTCTTTGAGATATTCTAACCATCTTCTCTGTCTCATATTAAGCTCCTTTTGAGAGAATAAGTATTTCAAGCTTTTGTGATCCGAGTAGACCGTGAACTTTTCTCCATAGAGATAATGACGCCAAATTTTTAAGGTAAAAATAACGGCTGCCAATTCTAAATCATGCACGGGATAATTTTTCTCGTGACGTTTCAATTATCTTGAAGAATAACAGATTACTTTTCCATCTTGCATGAGAACGCATCCTAAGCCAATGCCAGATGCATCCGTATATACTTCAAATCTACCACCTTCCACCGGTAGTGCTAAAATAAGAGCTGTAGTAAGGTGATTCTTAATCTTTTCACATTCTTCTGACCAGACAAAATGATTTTCTTTTCTTATGAGTCTAGTTAAAGGAACTGCAATTTTTGAGAAGTCCTTAATGAACCTTCTATAATAACCAGCTAGACCCAGAAAGTTTCTTACTTCTGATACAGTCGTTGGCCGGCTCCAATTTCTGACAGCTTCGACTTTCGAAGGATCCACAACGATACCTTCCTTTGAAATAATGTGGCCTAGGAATGAAACTTCCTTGAGCCAGAATTCACATTTGTTAAACTTGGCATAAAGTTTATGTTCTCTAAGTGTTTGTAAGGCTATCCTCAAATATTCTTCATGTTCCTCTTTTGTCTTGGAATATATCAAGATATCATCAATGAAGATGACGATGAACTGGTCCAGATATGGTTGAAAAATACTATTCATAAGTTACATAAATGCTGCTGGGGCATTTGTTAACCCAAACGACATCACCACAAATTCATAGTGGCCTTAACGACTTCAAAAAGCCGATTTATAAATATCTTCTTCTTTAATTCTGAGCTGATGATAACCTGATCTGAGGTCTATTTTGGAGAGATACACTACTCCCGAAAGCTGATCGAAGAGCTCATCAATACGCGGCAGCGGATACTTGTTTTTGACTGTAAGTTGATTTAGTCGCCAGTAGTCTATGCATAGCCTGAGAGAGCCATCCTTCTTCTTGGCAAATAGCATCGGTGCACCCCAAGGGGATGTGCTAGGTCTAATGAAACCCTTGTCTAGTAGTTCCTGCAACTGCCTCTTTAGTTCCTTAAGTTCTGTGAGGGATATCCTGTAAGGGGCTAAAGAAATAGGTGATGCTCTTGGAATGAGTTCAATAGTGAAGTTCACTTCCCTCTCGGGTGGTAAACTGGGTAATTCGGATGGGAATACATCTGGGAACTCATTTATAATAGGAATGTTTGCTAGGATGATTTCCTTGGATTCGGTAACAATGACAGAAGTAAGAAAAGCTTCACATCCTTGCGAGATGAGTTTGCAAGCGTGAAGAGAAGATATGATAGTGGGATGTTTCCTATACTTGATACCAAGGAAAGAGAATCTTGGAAGACCTGATTTTCGGAAGGATATAATCATATTTCTGTAATTGATATAAGCATCATGATCTATAAGCCAATCTACCCCTAAAATGGCATCATAACCTTTCATGTCAAGACATACTAAGTTTGCGGGGAGCTTGTGGCCTTCAACAATTACTTCACTATCAGGGTAATATCTAGTAAGTTTTGCTCCAGAACCTAGGGGTGTGGTTATAGCAAGATCTGAAGGTAGAGGAACTGATGCAATTTGTAATGTTTTTGCAAAAGTAGTGGAGATAAAAGAGTGAGAGGCACCAGTATCAAATAGCACAAATGTAGGACGGGAACAAATTTGAAGAGTACCATCCATAAGCCCACCATCCCTGGGCACTTCCTCTTCTTCTAGAACGGCATTGAGGCGAGCTTGCCTCCTGCGTCCACCACCAGATGACTGGTCCTTCATAAGGGGGCAATCCGACATGCTATGCTCCCTGCTTCCACAGCATAAACAAGCACCAAGGCGCTTCCAACACTCTTCAGCCGAATGGCCGAACTTTTCGCAAAAAGTGCAAGCCGTGGGGACTTGCTACTCCTCCTTAATCTTCTTGTTCTTCTAGGAACTTCCACCGTTCCCACTCCTGGACGGCTTCTTACTATCACGACTTTTGTGAGGCTCCGTGATGCTGAATTTTTCTTTCTTATAACGCCGATCTGATCGTCAGCTGGACTCCTCTCCTTTTCCTTTCAATTTCTCGACCTTTTCTAAGGTCCTTTCACATAAGTATGCCTGTTGAACCATCTCTGCATAAGTATGGATATTTTGGGTCCCGATCTGTTGGATAAAACTGGGCCATAACCCGTCCATAAACTGATTAGCCTTCAATAAATCGGTACTGATTAAATGCGGTGCATAAGGTGCTAGTCTGGAGAATTGAAGTTCATATTCTGCAACTGTCATCATTCCTTGTCGAAGAGAGGCAAACTTTATAGCCTTTCTTTCTTTCACATGCTCGAAAAAAGTACTTAGCACGGAACAAGGTGAGAAAACCATCCCATGTATGAGGTGCATCGGCCGGAGGTGCCGGAACCGACTTCCACCACGTACAGGCATCCTTGTTTAGTTGAAAAGTTACAAGCCGCACCTTCTCTTGATCGGTGCATTGGATGACGTCAAATATACGGTTCATCTCATCAATCCAGTTCTCTGCTTCGTCCGGATTAGAAGAACCATAGAAACGCGGAGGGTTTAAACTCCGGAAATTGCGATGTAAGTCACCAGTCCTTGCCCCTGCGCCTGCCTGGTCCATAGTTTGCAATGCCTGAGTAAGGCCAACAACTGTTTGTTGCATGCCATTGCAATCTACGCGATGAGCCATTTGTAAAATAAGGTACCTGAGTGAAACTTAATAACTTGTTATTTCTTATGGAATTTGGAAGAAAATTAATCTTAAAGCTAATTAACTATCTTATCCCGGGTTCTACCCAATTCTCACATAGATATGGAAATTTCTTCCTTAGTTTATAGGTAAGGGTCCTTAAACCTTGGACTTATCCTATGACATGATTCTTCTCCCTAAGTCTTAAGACTTAGGCTCTGATACCAACTTAACTGTCACATCCCGAGCTTTTATTACAGTGGAAGACTTGCTCGAGGAACGTGAACAGCCGACATGGTAAGCCTCTTGCAAGCAAGAACGATCAGAGCGCAAGACAATCATATACATAAATACAATTGCACAATATTTACTCAACTTCAACTTTCATTAATAATCAAATCAAATATCCAAGTACAATCACTATTTCAACTTTCTTCGTCATACTAGACTGAAGAAATAAGAAAATTACATAGACTCAATCTAAACATGTAGACTTCCTAAGTCTTCACTCATTCTTCATTCACTCTCGGACCCGCTATTTGAATATTCTGAATCCGATCCTGACTCACTTCCATCTCGTGAAAAGATTGGAAATAGGTAATGAGCACACTTGCCCAGTAGGTATCTTCGCATCAACATGAAGACACTATTAAAGTAATTAACATTTTAGCTCTAAAGGAATAAGGTAAAATCATGCGAATGTGATAAATCACAAGTAACCAAAGTAACAATATGATCATGTAAGATAGAATGAACAAGTAGGAACTAGCAAGAATGTAACAAGAATGGCTTTTCATGAGCAAGAATGTACTAGCAAGTCACATACTCATCACCCAACATCTTTTACTTATGAGCAAGTATTTGGTGAATTTCTGTGGAATATCATGTAACAAGCAAGAAAGTCATGTATGTGTATCTGTCGTGCCGTGGATTTTCACTTATTTATAGAGAAAGTACTCCCAGCACAATGCGACGCCAGTAGCATCATACCCCATGGTTTAAAGTATGTTTCCGACAATCAGCCGAGGGGACCAGCATAGAGCCCTTGAACACAATCAGTGCTCGATCGCATCTTCAAGTATAAATCAAGCTATTTCCATATTTCAAGTAGTAAAATATGGCCAAGAATGCAAATAAGGTCTTGATAACAATAATCAACAATAACGCTTCAACGTAGGACATGAGAGATCAAGAATGATTTAAGACGATGTCAAGCTCATGGAAATAACTCGGCAGCATAACGGTACATTTATTATCATTCATAATTCAAGTTAAGTTTCTTTAGACAATATGACAAGTCCTAGACCATCAATAGTCCATCTAGGAACTTTAGAATATCAACCCTTGGGTCAAACCTCGGGTTAAAACACTCAAGAACGGTGACGGTCTAATACTGGCCGTTACATGAACATAACGGTCTAGTGTTGGGCCGTTAGAAAGGTTGAATCCAGAACAAAGAAATTGGACTCAGTACAATGTGACGGTCATATATTGGACCGTTATATGTGCCTGACGGTCGAATATAGGTCCGTTACATATCCAGAATCTGAAAACATCGATAGTGCTTTCTAACAATTGGGCTTTTATGGTACAACCAACTCGGCGTCCTAGTGGGAATCCCAGGCTCCCAGAGAATTACAGAGGCCTTGAAACAAGATTTCCTAGTCCATTGGAAGGAATATCCAATAGAGAGGTACTCATGTTCAAGAATATGTTCCTATAGTGCAAAGTGTGAACTAATGGCCATATACCGGAATATATGCCATGTACTTAAAGAAAATGACTCTATAGATAGGAAAAGACTGTGTAGCGATGTGAAACCATGATAAAAACTTCATCATTACATCATTTAAAATCATAGTGTAAATACAAACTATAGAGTTTAGCTAATGAAATTAACATATGCTTGAAATAACTAGATATGCTTTTAACATGCAATTTTTATCATAAATTGATCAATAAACTCAAAGTCATGAAAATAGTTCAAAACTTAGCTAGCTGAGCTTATTTATAAGTAAACTTGATTGTTCTTCAATTCTGTCTTGAATTGCCTGAACAAAGTACTCTGGCGGTCTAAGATGGGGGCATCACAGTACTGTGACGATTTATCGTGGGGCCGTCAGAGTGTTGTAACGCACTACTTCTAGGACGTCAGAGATAACAGAGAAATTTTAAATACAACAGAGGGTGTGACGGCTTATCGTAAGGCCGTTATATCATGTGACAGTCTTATCTTAATCCGTCAGGGGTTCTACTGACAGTAAATAGAATAGAAAACTATGAAAATATGTCATGCTTGGAATCAAAATTCTTAAACTATTCCAGTCAGGAAAGACGAAGTATAGGCCAGCTACATGCATAGGTTGAAATGAATTAACAGCAAAATATCTTTTATCTTTGATTAAGGCTAAGGATATGTATGTATGCACAACCCTACTAAAATATGAAATTCATGATCTATAATGCATATAATCAAGCAAAACTAGAGGACTTTCATCCCTAACATGATGTTCTTGCCGTTCATGAGATAACATACCTTCTTACTGGGCTTTAGACTTCTAATTTGGTCTTCAAGACACGCCCTAGTTCTTCCCTTCCTGAGATTTTTCAGCAACTTCACGTCGCTCTAACTCCTCAATCTCTAGACCTAAGGATGTGAAATTTGGAGGGTAAGAAGATGAAACTATTGGGAACAAAAAGTTCTAAAGCATCTAACTCTAATTACCTCATTTAGCTTCTCTAATTTCCTGATCTTCAGCACCATGTTGCACAGTTTCTTGGGTTGGCGTGATGAAACCAGCAACTTTGGAAGATCCTAACTCCTTGGATACTCGACCTCCTAACATCAAATTTTGAGAGGTGTTAGTATAAAGTATTATAAATGAAAACCTCTAAAGAATTTACCCGAAATTCTATCTCCTTACCTTGATTCTTCACGAGCCAAAAGTAAGGGTCGCTCAGTTCAGAACTGGGTCCTATTTATAGGGTTTTGACTAAGATTTGAGGATTAGATCGATTCTAGAGTCCTTAGTTAGCCAGAACCCGATCCCTAAGAGTCCTTAGCAACCTTACACATTCTCTTAATTAGGTCTCTTGCAGATAGGATCCCAAAGATCCAATCTTTTTGTTCTTTCTCTCATTCACGGAACTTACAGAGTGTAACGGTCCAAGCTGGGCGCGTTACATGACTGTGGCGGTCGCACGATAGACCGCTACATCCACTGTGCGTAGAATTCAAATTTATTCAAACTCTTTTTGTTAATTATCCACCTAATTATCTATATAAGAGGTATTTATCCTTATAATTCGTGAATAGGCTAAATAACCTTCTAGAATATGGGCCAAACTTATTGGGCTTGGTCCTTATACCTATTAGGTTTCGTTTAAATGGGCTAGATTACTTAACTAGAATAATTGGGACTAATTAAATCAAATAACCCATTTATTATTTTATTTAGGTCTTTATAAATTCTTAATAAATTCCAAAAATTCTAAACTAATCCAGAAATTATTTATATAAATTTTGGGGCACTACAGAACTTCTCTTACAACTACTTGAAATCTTGTACAACTTATTCCTTAAATAATATTTTTTGCTAGATCTGTACTTTATTTCATAAGCTTTACCTTCAAATTCTTTGGCCATACATACTATGTGGATGTCTAAATATACTTGGGATCAATGATCCACAACCTCAATGGCTAGCGTTAATGGGGCCCGATCTGGTCTTGGGGGGAGCGCCCGAAAGTACTTGTGCCCATGAGCGCTATTGTTGACCTGGTGTGACATTGCACCGAAGTGCTTGACTTGCTAGATGGATTTATAATATTCCACAGTTCGTGAATTACTTGACTAGCTTGAATACATGAAGTACTTGAATTACGTGTAATACTTGACTTGTACATACTTGCATGAAATGGCCAATTCCATTATAATACTTGCTACATTATCATTCTCTACTTGAACTTTACTCTTGATATCTTGTCTACTTGTGATTCCAATTACTTGCATTACTTTACTCTCTCTCCTATTCTTGTTTCATGTTTCTTGACATCGCACATACCTTTATCGAAAAATATTAATTACATTAAGTTGCCTGCTAAAGAGATATAAATCTTACTGAGCATTTTGCTCACCCTGCGTTTTTGGTTAATATTGCATGTAGTTCCGATGATGAACCCCAAACAAATGGGGATGGGAAAGAGTGAAAGAGGGATAAGTCTATCTTAGATTACCTAGGTTTATGAGTGTTACTCTTGCTAGAATTATGTACTTGGAAGTTGTATTATGCCTCTTAAGGCTTAAGAATGTTATAAAACTTTATTTCGATAAAATAAAAGTATCATTTTCTTCTTGTGTCCCATTATGGTTGGACCCTATTATACATGCTCTTGATCGACACGAATGTTTACGACTCGTCGTCCCTCGATATTCCGCGTCGGGGTGTGACAGTCTTTTTGATATCAGAGCCTAGGTTTCCCTTGATATAGGTTCTAGATGTTGATATAGAATTTCAGATGGAGTCTTAAACCTTTCCGGTGAGATTGGTAGAGCCATGGGCTAAACTTTAAGTAGGATAAATCAAGGAAATACACAAAACACTTAAGTTTGGTAGTTGTGGTTGCAGGCTTAATTTTCCCAATGGCTGCCAAGAGAGCTTAAGGGCACGATATGCAAAGGACGGTCCAAGGATTGACCCAAGCGTTACAACAAATAGATCAAGGAGGAGCTAACTGTGGAGCGGGGGATTTACATAGGAACATCAAAAGTATGAACCCCCCCAAGTTTGCTGGGTCCACGGACCCGGATCAGAACACTGGGTGACGGAAATCGAGAGGATTTTTCGAGTCATGCAATGTGCTGATGAGAAGAAGGTCCTACTCGCTACCTTTCAGCTAGAAAGAGATGTCTGTACTTGGTGGGAGTCGGTCGAAGCAACTCTACCACACGACCATGTGTTGTGGGAAGAGTTTGTAGAACACTTCAACAACAAGTACTTCTCCAATAGAGTACAAGAAAGGAAGGCTGTCGAATTTGCTTCCTTGAAGCAAAGAAGTTCGACGGTGGCGGAATATGAAGCCCAATTCGCGAGATTATCCCGATATGCGCCACACCTTGTGGGAACCAAAAAGATGAAGGCAAGAAGATTTTTAAATGGCTTAAAGCCCCAATATATTACTCAACTAGCCCCGATGGATATTCAAATATATGTCGATGTGGTGAGAAGAGCCCAACTTCTAGAAGATGCAACGGAGATGTCTGATCGCATGCGGGGAAGAGATGCCAAGAAGGAGCCAGTAACTAGCTCTGGTAACTTCAAGCCCTCCTTCGAGAAGAAGAGGCCTAATGATGGGTGTAACTCCCTTAAAGATGGGCGTAACTTCCAAAAGGACAAGAAGCCAAGATGGAATGATAAACAAATTATCCCTTTTGTTACCCTATCAAAGGAACTATGCAAGTATTGTGAAAAGCCCGGACATAAGGTGGAAGAGTGCTGGAGAAGACTTGGTGCCTCTCTTTGCTGTGGGAGTCGGGATCATAGAATCCCGAATTGTCCACTCCTCAACGAGCAAGCTCCGCCGAAAAAATTTCAAGTTGCTATCAAAAAGCAAGGTAGACTTCAAGCTCTTAGGGATGCGAAACTTACCGAAGAAGAAGGCGTTGTGGAAGGTACTCTTTCTATTTGCTCAAAGCCCGCCTCTGTTTTATTTGACACTAGAGCCACGCATTCATTTATATCTAAGAACTTTGCTGATACTTTACCGATGAGGCATGTCCGTTAAAACCAAAACTTACTATTACTACTCCTATTGGAGCGGGACCGGAGATTAAATATTTCTACCCTACTAGTGAAGTTCTAGTCAACGGTTACACCCTACCGGCTGACTTAGTATGCATGGAGATGAAAGGATGTGATATTATTTTGGGAGCTGACTGGTTATCTACATATGGTGCTAGTGTTAACTGCAAATTGGGTACGGTGACCTTTAGTGGGTACCTGTCACGCCCCGAGCGCGGAAGATTACCCGGAGGCGTGACGCGTCTATATAGATCGTGTCAATCTTGTAAATATCAGAGTGCGCAAATAACTAAGATTTAACTCGAAGTTAATACAATTAGGATGAGCTGACAATTGATACAACTAACCCAATGACAATTACATACATATCCAAGTCCAACTACTAGGCTTCAAGCCCTTATTATAATTATTGGACTAATACAGCTGACGTCTGACATAACTTGATATGACTGACATAAATGAAATTACAATAACACCATTTACACAAGCACAATTTACAAGATAACAAGATAACTCTATTTTTACACTCATCACTCCGACTCATTCCCTCCCGAGTTCTAGCTGATATCTGAATTTCCTGGAAAGGTTAGAAAATAACTAGATGAGCGAATCGCTCAGTAGGATTTACATCTCAAATTTTAACATGCTTTAAGTGAATTACACATTCATTTAATGTACGTAACCTATGCATGCAGACAGATAGATATCAAAGAATTGTAAAATCGACGGGAGTAGAAAGTGAGAGTATAGATTTCACAATTTCAAGCAGCAGTGGCAAGTGATAGTAAATGATGTCAAGTCAGTGATAACTGAATAGCAACATGTTATTCAAGCTAGTAACTGAGTAGAAACATATTATTCAAGCTAGCAATAGTAAGCAAAGTAGTTTCAAGTATGTATAACTGGAATTGGCTATTTATAATGCATTCAAGTAAGCACTTTTACCCTTTTGCGGGTCTCAAGTCAATCAATCAAGTAATATCATGAGAATGAGTGGAATGTCTAAAGTCTAGCAAGCAAGTACTTCGGTGCAATGCCAAACACCGTGGTCAATAAACTCCCATGGGCACAAGTACCTTCGGGTGCTCCCCCCAGGACCAGACTGGGTCCTATATGCACAGCATTCATCATGTATGTTGACATCCACTCTCATTTATAGCCAATATGGAATTTCAAGGTTTGACCAGTATGATATATAAGGTGGAATTATGGAATGGAATCCAAGGGCGCATTGATGTGTAGGGATGAACTAGGAGTGGAAACCAGTAACGTTTGATACACGGAAAAACTAGATAAGAGAGGTGCCTTATAGGCCACCTGACAATTTTGGAAATGACACCCTCACTGTGGGATGCCCTTCCTGGGAATTATACAGGGTTCAGAGGACCCTATCAGGAGTTAAAATCACCTCTCCGGCTGTCATCTGTCAGTGGAGATGGAAAAAGTGAAAGCCTAATGATCACGTTAACGTAATGAGCTAGCTGGGTCGACTCAATAGTCCATCGCGTCAACTCATTAGTTCATCGCGTCAACTCATCAGTTCATCGCGTCAACGCGATGAACTGGCAGGGTCGACTCATCAGTTCATTTTCACAGGCAGGGTCGACTCATCAGTTCATCGCGTCAACGCGATGAACTGGCAGGGTCGACTCATCAGTTCATGTGAACAGTGCTGCGTCAACCCATCAGTTCATGTGAACAGTGCTGCGTCAACCCATCAGTTCATGTGAACAGTACTGCGTCAACCCATCAGTTCACAGCGTCAACCCATCAGTTCACAGCGTCAACGCAGTGAACAGACAGGGTTGACCCTATCAACAGGCAGGGTCGACTCTGCCATTCACTGCGTCGACGCAGTGGACAGGCAGCGTCGACCCTGTCAACAGGCAGGGTCACTGCATCGACCTTGTCAACAGGCTGCGTCGACCCTGTCAACAGGCAGGGTCGACTCATCAGTTCATCGCGTCAACGCGATGAACTGGCAGGGTCGACTCATCAGTTCATCGCGTCAATGCGATGAACTGGCAGGGTCGATACTTTCTTTTGTTTTCCAGTTTTCATGCCCTTTCAGTCCTCTTTTCACTCTGAGTTCTTCACAAAAGTTCTTCTTCTCTTATAGATGTAGATTTTATTCTTCTACCATGACCTCCAATTCTTCTTAATTTTTAAGTTATAATTAATTTTCTAAGGTTCTATTTTTTTTTACTCAGTAACTGTTCACATATGCCTATAGATCTCGATTTTTCACATTTTTCACCTTCTTCCTCTCATTTTCTCTCTCTGCACTCTTCATAAAACTTCTTTCTAACCTTCCAATCTACGATTTTCTCTTCTATCATGTACTCTCATTCTCTCTAGATTCTTCGTTATTCTCCTTCTTAGAACCCCCCCTATTTTCAATATAATTTCTTGGTCTTTTTCAACTTGGTCTCTTTTCAACTTGGCCTCTTTCAACTTGGTCTCTTTTCCACATTTTTCATCCTCTTGACTATAATTTCTTCTTTCACTATTTCAGGTTTTTTTTTGTTTCACAGAAATTGACATAATGACAGGCCCTTTACTAAAGCATGAACTATATCAAATATAGATACTAGCTACTACATGCTAATCATCTCAGATTTAAGCCAACATATGTTAATCATTCTAGATATGATACTAATACTTGCTAATACTTGCTATCTGGGTATAAAGTTAATACATGCTAATTATCTTAGGTATGAAGTTAATATATGCTAATCATCCTAGATTTAAGCCAATACATGTTAATCATTCTAGATATGAGACTAATGCTTGCTAATATTTGCTAATTATTTTTGGTATAAGGCTAATACATGCTAATCATTTCAGATTTAAGCCAACACATGTTAATCATTCTAGATATGACACTAATACTTGCTAATACTTGCTAATTATTCTGAGTATAAAGTTAATACATGCTAATTATCTTAGGTATGAAGTTAATATATGCTAATCATCCTAGATTTAAGCCAACACATGTTAATCATTCTAGATATGAGACTAATACTTGCTAATACTTGCTAATTATTCTGGGTATAAAGTTAATACGTGCTAATTATCTTAGGTGTGAAGCTAAGGCATACTAATCATCCTAGACTTAAGTCAACACATGCTTTATAAACACTAAAATCGCATGGAAATGAGCCTAATACTAAAGGCCTAGACTAATCATCCTAGATTAGCTACTACTTTAGTTAAAAGTTGAGAACACCTACCTCTGTGAAGTTCGTAGCAGTAGACCCCTTCTAGCAGAGCTTTGCCCCAACCTTTAGCTAAGCTAGAACGGGAATGGGGTAGCAAAAGGGGATGTTATAGGGTCTAGTATGAACGGATAGGGGACAAGATCTGAAATAATGAGTCTTTACAGCTTGCACAGGCTGGAGAGATAAGAGATAGGTTGGAGAGATAAGAGACAATTGTTTGGACATATAACCCATGGCCCAATTCGTAAGTGCAAGATTAGCTTATAACATATAATTATTTGGCAAAAAGGGTATATACATGGTGGATGCTAGGATTTGAACCCTGGTCATTGGGTTGGAAGGCAAGTCACTTAACCAACTACACTAGGAAGCCACTTGTTAAGTGAATAACCTTTACATAACATAACAGGGTCAACTCATCAGTTCATGTGAACAGTACTGCGTCAACCCTTCCAACAGGCAGGGTCGACTCATCAGTTCATGTGAACAGTACTGCGTCAACCCTTCTAACTGGCAGGGTCGACTCATCAGTTTATGTCAACAGTACTGCGTCAAGGGTCGACTCATCAGTTCATGTGAACAGTACTGCGTCAACGCGATGAACAGTACTGCGTCAATGCGGTGAACTGGCAGGGTCGACTCATCAGTTCATTTCCAGTTCACAGGGTTGACTCATCAGTTCATCGCGTCAACGCGATGAACAGTACTGCGTCAACGCGGTGAACTGGCAGGGTCGACTCTGCAGTTCAAATCTGCTCAAAATGGTTTAAGGTATTAATCTTTACATATGATAACTTCGTTTCCACTTCTTACATAAACTTCCTAAAGAGTTTATTTAATTTTTTTTTTGTGGAAAATATTAATAATAATAATTTTTTTTCATTTTTTTAAAGGGTGCTACACCCTCCCCTACTTAAAAGAATTTGGTCCCCAAATTCAATGGTATAAGGGTAAATTCAACTACATAAGGATACTGTAGAAAGTATAAGATACTTGCCGACTAAAATAGTTCTGGGTATCTTCTCTTCATAGATTCCTCAGTCTCCCAAGTTACTTCTTGCTCCGAGCATCGATTCCATTGAATTTTTACAATAGGGATCGTCTTGCTCCTTAGAACTCGAACTTCGCGGTCGAGGATCTGCATCGGCCTTTGCTCATAAGTAAGATCCCTTTGAATCACCAATTCAGCATGATTGATGATGTGAGAAGGATCATGCACATATTTCTTCAGCATAGATATATGAAATACATTGTGCACTTCCGAGAGTTGAGGAGGTAAGGCAATGCGGTAAGCCACCTCGCCTACTCTTTCCAATACTTCAAATGGACCGATAAACCTTGGTGTAAGCTTGCCCTTAACACCGAATCTTCTAATACCTCGGCCGGGAGATACCTTGAGAAATACATGGTCACCCACTTGAAATTCCAAATCTCTCCTTCTATTATCAGCATAAGATTTTTGCCTACACTGAGTTACCTTGAGTCTCTCTCTGATAAGGTGTATCTTCTCAGTCGAATCTCTAACCATATCTGGGCCTAGAATTTATCTTTCACCGACTTCTTCCCAGCATATTGGAGAACGACAACTCCTGCCATAAAGCACCTCGAAAGGAGCCATTTGAATACTAGCTTAATAGCTGTTATTATATGCAAATTCGGCTAGTGGTAAGTGGTCATGCCAACTTCCGCCGAAATCTATAATACATGCCCTTAACATATCTTCAACAACTTGATTTGTCCTTTCAGTCTGACCATCTGTCTGGGGATGGAAAGCAGTGCTGAAATTAAGTTTCATCCCCAGAGAGTGTTGTAGACCCTTCCAAAAATGAGAGGTGAAGCGTGGGTCTCGGTCAGATACGATCGAGACGGGAACTCCATGCAATCTAACCATCTCCTTAATATACAGGGCAGCAAGTACGTCGACTGACCATCGACATTTGATGGGTAAGAAATGGGCCGATTTAGTTAATCGGTCGATAATTACCCAACTTCCATCATATCCGCCCCTAGTCTTGGGCAAACCCATGATAAAGTCCATGCCAATGTCCTCCCACTTCCACTTGGGAATATCCAGCGGATGTAGCTTTCCGGCGGGTTTTTGATGTTCCACCTTCACTTGTTGGCATGTGAGGCAACGAGACACAAAGTCTGCTACCTCCCTTTTCATGTTAGGCCACCAGAAAGTTCTTTTCAAGTCTTGGTACATCTTAGTGGCTCCAGGGTGGATTGTGTACCTTGATCTATGAGCTTCTTCAAGAATCTTCTTCTTCAATTCGGGATAGACGGGCACACATGTCAGTTCATGAAATAGTAATCTACCATCAGGTGCCAGCTTGAAATCCAGTCTCTCGTCTAGCTTGCTCTTTATCTCCACTAGCGAGGGATCCTCTTCTTGTAACTTCTTGATTTCAGGTAGTAAATCTGGATGTATGCTCATATGAGATAGAGTAATACACATGTTCTTCTCATCTGTGTTGATATCAAGCTCAGATAATTTCTCCAGCAGTTTCCATTCTTGTATCATGCAGTTGGCCAATATTGTTCTCGGCTTTCGACTAAGGGCATCAGCTACGGAATTACCCTTACCAGGATGTTACTGTATAGTAAAGTCGAAATCCTTGAGATACTCAAGCCAACGCCTTTGCCGCATGTTCATCTCCTTTTGGGAGAATAAGTACTTGAGGCTTTTATGATCGGAGTACACGGTGAATTGTTCTCCGTAGAGATAGTGCTTCCAGATCTTTAAAGCGAATACTACTGCGGCCAGTTCTAAGTCATGAACTGGGTAGTTCTCTTCATGTTTCTTCAATTGTCGGGAAGAATATGCAATGACCCTTCCATTCTGCATCAATACACATCCGAGGCCAATACCCGAAGCATCGGTATATACTTCATATTTTTCTCCTTCAATAGGTAATGATAAGACTGGAGCAGTGGTCAAGAGATCCTTCAAAGTTTGGAAACTCTTTTCACAGTCTTCCTTCCACTCATAAAGCACTTCCTTGCGGGTTAACCTTGTCAGGGGAATAGCAATTTTGGAGAAGTCCTTGATAAAACGCCGGTAGTAACCAGCTAGACCCAAGAAGCTCCGAATCTCAGTTGCATTTATGGGTCGTCCCCAGTTCTTCACAGCTTCAACCTTTGATGGGTCAACAACAATTCCATTCTTTGAAATGATATGGCCTAAGAAGGATACTTCCTCGAGCCAGAACTCGCATTTGCTGAATTTGGCATATAGCTTGTTTTCTCTTAATATCTGTAATGCCTTCTTGAGGTGTTCTTCATGATCCTCTTCGGTCTTTGAATAGATCAGAATATCATCAATAAAGACCACAATAAATTGGTCTAAATAGGGCCTGAATATGCTGTTCATTAACTGCATAAAAGCTGCGGGGGCATTTGTTAGTCCGAAAGGTATAACAGTAAATTCATAATGCCCATACCTGCTTCGGAATGTAGTTTTATGAATGTCTTCTTCTTTGATCTTCAATTGGTGGTAACCAGAACGAAGATCAATCTTGGAGAAATATAAAGCTCCAGATAGTTGATCGAACAGCTCATCAATCCTTGGTAGTGGATACTTGTTCTTGATTGTAAGGTGATTTAGCTGCCGATAATCTATGCATAATCTCATCGATCCGTCCTTCTTTTTGACGAATAGCACGGGTGCTCCCCATGGGGAAGTACTCGGCCTGATGAAACCCTTTTTCAATAACTCCATTAGCTACTCTTTTAGTTCCTTCAGCTCAGCAGGGGACATTCTGTATGGTGCCCTGGAAATAGGACCAGCACCAGGGATAAAGTCGATGGTGAATGACACTTCCCTCTCCGGGGGTAAGCCGGTTAAATCTTCTGGAAAAACATCGGGAAAATCCCGAATTACACGGATGTCTTCAAGTTTAACCTTCTCGACTTTCGTGGCAGTCACGAATGCTATGAAAGCCATGCATCCCTTATTCATAAGTTTACTAGCGCGGAGTGCTGATATAAGAAGTGATTTACTCCGAGGGCTATTGTAAACTAGCTCTGGGAAATCTACGAAAGTTACCTTGCCATGCCAGCAATCTACAGTTGCTTGGTATGTGGATAGCCAGTCGGCACCTAGTATGACATCATAACCCTTCATATCTAGGCATATCAGGTCAGCAGGTAAATTGCTTCCCTTAATCATCACTTCACAATTTGGATAGTGGTAAGTGATATCAGACTCATTCCCAAGGGGTGTAGATATGACCAAATCTAACAGTTCATGTTTCTTAGAAAATGAAGCAGCAAAGTTCTTGGAAACGAATGAATGAGTTGCTCCGGTATCGAATAAAACTTGAGCAGTTTTTGAACAAATAGTGAGAGTACCTTCCACAATTCCGCCTTCAGTGGGTTCCGTCTCTCGGAGAGCTTGTAGAGGGCCTTGTTTCTTTATCGGACGCTTCTCGTATTTGATGTCCTGCTCCTTCATCAGTGGGCAGTTTGGGATTCGATGCTCTCGGCTCCCACATCGAAGACAAGCTCCTAACTTTCTCCAGCATTCCTCGGTCTTATGACCAGCTTTATCACAATACTTGCAAATCTCCTTTGATGGTGTGGTGGAGGAGAATGGCCTGTCATTCTTCTGAAATTTCTTTATCTTGGAGGACTCCCCTCCCGTGAAGAACCGCTTCTTGTTGAAGGATTGTTTGAATTTTCCCGGGCCAGTGACGGGTTCCTTCTTGTCTCTTCCTCGAATCCTCTCGGATAACTCGGTCGCGTCTTCTAGCAGTTGAGCACGCCGAACCATCTCCGAATAGACTTGGATGTCCATCGGGGCAAGTTGTGTGATATAATGGGGCCGAAGCCCGTTGAGGAATCTTCTCGCCTTCATCTTTTCTGTACACACCAAATGGGGTGCATACCTTGATAATCTGGAGAACTGGGCCTCATACTCGGCCACTTTCAAGCCTCTTTGTTTTAGAACGGCGAATTCTGCAGCCTTCTTTTCCTGGATATGGTCGGAGAAGTACTTGTTGTTGAAATGCTCCGTGAATTCATCCCATGTGACATGGTATCCTGGCAGTGTTGCTTCTATAGATTCCCACCAGCATCGAGCGTCCTGCTCTAGTTGGAAAATGGCCAGTAAAACCTTCTCTTCATCCGAGCATTGCATCACACGAAAGATCCGTTCTATCTCCTTCAGCCAATTCTCGGCATCCTCGGGGTCAGACGAACCCGTGAACCTTGGTGGGTTCATGTTACGGAAACTCCGGTGGAGATCTCCCGCTCCACGGTTTGCTCCGCCTTGGGCCACTTGTTGTAGTGCCTCGGTGAGGTTTTGCATGGTGCGCTGCATCTCATGCCATTGTTCTCTTTCCGCAGCCATGATCCTACAAAAGAGTTAAGTATGATAAAGATCGGATTTACTGGTAAGGTCGAAAGTCATTGTAGAACTTAACCCAATGGCTCTATCCATCTCACCGGGTAAGGTATATCTATCCTTGAACTCAAGTTTTTTTTTACTTAGATTTCAATTTCTAACAGTTTATTTATTTTTGTTTTTCTAGTTCCCTAGGTTTGAAAACCTAGGCTCTGATACCACGAAGACTGTCACGCCCCGAGCGCGGAAGATTACCCGGAGGCGTGACGCGTCTATATAGATCGTGTCAATCTTGTAAATATCAGAGTGCGCAAATAACTAAGATTTAACTCGAAGTTAATACAATTAGGATGAGCTGACAATTGATACAACTAACCCAATGACAATTACATACATATCCAAGTCCAACTACTAGGCTTCAAGCCCTTATTACAATTATTGGACTAATACAGCTGACGTCTGACATAACTTGATATGACTGACATAAATGAAATTACAATAACACCATTTACACAAGCACAATTTACAAGATAACAAGATAACTCTATTTTTACACTCATCACTCCGACTCATTCCCTCCCGAGTTCTGGCTGATATCTGAATTTCCTAGAAAGGTTAGAAAACAACTAGATGAGCGAATCGCTCAGTAGGATTTACATCTCAAATTTTAACATGCTTTAAGTGAATTACACATTCATTTAATGTACGTAACCTATGCATGCAGACAGATAGATATCAAAGAATTGTAAAATCGACGGGAGTAGAAAGTGAGAGTATAGATTTCACAATTTCAAGCAGCAGTAGCAAGTGATAGTAAATGATGTCAAGTCAGTGATAACTGAATAGCACCATGTTATTCAAGCTAGTAACTGAGTAGAAACATGTTATTCAAGCTAGCAATAGTAAGCAAAGTAGTTTCAAGTATGTATAACTGGAATTGGCTATTTATAATGCATTCAAGTAAGCACTTTTACCCTTTTGCGGGTCTCAAGTCAATCAATCAAGTAATATCATGAGAATGAGTGGAATGTCTAAAGTCTAGCAAGAAAGTACTTCGGTGCAATGCCAAACACCGTGGTCAATAAACTCCCATGGGCACAAGTACCTTCGGGTGCTCCCCCCAGGACCAGACCGGGCCCTATATGCACAGCATTCATCATGTATGTTGACATCCACTCTCATTTATAGCCAATATGGAATTTCAAGGTTTGACCAGTATGATATATAAGGTGAAATTATGGAATGGAATCCAAGGGCGCATTGATGTGTAGGGATGAACTAGGAGTGGAAACCAGTAACGTTTGATACACGGAAAAACTAGATAAGAGAGGTGCCTTATAGGCCACCTGACAATTTTGGAAATGACACCCTCACTGTGGGATGCCCTTCCTGGGAATTATACAGGGTTCAGAGGACCCTATCAGGAGTTAAAATCACCTCTCCGACTGCCATCTGTCAGTGGAGATGGAAAAAGTGAAAGCCTAATGATCACGTTAACGTAATGAGCTAGCTGGGTCGACTCAATAGTCCATCGCGTCAACTCATTAGTTCATCGCGTCAACTCATCAGTTCATCGCGTCAACGCGATGAACTGGCAGGGTCGACTCAACAGTTCATTTTCACAGGCAAGGTCGACTCATCAGTTCATCGCGTCAACGCGATGAACTGGCAGGGTCGACTCATCAGTTTACCAGTTCACAGGGTCGACTCATCAGTTCATGTGAACAGTGCTGCGTCAACCCATCAGTTCATGTGAACAGTGCTGCGTCAACCCATCAGTTCATGTGAACAGTACTGCGTCAACCCATCAGTTCACAGCGTCAACCCATCAGTTCACAGCGTCAACCCATCAGTTTACAGCGTCAACGCAGTGAACAGACAGGGTCGACCCTATCAACAGGCAGGGTCGACTCTGCCATTCACTGCGTCGACGCAGTGGACAGGCAGCGTCGACCCTGTCAACAGGCAGGGTCACTGCGTCGACCCTGTCAACAGGCTGCGTCGACCCTGTCAACAGGCAGGGTCGACTCATCAGTTCATCGCGTCAACGCGATGAACTGGCAGGGTCGACTCATCAGTTCGTCGCGTCAACGCGATGAACTGGCAGGGTCGATACTTTCTTTTGTTTTCCAGTTTTCATGCCCTTTCAGTCCTCTTTTCACTCTGAGTTCTTCACAAAAGTTCTTCTTCTCTTATAGATGTAGATTTTATTCTTCTACCATGACCTCCAATTCTTCTTAATTTTTAAGTTATAATTAATTTTCTAAGGTTCTATTTTTTTTTACTCTGTAACTGTTCACATATGCCTATAGATCTCGGTTTTTCACATTTTTCACCTTCTTCCTCTCATTTTCTCTCTCTGCACTCTTCATAAAACTTCTTTCTAACCTTCCAATCTACGATTTTCTCTTCTATCATGTACTCTCATTCTCTCTAGATTCTTCGTTATTCTCCTTCTTAGAACCCCCCCTTATTTTCAATATAATTTCTTGGTCTTTTTCAACTTGGTCTCTTTTCAACTTGGCCTCTTTCAACTTGGTCTCTTTTCCACATTTTTCATCCTCTTGACTACAATTTCTTCTTTCACTATTTCAGGTTTTTTTTTATTTCACAGAAATTGACATAATGACAGGCCCTTTACTAAAGCATGAACTATATCAAATATAGATACTAGCTACTACATGCTAACCATCTCAGATTTAAGCCAACATATGTTAATCATTCTAGATATGATACTAATACTTGCTAATACTTGCTAATTCTTCTGGGTATAAAGTTAATACATGCTAATTATCTTAGGTATGAAGTTAATATATGCTAATCATCCTAGATTTAAGCCAATACATGTTAATCATTCTAGATATGAGACTAATGCTTGCTAATACTTGCTAATTATTTTCGGTATAAGGCTAATACATGCTAATCATTTCAGATTTAAGCCAACACATGTTAATCATTCTAGATATGACACTAATACTTGCTAATACTTGTTAATTATTCTGAGTATAAAGTTAATACATGCTAATTATCTTAGGTATGAAGTTAATATATGCTAATCATCCTAGATTTAAGCCAACACATGTTAATCATTCTAGATATGAGACTAATACTTGCTAATACTTGCTAATTATTCTGGGTATAAAGTTAATACGTGCTAATTATCTTAGGTGTGAAGCTAAGACATACTAATCATCCTAGACTTAAGTCAACACATGCTTTATAAACACTAAAATCGCATGGAAATGAGGCTAATACTAAAGGCCTAGACTAATCATCCTAGATTAGCTACTACTTTAGTTAAAAGTTGAGAACACCTACCTCTGTGAAGTTCGTAGCAGCAGACCCCTTCTAGCAGAGCTTTGCCCCAACCTTTAGCTAAGCTAGAATGGGAATGGGGTAGCAAAAGGGGATGTTATAGGGTCTAGTATGAACGGATAGGGGACAAGATATGAAATAATGAGTCTTTATAGCTTGCACAGGCTGGAGAGATAAGAGATAGGCTGGAGAGATAAGAGACAGTTGTTTGGACATATAACCCATGGCCCAATTCGTAAGTGCAAGATTAGCTTATAACATATAATTATTTGGCAAAAAGGGTATATACATGGTGGATGCTAGGATTTGAACCCTGGTCATTGGGTTGGAAGGCAAGTCACTTAACCAACTACACTAGGAAGCCACTTGTTAAGTGAATAACCTTTACATAACATAACAGGGTCGACTCATCAATTCATGTGAACAGTACTGCGTCAACCCTTCCAACTGGCAGGGTCGACTCATCAATTTATGTGAACAGTACTGCGTCAACCCTTCCAACAGGCAGGGTCGACTCATCAGTTCATGTGAACAGTACTGCGTCAACGCGATGAACAGTACTGTGTCAACGCGGTGAACTGGCAGGGTCGACTCATCAGTTCATTTCCAGTTCACAGGGTTGACTCATCAGTTCATCGCGTCAACGCGATGAACAGTACTACGTCAACGCGGTGAACTGGCAGGGTCGACTCTGCAGTTCAAATCTGCTCAAAATGGTTTAAGGTATTAATCTTTACATATGATAACTTCGTTTCCACTTCTTACATAAACTTTCTAAAGAGTTTATTTAATTTTTTTTTGTGGCAAATATTAATAATAATAATATTTTTTTTCATTTTTTTTAAAGGGTGCTACAGTACCCCAACCTCTTATTTTCTGGTGTCAGGCATTCTAGACACCTATCCCTTATTTTGGCCCTTAAAGTCGATAAATTATTGAAGAAGGGTTATGCGACTTTCTTAGTTTCTATGACTATGGCCAAGCATAAGAAACCCTATCTAGAGGATATTCCTATTGTTCGGGATTATTCTGATGTATTCCCAGACGAGTTGTCTGGTATTCCTCCAGAGAGAGAAGTGGTCCTCTCTATTGATTTAATTCCGGGAGTTGCACCTATTTCTAAGGCTCCGTATCGGATGTCCCCTATCGAAATGAAGGAGTTAAAAGATCAACTGATGGAGTTATTGGAGAAGGGATTCATTCGACCGAGTACTTCACCATGGGGAGCCCCTATCTTATTTGTCAAAAAAAAGGATGGGTCAATGAGATTGTGTGTTGACAACCGGCAATTGAACCAACTCACAATCAAGAATAAATATCCATTGCCGAGGATTGATGAACTATTTGACCAGATTTCGGGAGCTTGATATTTTTCAAAACTTGATCTCAAATCAGGTTATTATCAATTGAAGATCAAGGAAGGGGATATTCATAAAACGACATTCAGGGGTAGGTATGGACACTATGAGTTCACTGTTATGCCTTTTGGCCTAACCAATGCGCCTGTCGCATTTATCCAATTGATGAACAGTGTATTCATGCTATACCTTGATCAATTTGTTGTGGTCTTTATTGATGACATTTTGATCTATTCCAAGTCAAAGATGGAGCATGAAGAACATCTCAAGAAAGCCTTGTAGTTATTAAGAGATCACAAACTATATGTTAAGCTTAGCAAGTGTGATTTCTGGCTAGACGAAGTTTCTTTTCTAGGTCACATAATTTCCCAGAAGGGTATTACGGTAGATCCTTCAAAGGTCGAAGCTGTAAAAAATTGGGAGAGACCTACTAGCGTGACCAAAATTCGAAGCTTCTTGGGATTGGCAGAATATTATAGAAGATTTATTAAGGATTTCTCCAAGATCGCTGCATCTTTGACAAGATTGACAAGGAAAGAGACTCCTTATGTGTGGTCAGAGGAATGTGAGAAGAGCTTTCAGACCTTAAAAGATTATCTGACTACTGCCCCTATACTCACATTGCCTAGTGAAGGAGGAGGATTTAAAGTTTATACGGATGCATCTAGAATTGGCTTGGGCTATGTATTGATGCAACATGGCAAGGTAATCGCTTATTCCTCAAGACAACTGAAAAAACACGAGGAGAATTATCCCGTGCATGACTTAGAGGTGGCGGCTGTAGTCTTTGCCTTGAAGATTTGACGGCATTATCTCTATGGTGAGGCTTTCATTGTGTATTCCGACCACAAGAGCCTCAAATACTTATTCTCTCAAAAAGAACTCAATATGAGACAAAGAAGGTGGCTAGAATACTTGAAGGATTTTGATTTCTCTATACAGAACCATCCAGGAAAGGGTAATGCCGTAGCAGATGCTCTTTGTGAGAAGCCGATGGCATTATTATCGAACCTAATGATTAAAGAATGACAATTGTTAGAGCAAATTGTAAACTTAGACCTCAATGTGGAGGAGAAGGGAGAAGGAGTCTTAATTGTAAATATTAGACTCCAACCCAAGTTACACTCAGAAATTAAAGAGTTACAAGATGATGATCTGTTGATTGTTGAAATTAAAGAGAAATTAGATCAACAGTCGAATTTCATTTTGAAGTATGATGGAAAGTTACTTTTCCAAGGAAGAACCTGTGTGCCCGATTGTCCTACCATCAAGAGCAAAATCTTGGAGGAGGCACATCGATCGAGGTACACTATATATCCTGGTGCCACAAAAATATATCAAGATCTCAAAAGAACCTTTTGGTAGCCTAA
The DNA here is from genome assembly GCA_022559845.1 of Amorphophallus konjac. Lineage (NCBI taxonomy): Eukaryota > Viridiplantae > Streptophyta > Magnoliopsida > Alismatales > Araceae > Amorphophallus > Amorphophallus konjac. The sequence goes on from CM040125.1 coordinate 281,560,714, forward strand.
CATGGAAAGAGAGGTAGTCGAGTCGTGAGTCGATGTTTGGTCTGCCAACAAGTTAAAGTCGAACATCTCAAACTGGTTGGGAAGCTTAAACCTCTCAAAATACCGGAGTGGAAATGTGATAGTATTGGTATGGATTTTATTGCTGGATTGCCGAGGACCCGAAGTGGATTTGATGCTATATGGGTGATTATGGACCGACTCACTAAGTCTGCTCACTTCTTGCCCATTAAAAGCTGATGGACTGTGGATGTTCTAGCTGCCCTATATCAAGGAGGTTGTAAGGTTGCACGGTATTCCAACTTCTATTATTTTGGATAGAGATCCGAGATTCACCTCTCACTTCTGGAAAGGTTTGCAATCATCTTTGGGTACTAGGCTGAATTTTAGTACGACTTTCCACCCTCGGACAGATGAACAAACTGAGAGAATGAATCAGATTATCAAAGATATGTTGAGAGCTTGTATGATAGATTTTGGAGGATGTTGGCATGAACACTTGTCCTTGACTAAATTTGCATATAACAATAGCTATCAATCTAGCATACAAATGGCACCTTTTGAAGAGCTATATGGCAGGAGTTGTAGATCACCTCTATGCTGGAGTGAGGTTGGAGAGAAGGGATTGATGGGTCCCGATATTATTCAAGATACAACTCACAATATCCAGTTGATCCGAGAAAGGCTAAAAATTACTCAATCATGGCAAAAGAGTTATGCTGATAATCGAAGAAGAGATCTTGAATTTCAAGTGAGGGAGCATGTCTTCTTAAAAATTTCACCCACGCTAGGAATTAAAAGGTTTGGTATCAAAGGAAAACTGAGTCCAAGATTTATTAGCCCTTATGAGATTCTGGAAAGAATCGGGGAAGTGGCATACAAGCAGGCTTTGCCTCCACAATTGGCTAGTGTCCACGATATATTTCATATATCCATGCTGAGGAAATATGTGTATGATCCTTCACATGTAATTCAATTCGATGACTTGAAGCTACAAAAGAATTTGTCTTATGAAGAATGACCGATCAAGATATTAGATCGAAAGTTACACCAACTAAGGAATAGGGCTATAAGTCCAATGGAGCAAGCGTGGATTCGAGGAAGCTACCTGGGAATTGGAGGAGTAAATCAAGAAGAAGTATCCGGATTTGATCTCAGGTTAGAATTTTGACCCCTCTATTTGAAATTTTAAATTACAATTGTATGAATCATGTGAATTTGGAGGACCAAATTCTTTTTAAGTAGGGGAGGATGTAGTAACTCAAAATTTAAATGCATTTATATGTGAAAAAAATAATTAAAGATAAAAATAAAATAAATGATAAATATTTTTCTTTATCTTTAAAGTGTAGAATATAAACGTCAATCATATCCCACGTGTTAACACGAACGGCGAAATTCGCGGCACGATTCTGAGAAGGCAAAGACGTCGGTACTATAGCAGCATTGTAGCTCCGATTTAAGAGAGACTTATTAGCTCTAATTAAATCATAATTAGTGGATGATGTAATTTCTTATCTAATTGAATAAATGAGGTCATGGGTTATGTCATAAAAGGGAATTTATTTTAATATTTACATGTTGGAAATTAATGTCAACATAAGTTGGTGAAAAATTAACTTAGAATTAAATTAGCAATAAAACATCATTGAATAAATGAGGTAATTGATTATGTCACAAAGGGAGATTTATTTCAACATCCACATGTTGAAAATTATTGCCAACATAAGTTGGTGTAATAGTAACATGGGTAGGTGAAGTAAGAAATTAGGTAGAAGATAGAATTAAATTAGCAATAAAATAATTATGGGACTTGGCCTATAAATAGGGCTTGGATCTTCCCTACTCAAAGCACAAATCCATTGGGGAAGTGCTAGAGGAGGAAATCTTGAAGTTTGGCGGAGTGTTCGAAGTGTTCTTCGTTCTTCTTCCTCTTCGATCTTCCACTAGGTAGGTATTCTCTCAGGCTAAACTCAAATTGATGCATGAATTAGATGTAGATGTATGTCTACTTTGATTCTATACCATTTTTTCAATTTTTATTGAGTATTAGGCATGTTGTCCATACAACTAGACATAAGATTTTAACTGAGATTTTTAATCGCCGAAAGATCCGTCTCGGATCACGGTATCTTTCTAAGACCGTGTTCTGGATGCGCGATCGCCACCTTGATCGTGATGTTTTCAGGTTCTAATTGAACCAATATATTATCTAGCATGTTAGTTATGTCATGTTGAGTTGTATATCATTTAAATTCACATACGATTAAGTTAATAATATGGAAGATAATAATTCTATTTCATGAGCTTATGTTTTCTTTCCTAATTCTTGTTACCTTCATGATATTCTTGATCTCCATGACTATATGATCTTCTGACATGTTAAATGGAGTAGATATTATCTGTTAAAATTACATGGGTTTAATTACATTGATACGAGTTTAACGATTACCGTGTTACCGTGTTTTCGACAAGTCGCGTAGCACGCTAGATTTCCAAGGAAGAACGGTGTCTAAGGAAAGAGGTCCACGGGCAAATACTTTAAGTGGATAAGTGGTTACTTAATTAGGTCCTCGTGAATACGATGGGAGCCTCCCACTGTCCCACCTCTTACCTGGCCGTGATTCTTCGATTTTCTAGTTAAGCTCCGCCTGTGAAAAATGGGATAGAATTTTTGCAAGAGTTGTTCCTCGTTCCGACAAGTCGTGTACTTAGCAAGATTTCTAAGGAAGAATGGTCTCTAAGCCAAGAGGTCCACAGGTAAACACTTTAAGTGGATAAGTGGTTACTTAAGTGGGACCTCATGAATACGAGGGGAGCCTCCCACTGTCCCACCTCTTACCTGGATGTGATTCTTCGATTTCTAGCTAAGCACCCGACTGTGAAAAACTTGATCTAAGCCTGTTTAACAAGGTTTTCCGTGAGAACCGATCATGCCATGTCCGTCAATCCAATTCCTTTATCGACTTAATGTCGTTAAACATGGTGTCTTCTTATCAACTTAATATCATTAAACATGATGCCTTAAATCATCGTTGAACTTCTCTTACAACTACTTGAAATCTTGTACTACGTGTTCCTTAAATGATATTTTTTGCTAGATCTGTACTTTATTTCATAAGCTTTATCTTGAAATTATTTCATCATATATACTATGTGGATGTCTAAATATACTTGGGATCAATGATCCACAACCTCAATGCCTGGCGTTAATGGGCCCCGGTCTGGTCCTGGGGGGAGCGCCGAAAGTACTTGTGCCCATGGGAGCTATTATTGACCCGGTGTGGCATTGCACCGAAGTGCTTGACTTGCTAGATTGATTTATGACATTCCACAGTTCGTGAATTACTTGACTTGCTTGAATACATGAAGTACTTGAATTACGTGAAATACTTGACTTGTACATACTTGCGTGAAATGGCCAACTCCATGATAATACTTTCTACATGATCATTCTCTACTTGAACTTTACTCTTGATATCTTTTCTACTTGTGATTCCAATTACTTGCATTACTTTACTCTCTCTCCTATTCTTGTTCCATGCTTCTCGGCATAGCACATACCTTTATCCAAAAATATTAATTACTTTAAGTTGCCTGTTATAGAGATATAAATCCTACTGAGCGTTTCGCTCACCATGCGTTTTCGGTTAATATTACAGGTAGTTCTGATGATGAACCCCAAGCAAATGGGGACGGGCAAGAGTGAAAGAGGGACAAGTCTATCTTAGATTACCTAGGTTTATGAGTGTTAATCTTGCTAGAATTATGTACTTGGAAGTTGTATTATGCCTCTTAAGGCTTAAGAATGTTGTAAACCTTTATTTCGATGAAATAAAAGTATCTTTTTCTTCTTGTGTCCCATTATGGTTGGACCCTATTTGCGACGCCCCGAATCGTAAATCTGGTCCAATCGTAAAGACTCACGTCGGATTTCGATCGGAACGTCACAGTGGGACAACCCAAGCGGTATAATTACGGTAAAGAATTTTACATAAACATTGAGACATCATTACAGCGGAAATGAAATTTCTCACATCATTCAGCTTATAGTCATAAGACTTCATCCACATAGGTCCAAAAATAAAGATCAACAATTTAAAAAGTCATTTATTACATAACCAAATTTCACACACATTTTTTTTCTAACATAGACATAACTACCTAAGATAATGAAACATAGTAAATCTGAGCCGCGGTCAAAACACTGCGAGATCACTCATCGCTTTCTTCTACCACTTCTCTTGAAAATGTTCAACGGGGTTGTTGGACATGTGTATAACATGTGTAACTTTAGTGTTTTGATGATGGCTGACTATGTATGTTGGGCTTATGTATAATAATCTTTTGTTTCGATGATGTCTAACTATGATTCATTAATATAGGTTGACCTACAGTTGATAGCAACAAACACTCATGCATTTCAGGTCAAACTCACACCGACAACAAGTGTGTCTGCAAGGACAGAAAGAAATCAAATAAGACACACAGATGAGGCATTAGGCTGCATAAGAAAGAAGGACCAAGGTCGATGCAAGAAGGCCAAAGAAAATGAACTAAGGTCCAAGCACATAAGTAGATCAAGGTCCGTGCAACCCCTGGCCAACACGTATCAGGTCTGTGCACGTTGCTCAAGGTCCATACATCAAGGTCTGAGCATACTCCAATCAAGAGCTGAATTAGAAAGAAAATATCTCAACACCTTCGGATGACAACTCTGCACATAAAGCATGTGTCGACACATCTGACAAATGTCTCGACACACTAACAGAAAAGTGTCGACACACTCGTGTGATAATTCCTGCACATGGCTCACATGTCTCGACATTGCTAGATGTTCTCTCAACATAGTCTTGATGACATCTTGGAACTAAGCATACATGTCCCGACACTGTCTTGAGAAGTCTCGACACATCGGTCATGGGCCTTCAAGATATTCAAAGGATGTCTCGACACTTACCTCGAAGGAGGTCGACACTCTTATACTTACAGGAAGTGTTCTATTGAATATACTACTAAGATGTGTCGACTCTTTTCATGTAGGAGGTCGACACCCTTGTTCTTCCAAGAATCCTCAAGCAAATAAACTGTCAGATCAGCTGGCCATCCAGTGAGAGAAAAAGGAACTGCAAATCATTAAAATTAAGGATTTTGGGATCTGGACCACGTCCTAAGGTCTGACCCTTGCTCTACCATCTTATCACTCATTTGTCTACCTTTTGGAGATGATTTCTGTCTGAAATCTAGCTGGAAGAGCCTCTTCAGTTTGCCATGTTGTCAGTCTTATCTGTCTGCCGGTCTAAATTGTCTACTGCTGGGAATAGGACACTCCGTAGTTTGCCACTGTCTTGCTATCGACCAATGGGCTGTCCAACCAGCCATTGTACGTAGAAGAGTACACTTGTGCAGAATGAGAAGACTGCTTATCTGAGGGAGATGAAAAGTGAATATTTGATGCTGTCTAAAGTAAAATCTGATCTGCTCCTTAACACGATCTTCCATCGTACCTATCCTTGTACTGGCAGTTGGGCTCAGCCAATGGAAGATAGCAGGCCTGTAGGAGCATTTAATGAGAAGATCTCCAAGCATCTAAATGAGAAGGCTCAGTCACTTCTTCCAGGTGCTACCACCGTCGAACATGGAACTAGCCTGGAAGACTCCAAGCTCTCACTTCACCCTGGCACATGCTTCAAGGAAATTTATGGAGGGAAAATATAGCCGGTGCAATGGTCCATCATTGACTTCTTGGCGCAATTTTTCTCTGGCGTTACAACTAGTTTTTACCTATTTATACTAAGCTCCCTTAACTAAAGAAGGGTGGCTACCATCCACACAGTGCCACGCTCTAGACCATCCACCAAAAACACTCCTAAGCGAGTGTGAGAGTGGCCCCAGCACTTGGTTGACATAGTCCAGTGCTGTGAGAGTAGATGAAGAAGTGAGAGCAGCCTTGAGAGAGAAGACAAACCCTGCAGTCTACTGGTGCTTGAAGAAAAGGATCCTTAGATCCAATCTTGTAACTGCAATCACCAGCTCCGTTGTCTTGATCCATTCTTTTAGCCTGTGTCTACATTGTTTCTATTCTTTCTCCACTGCACTTGCAGTATTCAGCTTCTATTTGTTACGGTTCGTCTATCACCAATACATCTAGCTTTTTCGATCCCCTCTTTAGGGACCGGGTTCCCTCTGTGGTTTCAGAGGAAGAGAGGATCAGATCCTCTGGGTGATTCTAGCTGTTAGTCAGCAGAAAGCAAGCTGTGTTGCTCAGCTGTGTTGCTTAGCTGTGTAAGCAAGCTGTGCTACTCAGCAAATCAAGCTGTGTGTCAGCCGAAAAGCCACACCGAGGTTGGTGTGGGGTGGACGTAGGTTGTGGGCTAACAACCGAACCACCTTAAAATCCTTATGTTGTGGGTTGTATTCATTGTGAGCTTCTTATAAAACTTATATCCCCATTTCACAGGTTCGTGTGCTACTTCGCTATTTAATTTCTCTGCACACTCAAGCTTTCTGCTTGCACAATTTGTCTCATCTTGATCCCCTCACTATCGTTGCTAACGTATATCTCCTCAAGTGTCTACAGCACTCTTGCTTATAGGCACTTTGGAGCATTTTTCAAGCAAAGGGAATATCATAATTTGTGTGAGCAACTTTCTCTCCTGTGTCTTTAACCACATCAGCTTTTTGGGTTGCCTGATGCACCCTTGCACACAGGTACCAAGGTGAAAGCTTTGCCAAGGGAATTCACCTCGGTTGACACTCATGCACTTTAGTGATCACCACAGCTCTCACACACTAAGCAAGTCATTTAACACTTAGCTACTCTGATCTAAGATCTCTGTGGTTCATTGTATTACATCTCATTTGGATCTTAATTGCTCATGAAGAAGTGTCGACCTATGTATTGTGCCTTGCGAGAGGTTTGACCTCACTGCCCTAAAGTGTAGACCCCAACTCACTACATAGCTGGATCCTACTGAAGAAGTGTCGACCTTTCAGGCAGGAGTGTCGACATGTGCTGTGACCCACGGTAAAAGTGTTGACCTCACTGCCCTGTGTGTCGACCTGTCTGAACTGGGCATCGAGCTTTAACATTATTGCTTGCTCCACTCCTATCTATTCCGCTGCGCTGTGTGCCTAAGTGTTTTATTGGTTTATAGGAGTGATTTTTGTGTTTAGGGGTCAAGATTTAAATAGGCCATAGTTATCAATAGGATCTATTCAACCCCCCTTCTAGATCTGATTGCACTCCGTGGGACCCAATAATTGGTATCAGAGCAAGGTTCTGCTATTCCTAGATCCTACGATCTGCAGGGAAAGATCTCAGTGCTTATTGAGTAAATGGCTTCATCTGCTAAAGAATTCTCGAAGGCTTCTCCTCCTATGTTTGATGGTTCAAATTTTTCAATATGGCTGAGAGGAATGTACGACTATGTCAAATTTACAGATCCACAATTGTGAAACCATATACACATTGGTCCAAATGAGCTACCATCAGATTCAAATGAATGGTCAGCTGAACATAAGACCAAACACAACAACAACCTTGCTACACTCAATTTAATCAAAGCTCTGGTTGTTGACATATTACTTGATCTTGTGTTTAACTGCAGCACAGCTAAGCAAGCTCTGGAGGTGTTGATGAACTTCCATGAAACAGAAGATCAAGAGTATCAATGCCTTATGGCTGACCGATCAGAGCAATCAAGCAATCCATCCTCATCGCAGGTAAGCTTTGATTCTGAAGACTTTACTTTTGAAGAGCTTATGGAAGCATATGATCAGTTGATTGAACAATACAAAAAGATGAAATCTGAAAACAAAAGAATGTAAAAGGACTTGAAGAAGATTAGTCAAGGTAAGAGTCATGCATGTGAAAGCTGTTCCAAATTTGAAGAACTAAACAATACTCTTACCATTGACTTGGATTTGCACAAACAAAACATTGCTTATTTAAATGATGAAATCAAAATCTTCAGGATGAAATCATAAGGTTGGAAGAGACTGTTCGAAAACTTAAAATCCAACCAATCTATCAGAATGAAAGTTCCTTATGTAACAATTGTTCAGCTTTTAAAGAGCTAAATGACACTCTCAACTCTGACTTGGATGTGAATAAGCAAACCGTTACATGCCTAACAGATGAAAATAGAATCCTTCAAGCTGAAATCACTAGGTTGGAAGTAATCATAAGACAACTTCAAAACCAACCTAAATCAATCTCTAATGAACAAACCATGTCGGACAAGCTAATCCCTGATAAAAGGTTGATTGGAGAAATAAAAATGGTAAAAGAACAAAACGACATGTTGCTTCAAAGACTATCCATTCATGAGAAGGGCAAGGGTACTGCCCATGACAGTTCTGAAAAACTGAATGAACTTCAAATGGAGATTGAAAATTACAAGGGGGTTAATGCCATGCTCAATGAGAAATTGGTTGTGTGTGAGGAGGACCTCGCTGAAATCGAGTTACACGTCTCCTCATTGGAGAATGAAATCAAAGAAATAAATGACTCTCTGTCTAAGTGTATACAGGATAAGGAAAGCATGAACAGACTCTTGGAAACAAGGGTAATTCATCATGAGAGAGATTTGGGTTACAAACCCAAAAACCAACGATTCTTCGAAGTAAGGCCTACATCACGTCTGTCAAGGGTAAGAATGAAGCCAGCACTTCTTACCACCTCCCAATACCGCATGCTGCTCAGAAAAACCAAAAACGCATTGGTAAGCAGAAAGAGAAGGCTCTCATGCAAAAACAGAAACCCCAGTCTGCTAGTCTTGACATGCACAACAGGAAAAGCCATGATGACTACCATGCCTCTCATAAAATGAATGTTTATTGCTTTCATTGTGGCATGCTTGATCACACTGTACATGATTGTCTCACCTTAAATAATGATGAACTAAGAGCAGGAAAGGATTCAGGAACTGCTGCTGAAATCAAGGGTAAAAGACAGGTCAACTCTGGCAGAGGACGTATGCAGCAGGACTCTGCACAGAACTGCATGGGGAATCAGAAGAGTCGACACCTCCATTCGGACGGGTCGACACTCCCCATGACGTTCAACAAAAATCACCCTCCTTGTTGTTACCACAGTGGAAAGATTGGCCACACAATCCAGGAATGCTGGCAACTGAGAGGTAGGAGCTACTCTTACAATCAACATGATAGTATACATGCTCACTCGCAATGGAACCATGCATATGTGCACAGAAGAAATGGTAAATACCATGTGCATTGCTTCTATTGTGGCGAATATGGACATACATCCAATTATTGTCCCTGGATGAGAGTAGGTGACCAGAAGGAAATAAAGAAAAGAAGATCAATTACTAGAACTGTTGCTAACCAACAAGGACTCAAGCAAGCTTGGGCACCTAAAAATTTCGAATGAGAATTTTGAGTGTAGGGTGCCTTGGAGCTGAGCAATGGATGATCAAAAGAATAAATGCTCAAGGCATAGGTATGTAAATATTTTTTGTGTGTTCAACCTTTGCATGATAGGCTTGCATCGTAGTCATTGCATATGGATGTGTTGTTGTCCTTGAGCATCAACTTGAAACTTCATGCCACATCATGCATTTCATGATCAAGGGACCCAACTTTGCATGACCTTTTTGTATATAAAATGGTAAGCTGGGAGAAGGACAACTCACTTCTATCTGGAAACCCACATCATGCGTGAGGTGGTCTTATGACTTCAGTTCTCCGCCAGGTACCAAAGGTCAACCCATCATTCGAACAATCTAGATGTTCATATGAATAATTCATCAAAGTCCCTGCATTGACTCCATTGCATGTGATGCACTCAGTACTCAGACACTCTATGCACAAAGTCAGGGGGAGTTCTTGGAGTTCATGGTTTACCAACTCTCATGTCTATTCAGAATGCATTTCAGAAAATCCATGATTACATAATATTGTGGTTTCATACAGTCCATTGCATATCATGTTTGAGAAACACAAAAATGCATAATCATCTTGTAGCATTTTTATTACATCGTGCTTTCATTCAAGTCATATGCTGTACATTTCACTGCAACCCATGCATGGAATCAGGGGGAGTCAACATCATAATTATGCATGCTTCATTCTACTTTTTGTTGATGTCCTTGCATAGATTGCATTGTTTCAGGGGGAGTTTGTCTTTCATGACAAATCAGTCAAAACTCTGCCCTACTGTCAGAAAGGTCGACCTCACAACCTATCAGGTCGAACCCTCAGTTTCGCCTATCTAAAAACTGCACTATGTCTGAGCTCAAGTGTCGACATAGTCCTGTGCAAGTGTCGACACTTCCTTGAATATGTTGAACATATCATTTTCATTCCAGTCTGAGCTCAGTGCATCATCCTCAGGGGGAGTGTTCATCACCAATTCTTACTTTCAATTCATGCTCTTGAACCAATCCACCGCATCATAATGCATATCTCTGTTGTGGTTCAACTTGGACTCAAATTATCTTGAACTTCTTGGAGGACTCTCTATCTGCTCTCAAGGCTGTTTATCAGAGTAAATATTTAAGAGGAATCTTCTTTTATAGAGATTTGTGACTATCTCGAACATGAATGAATTTGGTTTAACATTAATGATTTCATGTGTCTTGAAGTCTAACTATCTTGAAAATGTTTGTGATCGGGCTTAATAGACTTAAACCATCTTCTCATGTTGTTGTCCAGTTATGCCTTATGAAATCTGAAAGTTTATTTTAAGTACAAAGGCAGTTATGATTGAGAAACTTCTGTCCAAGTATTGTGTTTAAATAATCTATTTTTGTGGGTTTTCTAATTGTAGAAAATGTCATAGCAATGACATTGGCTCACTGAGAAATATGTCTCCTCATAAATGAATTGAGATCAGGCATGTCATGAAGTGCCATTGTTAACTCTGCTATGTTCTAAGGTATATCATAAGGCAGAGTAATGGCTTGTTACTGAGAAACATGTCCCCTAATCAAGAATATGTGGAACGATATGTCATGAGGTGACAATGCTATCTCTGTTCCATTTAAAGCATGACAGTCAGTCTCACCAATTACCTAGGGATACTTGCATCTAAACAATGTGTGTCCATACGGATATGAGGCATGCACTAGACTTAATTGCTCGTAAAATGTTCTCCTGTTCTCAATGAATATTATGGTTGAGATTGCAAAAGCTAAATGCACATCCATCAATAGTCTAAAAATACCATTTAGTCTACATGCTTGTTTAATTTCAATACTCTTTAAAAGAGTTTCTCTCAAAGGAGCCAATGGAATTGAATGAGTAAGATAAGAGGATGTTAATCTGACGTTGATATGAATTTTTGGTTCATCTCTATCAAACTTGAATACAAATGTTTTCATGTTATTCTACTAAGTAGGCCAGAATTCATTAACATTAAACCAATCTAAGTGTAAGGGCTAGTTCATTCGGGTTCTATAACTGAAAATTCCATAACTCTGATTTATGAACTTGGTCTCAGGTTAAAGAACATTCATCTTCTATAAAGACAAGATGTCTTTCTATATCCCCTGATCTTTGCCCTCTCTAGTCAAATGGCATCGATGCTCTTTGATGACTTCTAACATTAGAAATCATTACATTCCTATCAATTATGGTCAGGGCATGCCATTCCTTCTTGAAATATCACATCATGATGCTCCGTGGTGTTTCACTTGCATGAAACATATTTGCATCAGTCATTGCTAGAATTGTTGCATTACTTTGCAATCATCCATTAGACATAACAATTGGAATCATCATACATATGCATCTGCCATAAGTCCTAGCATCATTGGCATTATGGTTACAACTCAATCGGTTTCAGTTTTTCATGCATTTGGGTGGACTGCACTCTTCAACTATGTACACACATATCTTGCATAGAAAACCCAAAAAGTCCCATGCATTGCATAGAAAACCCAAAAAGTCTAAAAAATAGAAAACCACTAAAAATCTTGAAAAATCTGAAATCAAAAATGTGTTCTTTGGCGCAATATTGCATCATGTTGCTGCAACTATGCCTTCAAATTTCAACTATCTTTGGCAAGTCAATGGACAATACCATTGATTCTGTCACGCCCCGAACCGATAGCAGCGGGAAGCGATGCTCGGAACGTGGCAAGAGACAAGTCACGATAACAAGAGCGGAAGATAAATAATCACAATAAAATACAAAAAGGCCAGACATACATTTTGAGAAAATACGAACTCTTATTAATTTAAAAAGATAAATTTGACACCACTTACAATAAAAGATTCAAAATAAATAACAAAAAGAAATAACTAGACTAGCTAGACTCAAGAAAATGAGAGAGCAGACTCCAACTCTAGGTTCCAGGTTCCACTCAATCACACTGATCCAATTCCCAATGCACGTACCGATACTCGCATAACCTGAAAGGGTTGGAAGTAGGGGTGAGCAAAAGCTCAGTAGGAATTATACTCTATCATCAGGCATAGTTTAAGTGATTAACAAGTAAATTACATTTTTATATGCAATACTAAGAAAGAAATAAATGACGATAACAGTATAATGAAACAACGTAATAACAAGATCTTGCAAGGTCAAGAAATATATGATGTCAAGAATTAACAAGATAACAAGTACAAGAATTTACGACAGGAGATATAACAAGAGACAGTAGTAAGGAATTGGCCAACAAGCAAGTAATATCATTTCTATCATGATCAAGTAACAAGTAACAAGTAACAAGAGATTTTTGTCATAGACGCCAACACTCAAGCAAGTACTTCGGTGCAATGCCTCACCATGTCATTAACATCCCATGGGCTCACTAACTTTCGGGCGCTCTCCCCAGGACCAGACCGGGCCCTTATGATGTGATGGCATTGATTTACTGGGCCCAACGTCCCATCCATCCAGACATTCAGTCAATTTTAATGGCCAATTAATCAGAGGAATTTCTGCCATAAGTTCAGATTTAAAGGACAAACCTTGTCCTTGGATTCAAGAGTACAAAACACGGTCAAACTCATCTTCAAGAGATGTGCGGTCGTAACGGAGCCGCTCGATGGGTATATACGGTTCATACAGGACCGTACGTACAGGAACTGGACTGAAACTCAGCCCGTGAAGTCAAGAAAAGAACGGCTGACAGTGGGCCGCCCTAAGGTAAGAACGGTGCAATATGGGCCGCTCATGTCCAGAAGACATTGAAGCCCAAGAACAAGATATACGGTCCATACTGGGCCGTATAAGGATAAGCGGTCACAATCGAGCCGCCGAATAGGATATGCGGTCACATGTTAACCGCGCATGGCTCTCATCGTCCGATTTGATCCGAACCTTAACCAGCGGTTTAAACACATAAATCAGGGTTTGCTGGTGTTAAACAGGTTCTTAACAGGGGTATAACAAAGTTCCAAGATGTTGGTAAGACCACCGGATAGAGTTTCCGGGGTAAAACCATGACTAGCACGCTAATCGGCTAATCGACTCGCGCAAAGTCGGTAATTGGTCACGCTGTTACTGTAGTACAGCAGCTAAACAGCAAGCTAACAATCATATTAATCCTAATTCCAAGCCAAATTAACAAGGATTAAGTTATATATTAAGTTAAGATGCCAAAAAGAATGATTCAAGATGATAAGCTAATGAACAAGATCGCGTAAGTCGCGTAGGCACGAATAACAAGCAATTAACAAGAATTTAGTTGCATAATTAAACATTAATTAAGTGGGTTTCTATTTCACTAATTACCATTAATGACATGAAAAAGAATGTATTAGAACAAGTATTAAGTCACTCTCTGAGGGGATAAACGGTTCTATATGGACCTTATATCTACTGGGCTTAACCGGGGCTAAACGGGGTCTTTCTGCAATGCAGGGGGTTGGGCGGCTGGTCTAGGACCGCCCAAGGGGTTGGATGGCCTGTCTGGAGCTGCCCAAGGGTTGGGCGGTCAGGTATGGGCCGTCCATCCCTGGCCCTGCCAGTTGTGTGGTCCTCTGGGGACCTTTTATCCTGCCAGGGGGATATGTGGTTACTTATGGACCGTTTATCTAGATGTGTGGTCAGTTTGGGACCGTTCATCTGGATATGTGGTCAGTTTGGGACCGTTCATCCTGGGATGTGTGGTTCTTCAGGAACCGTCCATCCAGGATGTGTGGTCTATCGTAAGACCGTCCAAGTTATGTGGTTGCTCCGGGACCTTATATCTCGATATGTGGTTCGTGAGGAACCGTTCATCCTGGGATGTGTGGTTCCTGAAAGACCGTTTATATAAGGGCATGCTAGGGTCAAAATTGGTCAAAAGATGGGCTGGAGTTGGACGGTCTATCGTAAGACCGCCCATCTCTGGGTCGTCTCCGGTCATCCCTGCCGCGTCCGGTGAACGCTGGGAATAAGGTGATTGCTAGGGTTGCACTAAAACGTTAATAACTACTAGGATTGAGCTCCAAATAAGGGGATTTTGGTATCAATGGAAAGCTAATACAAAACTCTACCTGTCTACAAGGTCAATTGCATGATCAATTGCTGGAATCGAGATCCATTAAGTCAAGAACACATGAAACCCTAATTCTGACATGCTGTGACTAAAACGTTAAATTCTCTCTACATACAGAATGGAATTTGGGGCTTCTTGGCTCAAATGAAAGCTACTTCGATGGTGAATCCAACCATATAAGATATGGTTCATGTGGATCAGGATTAACACTTCGAAATCAGTTGAAATTAGAAATCAACTTGGAAGAACACATCAAAACTAGGTCTAAACATGCTGTTACTACGAACAGAAATTCTCTAAACATGCTGGATGGAATTTAGGGCTTTTATAATCAATGGAAAGAGCACGAAAAACTCTACAAGATGCATGGATCAATTTCATATTTACGTCTTGAAATCAGAACTAAATCGATGAAGGAACCAAGTTAACCCTAATTTAACATGCTTCTAACATGCTTCTACTAAACCTCAAAATACTCGCAGGATACTACATGATATTTGGGGCTTTATATATCAAAAGAAAGAGGACTTCATGCTGAACATTTTGATATATCATTTGCTGTTTGAGCCCGAGAGAACCTACCTCAATTTGATGAAGAACAAGGAAGAACAAAGGAGGAAGAAAGAAAGAAGGAAGCCGACACCCACGCACTCAACGCGAGATATCTCCCAGATCTGAAAACTTCAGCGACTGCCGCGGCAACCAAACGAAAATAGACTGGAAGAACTTCATTTTGATAGTTTATACACGTTCTGGGATGGTCTGTGGTGAGAGGAATCGACGCCACAAGAGGCGTGTTAAACAAGGCGCCGAAATCAAGGACCAAGTCAAACTCGACCAGCCGCCTCAATTAGGGTTAGGGTTTCGAGCAATTTTTAGAGGGCTATTGAAGTTAAGATCATGGCCTTTAATTTGACACCAATTTCAGATCAAATGGTTGAGTATTAAGGTCGAATTTTGTGTTTGAAGTCAAGGTTAGGTAAAGGTTGAAAAGTGTGGATTTTTCACTTAAAACATTAAATAGATCTTGCTACGGATTTTCACTGGGTTAATCCTAGAAAACAAATTTGTTACATACACTTCCAGAAACCTAATTACCATTTTTATGGATTTTTATCACGTAGAAGAATTTTTGATGGTACTATTCCAAGGAATAAAATATTATTTAATGAAACTCACTTAAACGATAAATAGATATAACTACATATTTTTACTGATAAAATTCAAGAAGGAAAAGTTGTTGTATAAATCATTCTCTATCAATTTACTATTTTTCTAGATTTTTGTGAGAAAGTCGAAATTACACTAGCACTATTCACTGAGGAATATAATATAAATTTCCGAAATTTATTTATCTAAATTAAAAATTCACTATTTCAATTAAATTTCAGATTTTAAAAACCGAGGTGTTACAGATTCTAACATTTGGCCACATCACTCTTCGGTGATTGTCCTAAAACTACCTTTCCAAGTTTGGTTGTTCACATCGGTTAACTTGTCGATTTTAATAAGTGTACAATCATTGGCATGTATTTCCACACCATTTTTCTGGAATTCTGGAATATTGATTGCACTACTTGTGATCATACCTGCCCATAATTTGCCTACGAAAATATATCTTTCCATCAATTGGCATTCGATAGGAGGAGAGATTCAGGCATCTTCGGAAAGGTATCTCAGGTTGCTGCACTTTAAATTTCTCTCTCCAGGTATCTAATCTCTTTTACACTGTCCATCCTGTGCTAATAATTTTCCAACAATTGATGTGCTACAATTTCCTTCACTCCTACCTTCCTAATTATGTCATATATTCTCTCACTAGTATGATATTTTGATAATGTCAAATGGGGGAGAGAATTGTATGCGTCATTAACTATGGAATGCATAGGGGAGAGAGTCTTGAATACTTGCATAAGAAAATTTGAAAAAAAAAATTATCTGGAGAGATAATGTATTGAAGGTCTTTGTGCTTTTATTCATGATTACATTCTTTTTATCTCTGACTTTCAATATACTCATAATGGCTCATAGCTCATAGTTGCCATCATCAAAAAGGGGGAGAATGTTGGACAAGTTTATAACATGTGTAACTCCAGTGTTTTGATGATGGCTAACTATGTATGTTGGGCTTATGTATAATAATCTTTTATTTCGATGATGTCTAATTATGATTCATTAATATAGGTTGACCTGCAGTTGATAGCGGCAAACACTCATGCATTTCAGGTCAAACTCACACCGGCAACAAGTGTGTCTGCAAGGATAGAAAGAAATCAAATAAGACACACAGATGAGGCATTAGGCTGCATAAGAAAGAAGGACCAAGGTCGATGCAAGAAGGCCAAGGAAAATGAACTAAGGTCCAAGCACATAAGTAGATCAAGGTCCATGCAACCCCTAGCCAACACGTATCAGGTCTGTGCACGTTGCTCAAGGTCCATACATCAAGGTCTGAGCATACTCCAATCAAGGGCTGAATTAGAAAGAAAATATCTCGACACCTTCGGATGACAACTCTGCACATAAAGCATGTGTCGACACATCTGACAAATGTCTCGACACACTAACAGAAAAGTGTCGACACACTCGTGTGATAATTCCTGCACATGGCTCACATGTCTCGACATTGCTAGATGTTGTCTCAACACAGTCTTGATGACATCTTGGAACCAAGCATACATGTCCCGACACTGTCTTGAGAAGTCTCGACACATTGGTCATGGGCCTTCAAGATATTCAAAGGATGTCTCGACACTTACCTCGAAGGAGGTCGACACTCTTATACTTACAGGAAGTGCTCTATTGAATATACTACTAAGATGTGTCGACTCTTTTCATGTAGGAGGTCGACACCCTTGTTCTTCCAAGAATCCTCAAGCAAATAAACTGTCAGATCAGTGGGCCATCCAGTGAGAGAAAAAGGAACCGCAAATCATTAAAAATAAGGATTTTGGGATCTGGACCACATCCCAAGGTCTGACCCTTGCTCTACCATCTTATCACTCATTTGTCTACCTTTTGGAGATGATTTTTGTCTGAAATCTAGCTGGAAGAGCCTCTTCAGTCTGCCGTGTTGTCAGTCTTATCTGTCTGCCTGTCTAGACTGTCTGCTGCTGGGAATAGGACACTCCATAGTCTGCCACTGTCTTGCTGTCGACCAATGGGCTGTCCAACCAGACATTGTACGTAGAAGAGTACACCTGTGCAGAATGAGAAGACTGCTTATCTGAGGGAGATTACAAGTGAATATTTGATGCAGTCTAAAGTAAAATCTGATCTGCTCCTTAACACTGTCTGCCATCGTACCTATCCTTGTACTGGCAGCTAGACTCAGCCAATGGAAGACAGCAGGCCTGTAGGAGCATTTAATGAGAACATCTCCAAGCATCTAAATGGGAGGCTCAGTCACTTCTTTCAGGTGTTGCCACCGTCGAACATGGAACTTGCCTGGAAGACTCCAAGCTCTCACTTCACCCTAGCGCATGCTTCAAGGGAATTTATGGAAGGAAAATATAGCCAGTGCAATGGTCCATCAGAGACTTCTTGGCGCAATTTTTCCCTGGCGTTACAACTAGTTTTTACCTATTTATACTAAGCTCCCTTAATTGAAGAAGGGTGGCTGCCATCCACACAGTGCCACGCTCTAGACCATCCACCAAGAACACTCCTAAGAGAGTGTGAGAGTAGCCCCAGCACTTGGTTGACATAGTCCAGTGTTGTGAGAGTAGATAAAGAAGTGAGAGCAGTCTTGAGAGAGAAGACAAACCCTACAGTCTACTGGTGCTTGAAGAAAAGGATCCTTAGATCCAATCTTGTAACTGCAATCACCAGCTCCGTTGTCTTGATCCATTCTTTTAGCTGGTGTCTACATTGTCTCTATTCTTTCTCCACTGCACTTGCAGTATTCAGCTTCTATTTGTTACGGTTCGTCTATCACCAATACATCTAGCTTTTCCGATCCCCAGTTTAGGGACCGGGTTCCCTCTGTGGTTTCAGAGGAAGAGAGGATCAGATCCTCTGGGTGATTCCAGCTGTTAGTCAGCAGAAAGCAAGTTGTGTTGCTCAACTGTGTAAGCATGCTGTGTTGCTCAGCTATGTAAGTAAGCTGTGTTGCTCAGCGGATCAAGCTGTGTGTCAGCCGGAAGGCCACACCGAGGTTGGTGTGGGGTGGACGTAGGTTGTGGGCTAACAACCGAACCACCTTAAAATCCTTGTGTTGTGGGTTGTATTCATTGTGAGCTTCTTCTATAACTTCTATCCCCATTTCACAGGTTCGTGTGCTACTTCGCTATTTAATTTCTCTGCACACTCAAGCATTCTGCTTCCACAAATTGTCTCATCTTGATCCCCTCACTATCGTTGCTAACGTATATCTCCTCAAGTGTCTACAGCACTCTTGCTTATAGGCACTTTGGAGCATTTTTCAAGCAAAGGGAATATCATAATTTATGTGAGCAGCTTTCTCTCATGTGTCTTTAACCGCATCAGCTCCTTGGGTTGCCTGCTGCTCCCTTGCACACAAGTACCAAGTTGAAAGCTTTGCCAACGAAATTCACCTCAATTGACACTCATGCACTTTAGTGATCACCACAGCTCTCACACACTAAGCAAGTCATTTAACACTTAGCTACTCTGATCTAAGATCTCTGTGGTTCATTGTATTACATCTCATTTGGATCTTAATTGCTCATGAAGAAGTGTCGACCTGTGTATTATGCCTTGCGAGAGGTGTTGACCTCACTGCCCTAAAGTGTAGACCCCAGCTCACTACATAGTTGGATCCTACTGAAGAAGTGTCGACCTTTGAGGGAGGAGTGTCGACCTGTGCTGTGACCCGTGGTAAAAGTGTTGACCTCACTGCCCTATGTGTCGACCTGTCTGAACTGGGCATCGAGCTTTAACATTATTGCTTGCTCCACTCCTATCTATTCCGCTGCGCTGTGTGCCAAAGTATTTTATTGGTTTATATGAGTGATTTATGTGTTTAGGGGTCAAAGATTTAAATAGGCCATAGTTATCAATAGGATCTATTCAACTCCCCTTCTAGATCCGATTGCACTCCGTGGGACCCAACAGGGGTGAGTCTACGAATAGACCTAGTAAGAGACTAAGCATAGTCCCCAGTCATAACATGTATAAACATATCCAAAGTGATTTACGATATTTCATTTCATAAGTCATTCTTAGGCATAATTTCAACTAAATAACGTATGAGATTAATACATTTAACCCAATGTCAATTTTTACGATCATAAGTCATACTATTAACATTTTATAAATAAAACATGTATATTAAAATTTTATTCTATCAATGACAAAGTAAATGAGAATTCATCATTTACAAACATTAACGAATGATTCCAATACTAGGCGGAGTAGTCTCACGCATAGTGAATGGATCTAGACAGATATAATCTGTCCTTTTCCAAATCACCATTCGATATACTGGAGATTCATTAACAGTAAACATTTATAGTGTAATAACAGTAAAATGCAATGGCAGTTCAATAAGCAATAACACTTCAATATCAGTTCATTGAGCAGTAATAGTCGTATTAATAACGACTCAGTGAACAGTAGCAGTAGTTCAGTATCAATTCAGTAGGCAGTAATAGTCGTTCAATTTAAGTTCAGTAAACAGTAACAGTGGTATAAATAGCCAGACACAGTGCCCAAACTACCACTAGAAGGACAGTCAGTCGGTACTCGATCACCTAGGTAAATAGTGATGAGTCTTGGTTACTGCGCAGAACCGGGAGAAGTCCTATCCACCTTAACCATTGGTACTTGTCCACCTCCAAGATTTCATCCCCGTTACCCTCAGGGCCAGTACAGTGTGAACCTCTCCATAGAGGCATTTCTATGGCTTGGTTCCAGTCTCCCCCTATGGTGGCAGTGTCCATTTAGCAGTAATAACAGTGCGGTAAATATATATATATAACTCATATCCAATGGACACATGCCACTCAAAAATCATGCTGTGGACACTAAGTATGAAATATGCCATTTCAGAAAATCTCTTTTTTTATTTCTGAAATTCTCAACTTATTCAAATATAATGACATATATGTATATATATATATCAAAAGTTTCTAATTCTATTTACAGAGATCAGAATACAATGAAATTTCATAAAATCAATACATTTACAGGAAGGATCAATACAAAAAATTTCCATCATTTTTCAAACAGTATTTATACTTTTCCAATAATTAGTTATACAGCATTTATACATCAAAAATTTTTAATTTTGTTCTCAGAGCTCAGAATACATTGAAATTACAGAGAACCAATACAGTTAAAGGAAGAATCCAAACATAAAATTTGCATCAATTTTCAGACAGTAATTATAATTTTTTCCAGAATTACTTGTATTTCAACATGTATCATAAATTAACTATATTTAGCTACCATGTTCTGAAAATCACTTAACTTCTTCTGCATATCATATTTATTTTTAATATTACACAGAAAATTTTTCATAATTTTTCATGCAAGGATTCAGATTTTTCCAGAATTGTATAAATTTTCCTATACATGGAAAATTAACTAAATTTACCCACAACACTCTAAAAATCACCATAATTTGTCAAACCATCATTCATAACAGAAATATTATTTTTAAAACTTTTTATTATTTTTCACACTGCATTACCATTTTTCACACTGTATTACTATTTTTCACACTAAGTAAGAAAAATATATCATGAATAATAAATCAACTAAATATATCTAAAATGATCAGATAATTTTTAAAATTTTACAGAACATTGCTCCAGACAGAAGTATCATATATAAGAAATTTTATCATTTTTCATTCAGTATGTCAAATTTCTAAAATTTTATATCAGTTTCTAAAATTTATAATAATTTACAATAATAGCTTTTAAATAGATAAAATTATCCAGAATACTTACAACGACTAAAATATACTGAGAATTAACTTATTAATATCATATATTAGTTCTATAATTTTCTCAGGATTTTTCATAGAATATTAATATTTATTTAATTTTCTAATTATTTATTTAAACATTGATAATTATACCAATAATAATTCCATTATCAGGATAAGATGATATTTTCATAAAATAGTTCTAACATGTATTTAAGTCTTCTGGTAAAGATTTCAAGATTTTTCATAAAGTATTTCTATTTATCCCATAATTTTATACCTCTAATAAAATATCAAAAATTATGTAATATCACTTACAGACATCAATAATTATTGATATTTTCATAATACAACAAACTCAACGTAAGAACCATACTGTGAAATTCTAAGATTTTTATAAAGTGGATCTCTAAATTCTATAATTTCTGTATAATTATTTATTTACTTTATCATGTATAAAAATTCATTAACAGAAATATCGTGATCCAAAAATAATGAAAATTTTTCTACACATGGGTCTCACAGTAATATATATTCATAAAATTTGTGGTGATTTTATATCACCCCTTTAATGTTTTAGTATAATTAAACACCTTTAGGATAATATTAAAATATCTTTAAACGTGAAAATAATTTGAATCAGACATGAAATTTTTTTCAGAAAGCTTAGAACATCAGATGTCATGATTCTGGAAAGTTTTTAAGTTTATCATACACCATTGCTAATTATAAGACATTAATCACTTGATTTTACCCTTAATCACATGCCTTAACTTAATGATCTCATAGAAATTCGACTAATCTATGATCACCCATTATGAAATAAGGATCTCTGGATTTAATTATGTCTAAAGATGTTAATTAACATATCCTAAATCATTTTAAACATGCTAATACATACTAATTAAAGGGATAAAAGCTTAATCACTTACCTTAATGACTCTTAAACACTTCCTTAATTAGCCTTCCTCACACTCCTTCAGCACTTCACGTAACCAACTTCCAAGAGGAGCAAATGAAGCTCCCTTGAAGGCTATTTATAGGGGTTTTCCCTTAATCAATCCTAACCATTGATTTAAATCAATGGTGGAGATTAAAATATTTAATTTAATACTATTTTAATAAAAATTGACATTCAAACTTCACCAACCCACTCAGCCTCCTCCTTTTGACTAGCCTCTATTTTTTTCCTTTTTTCTTTATATATAGGGCATGTGGGGATTGACTAATAAAAGGAAAGAAGTTTAAACTAATAGAAAAGGATTAAGAAAAGGTTTTTTAAAAAGTATTTTTTTATTTAAAACGGCGCATGCTGCTGCAAAGGGGGGGGGGGGGGCGGTGCGCCTGTGACCACCCGCGCGAGGTCGGCTGCCGA
This sequence comes from Amorphophallus konjac, assembly GCA_022559845.1. NCBI lineage: Eukaryota > Viridiplantae > Streptophyta > Magnoliopsida > Alismatales > Araceae > Amorphophallus > Amorphophallus konjac. The sequence goes on from CM040125.1 coordinate 281,583,437, forward strand.
CCTCGCGAAGTTAAAATAAAAAATTATTAAGGCCTCAAAGCGGCCGGGAGGCGGGTGCGCCTGCCCCCGCACGTGCGGGCGGCCGCCCGCCCACATTTTTTTCATTTTATTTTATTTTTTGCTTTTTAACCCTCTGTCTTTTTTTTTCACTTTCAACCCTATCTTTATTTTTTTGTTTTAAACCCTTTCAAATTTTTATAAAATGATTAACCTATAAATTTTGTTTTAAACTTTGTTTATTATTTTTTTCTTCACTTTCTTTTAACTTTTAAACCTTTTTTTAAGATGAAAAATAATTAAAATAACACTTAATATTTAAACAATTAAGCATAAATACTTATATTTTATTAATCAAATAAAATACTCAACTACAAATACGTACGGCATTACACTATTATACATGCTCTTGATCGACACAAATGTTTACGACTCATCGCGCCTCGATATTCTGCTTCGGGACGTGACAAGAGTTGTGGCCGCCCAGCCTCTGGGCAGCCAGGACTTTGGCCTCCCAATCCCCTTCAGCCTGGCGGTGACGTGTTCCGATGTTTAGTTTCCCGGGGTGTCCGTATGGGGTGTGGCTTTACGGAATGCATGTCCGCATGATTTCGAGTGTTCTGCCACTTACATATTTTTAGAGTGGGCCTTCCTTGTATGACTTGTGTAGTGTGGGCAGTCATTCTTATGTTTGGGCTATCCATGTCGACTGTCCCCATGAGAGTTCTGTGACTGCAGAAGGTATCCCCGCGTGAGGGCCATGATCGTGGCTAGATATCCTCGTATGAGGTGTGGGTCGAAGTTCCCAGGTTTCTGTCAACCAGCCATAGATGGTTTACCCGTAGCTGGTAGTGTTGTTCCGATGTTCCTTATCGTTCAGGCGCATGTGTACGCATATCCTCGGGTTTCCCAAGAGTGCGCGGAGGTTAGTGCTTTACTGTTTCACTGCCTGGAGGGCATGTCGTGATCGGGCGAGAGCACCTTGTGTGTACAACTCTCCCTGCAGAGGTGAGATCGTCTGAGCGTGTGTACTGTTGGCCCGGTTAGGAGGCAATTGAGAGGGGGGTGAATTGATTGGCCACCCTTTTTCACAAATATTAAAAGCAACCCACACAAGCCACAAATATGAGGAATAAATCTAAGACAGAGGCTTGATTAATACAACTGAAATTAGATCAAGCAACCTCTCACAACTCCCCAGCGCACAGATGTACTAACTCGGACAATAATATTCGGATGGACAGTTGAGAACACTCACGCCTCACCGTCTCACACTCGTATAGTGAGCAGAAAAATAGATATCAACCAACACCAACCAAGCAAACACGTCACAGTATTTTTAGGTGGTTCGGACGCACAAAGTGCCATCCTACTTCCACCCCTCTCACCTCGAGAGGATTTCACTATCAACGCTGCGCGACGGCAGCAACCACACACACGGGCTCGACGGCCCACACACGTGGGTTCTCGCACGATGACGAGTCACCCCACACACACTCGGAGCAAGCTCCGAAATAGTCAGGGTATCAAAGTAGAATGGAAAATACAAGCCCAGTTCAGAGAATAACAATCTATGCACAAAATGACTAAGATAATGATTAACAAGATGGATCTTCCCCTAATCTTTCAACCAAAATGGAGATGAATGAAGGGTGCTTGAGAATGAAGACACAAGAGAGAGAAGAATGGCCCCCTTTGTCGAAAATCACCCAAGCCAGGAGATGAAGGAGAGCAGGGACGCCTTCCTTCCAGCTTCAAGGTTGGGGTCGAGTGAAGCAAGCTTGGCCATAGGGTTCTTCCTCCAAGAGTAGCACTGTTCCTCTCCTTCTTCCTGCAAGAACAAGATGAATATGTTAGAAGCTCAAAAGATTGGTTCGATCGAACCAAAGGAGGGGGCGATATATACTCAAAGGAAATCAAGACAAATGGACACAAAAGCCCTCTCCAAACCCTATTAAAACAACATACAAGACATAAGGGACGCCCTAAGGTCATTAGGGTCATCAACCATGCCAAATGGATCCAAGCCCAATGGGTTCGAAGGAGATCCGAAAAACCCGCAAGAACGTTCAGAAAAAGTGTCGATGTCACGCCCCGAGCGCAGAAGAAACCCGGAGACGCGTGACGAGTTTATATCAATCATGTCAATCAGAGTGGTCGCGTATTCGACACAAAGACAGAGATGTGCAAAATAGCAAGATAACCCAATCTTTTAATTCATAACGGATAGACTATTACAAATCCAATACTCTGTTTAATAAAAAGGAAAAGAATACATATTTGACTCAAGAAACTATAGAAAAGACTAGATGACACTTGGGCAGCTCTATCACTTTCACTCTTGACCATTCACATCCGATTGACTTCCATCGTCGTCGGACTTACCTGAAAAGTAAAAAGGGACAAACGGAATGAGCGAACGCTCAGTAGGAAATTATATCTCAAGTACTAGCAAGGGGTTTAAGTAATTACATCTTCATGAATGCAATAAAGCTATGCATGCTTGTATAAAACGACAAGATTATCAAAGAAATAAGATGAACTAATCATGAACTTTTAACAAGGTAACAAGTGTATTCAAGATATTCAAGCAAGTACGTTTAACAAGTCATGTCAAGAACTTTGGCTATCATGTATCAAGCAAGTAAATTACCCTTTTTCGGGCCACGCAATTCATGTCAAGTCAAGTACGATTCAAGTACAAGATGTGTGTGGAATGTCCAATCAAGCAAGTCAAGTACTCGGTATAATGCCAGATACCTTATCATTTTAACTCCCATGGGCACAAGTACTTTCGGGTGCTCCTCCCAGGACCAGATCGGGTCCTATATGCGCAGGCATTTATCATGTGTTTTGACATCCACTCTTGTTTATATAGCCAATATAGAATTTCAATCATCAAGCTTGTCGACACGTATGACAACTTTGACAGAATAGAGTCCAAAAATATGACAAGGACATAGAATGGTGATAATAACGGTATAATCATGATATCGATAAAATTAGGTAGAATATGGTTCCCTTAACTTGGGTACCATGATAAATCAAGATGGACATTCTTTATATAGAATTGAGGTCCACATAAACAGTATATCAAAGGTAAGATACCCTCATTCCTATCATAGAATTGAGGTTTTTACAAGAACGACATGATATGGCATGATATCATCATCCCATTAAGAATTTCTTATGATACACTCTTTGTATAATCATAAGGGCCGGTATACCATGTTTCTTTAGAGTGACATGGCAGAGATCGTGTAATGGGTTTTTAGGGTACAACCAGCTCAGTTGACCTTGAGGGAATCCAAGGTACGAGGAGTCTTACGGAGGTCTCTATGACTAACTCGCTAGTCCAAAGGAACGGAATGTCCAATGGAGAGCTTGTATGTCAATGAGAGTTGAGTGTGATCGATGAAACAATCGTGAAACGTGGGACTATACTCACGGAGTGGAGAATAGTGCCGATATATATACGTATGTGTATAATATGAAACCATCGGTTAACAGAATCAGGATAAAAATCAGTTTACAGAAAATAACGACTTAGGTCAAGTCGTTTCTCAAGTAATTAACGCCTAACAGAAGGGCGTTTACATATGTTTCCATTTTGCAGAATTTTCATTAGTTCAGTAATTTATATAAAACGCGCCTTGGTCAGGGTCGTTTCTTCAAGATCTGACGACTACACCAGAAGGCGTCTTATTGTTTACATATTTGACAGAATATAATTAATTTTCAGGAATTATAAAAAACGCGCCCTGGGCAGGGGCGTTACTATTTAATTCTATTTTTCAGAATATATAAATTTTAGGATTTTAACCGATACACGCCTAGGAAGGGGCGTTATCTTTCTGATTCACGCCCTATGAGGGGGCGTTAATATGTGGAAAACGACTTTGTCCAAGTCGTTAATTCAAGTTCCTTCAGAAACTTTAAGGACAGTAATAATTTCAGGATAACAGAGGAACGAATGTAATATCATGACAGTAAAGTTAGCAAGTTGAAGATAGGGGATCATGCATTATTTTATAATCATGATTTCATAGATAATCAGTTCTTAAGATGGGTGATTAACGGTTTAAAGAAATTAACGCCCGAGTACAGGGCGTTAAATATGAAATTAACGACCTGGGAAGGGTCGTTTCATATGAATTAGCGCCCTTGCCAGGGGCGTCTCTTTCAAAATATTTCAGAAAACGCATAGAAACTATAATAACCGTATGCATGACATGCTTATATATATATATATCTTGCATTAATTTCATTTGGGCTACAGTAACTTGAGAAAACCTACCTTGATAGTTTGATTTGGAGATAACCGTGAAGGGTCTGTGAGAAGGAACGACGCTCTGTTCAGAACAGAGACTCCTGATCAAGTTGCTATTGGATGATGGCTTTGATGAAAAGGTCGTAGATGAAGAACACTTCGTTTCTTCAACTGCAGCTTTCCTATAAGAGAATGAAGAAACTGCATTAGTTTCTTTGTAATCTGAACATCACACAAAAGTAAGAACTTTTACCCGGATGAAGAACTCTGTTTCTTCAAAACGTAGGGGCTTCTTAACCTGTAAGAAGAGAAGAAAATGAAGAATATTAATTCTTCATGTAGTCGAAGCAGAGAATCAAGGAAATAAGAAGAACTGTTTGTTCTTCACGTACCGTCGCAGAGCAGATCAACCAAATAGGTTTTAGGGTTAGATCGATCAAGGTATTTATAGGGATTTTGGAAATCCTATTAGGGTTAGTGATTGTGTGAGGGTAATATATCCCTAATAGAGTCCTTGCTCTAATAGACACTTACTAGATTAGGTTGATCTTTCCCTAGATAAGCTCTGGGTCGAACGGTTCCCGAATGGAATTAACGACTTCGGTCAGGGCGTCGATTCTTGAATTGACGACCTTGTTCAGGTCGTTTCTTAAGAAGCGCCTTGTATAAGGGCGTTCCTTGTTTTAAAACACACCCAAGAAAAGGGTGTTTCTTGTCCTTGCCCTTTTCGGCGTTTGGAATTTGACATCTTGTGGTGAGGGCGTCCTTTCTTGAATAACGCCTTAGGTAGAGGCGTTTCTAATTTGAATAGCGCCGTTATAAGAGGCGTTATTTATTTTTGCTTTATTTGTTTTCTATTTACAAGATTTATTTATAAATCTTTATCATTATTAATATTTTATCAAGGTTGCTACACCCTCCCCCACTTAAAAAGAATTTGGTCCCCAAATTCAATTGCATATCATGTATACACGCGGAGTGTGTAGAGTATATACCTCTTAGAACAACTCGGGAAATCGTTTCTTCATAGATTCCTCGGTCTCCCATGTCGCTTCGTGTTCAGGATTCTTATTCCATTGCACCTTGAGCATGGGAATAACCTTATTCCTTAGAGCTCGTATTTCTCGATCTAAGATCTTCATAGGCTTCTGTTCATAGGTGAGATCTTTCTAGATCACCAGATCTCCATGTTCAATAATATGAGATGGGTCGTGCACATACTTCTTCAACATAGATATGTGAAACACATTATGCACGTCGGACAATTGAGGAGGCAACGCGATGCGATAAGCAACCTCGCCAACTCTTTCGAGTATCTCAAATGGTCCGATGAATCTTGGTGTAAACTTGCCCTTAACACCAAATCTTCGTATGCCACGTCCAGGTGATATTTTAAGAAATACATGATCTCCGATTTGGAATTCAAGATCTCTCCTTCTTGTATCTGCATAAGCCTTTTGCCTGGTCTGAGTAACTTACAATTTTTCTCTGATTACTTGTATCTTCTCAGTTGTATCCCTTACCATGTCTGGACCTAATAGTTGTTTCTCTCCAACTTCGTTCCAGCATAAGGGTGATCGGCAACTCCTTCCGTATAAGGCTTCGAAAGGTGCCATTTGGATACTAGCTTGGTAGCTATTATTATATGCAAATTCCACTAGTGGCAAGTGATCGTGCCAGCTTCCTCCAAAGTCAATGATGCATGCTCTAAGCATATCTTCAACAACTTGGTTAGTTCTCTCGGTCTGACCATCCGTTTGAGGATGAAAAGCAGTACTAAAGTTGAGCCTTGTTCCCAACGAATGTTGTAGACCCTTCCAGAAATGAGAAGTAAAGCGAGGGTCTCTGTCAGACACGATCGAGACAGGAATGCCATGTAACCTGACTATTTCCTTGATGTATAGTGCAGCTAGCACATCAATTGACCATCGGCTTTTGATTGGCAAGAAATGCGCCGACTTAGTTAAACGGTCAATGATAACCCAGATTCCATCATGTCCTCCTTTTGACTTTGATAAACCCATGATGAAGTCCATTCCAATATCCTCCCACTTCCACATAGGAATATTTAGAGGATGTAGTTTTCCAGCAGGCTTTTCGTGTTCCGCCTTGACCTGTTGGCATATGAGACAGCGTGATACATAGTCTGCTATTTCTCTTTTCATTTTAGGCCACCAAAAGTTCCTCTTTACATCTTGATACATTTTGGTTGATCCTGGATGAATAGTGTACCTTGATCGGTGAGCTTCATCTAAGATCTTCTTCTTTAATTCTAGACAATCCGGTATACAAGTTCTATTCTTGAACAACAATCTTCCATCAGAAGCTAATTGAAAATCAGATTGTCCTTCTAATCTGCCTTTGATTTCCACTAATATAGGATCATCATCCTGAAGCGCTTGTATCTCAGATAATAAATCTGACTGTATGCTTACATGAGATAATGTGACAAATTTGGCTTCCTTGTCCCAGCTTATATTGAGCTCGGAGAATTGTTCTAGCAACCTCCATTCTTGTATCATACAATTGGCTATCATTACTCTCGGCTTTCGACTAAGGGCATCAGCAACATAATTACCCTTTCCAGGATGGTATTGTATATTGAAGTCGAAGTCCTTGAGATATTCTAGCCAGCGTCTTTGTCTCATGTTTAGCTCCTTTTGTGAGAATAGATATTTGAGACTCTTGTGATCGGAGTATACAGTAAACTGCACTCCATATAAGTAGTGTATCCATATCTTTAGGGCAAATACCACCGCGGCCAGTTCTAAGTCATGGACGGGATAATTCTCCTCATGCTTCTTCAGTTGACGTGAAGAGTATGCTATGACCCTCCATTGTTGCATTAGGACACATCCGAGGCCAATGCCAAAAGCATCTGTGTAGACCTCGAATTTCTCTCCTTCTATTGGTAGAGCTAACACCGGAGCTGTAGTGAGATGATCCTTGAGAGTTTGGAAACTTCTTTCACATTCCTCACTCCATTCATATCGGATCTCCTTACGAGTTAATCTTGTAAGTGGTACGGCGATCTTAGAGAAATCTTTGATGAATCGCCGATAATAGCCGGCAAGACCTAAGAAACTTCTGATCTCGCTTGCATTAGTGGGTCTTTCCCAATTTCTCACAGCTTCAACTTTTGACGGATCTACAGATAATCCGTCCTTTGATATGACATGTCCGAGAAAAGCCACTTCTTCAAGCCAGAACTCGCATTTGCTGAGCTTAGCATATAGTTGATTTGTCCTCAAGATTTGCAATGCAATCCTCAAATGCTCTTCATGTTCTTCCTTAGTCTTGGAATATATCAATATATCATCAATGAAGACTACTATGAATTGATCCAAGTAAGGCCTGAATATGCTATTCCTTAACTGCATAAAGGCAGCAGGGGCATTTGTTAGTCCAAAAGGCATAACAACAAATTCATAATGGCCATACCTGCTTCTGAATGCGGTCTTATGAATGTCATCATCTTTGATCCTTAACTGATGATATCCCGACCTGAGATCAATCTTGGAAAAATATTTGGATCCTGAAATCTGATCAAATAACTCATCGATCCTCGGCAGTGGATACTTGTTCTTGATAGTGAGATGATTCAACTGTCGATAGTCGATGCACAATCTCATGGATCCGTCCTTCTTCTTCACAAATAAGACTGGTGCTCCCCACGGGGAAGTACTTGGTCTAATAAACCCTTTTCGAATCAGTTCCATCAACTACTCCTTCAACTCTTTGAGTTCAGCCGGGGACATTCTATAGGGTGCCTTTGAAACTGGACCAGCACCAGGGACTAAGTCAATGGTGAAGGCCACTTCTCTTTGAGGGGGTAATCCCGGCAAATCTTCCGGAAATACGTCTGGAAATTCTTGCACTACCTGAATGTCTTCTATCTTGGTTTCCTTAGCTTCTTTAACAGGGACAAAAGCAAGGAAGGATACACATCCTTTCCTGACGAGCTTGCTTGCTCGAAGAGCCGAAATAAGAGGGGATTTACTCCGACTCTTGGGGCGAGTAAAGACTAATTCTGGAAAATCCTTGAAAGCAATTCGGCTATTGCGGCAATCAACCGTTGCCTGGTATTTGGATAACCAGTCCGCTCCCAGTATAACATCATACTCCTTTAGATCGAGACATATGAGATCTATAGGTAAATTCCTACCTTGAACCATTACCTCACAGTTTTGATAGTGATGAGTAATATCATTTTAACTTCCAAGAGGAGTAGTCAGAACTATTTTTATCCATTCTGGTTCTAACGGTAACGGGTCGGCAAACTTTTTAGAAATAATGGAATGCGATGCACCCGTATCAAATAAGACATAAGCACTTTTGGAACAAACTGTTAATGTACCTTCTACCAGTCCACCTTCTTCTTCTGGTTCAGTCTCCTGGATTGCATGAAGACGAGCATTCTTTGTCACTGGGCGTTTACCATCACTGGCTTGGTCATTCATTAATGGACACTCGGGAATCCGATGCTCACGGCTTCCATAACGGAGACAAGCTCCTAATTTCCTCCAGCATTCTTCGGTCTTGTGACCAGCCTTGTCACAATGCTTGCATACTACGTTTGAAGGTGTAGTGGTGATAGAGAAGGGCTTGGTCTTCTTGAATTTTTGATCTTGAGAGGAAGGACCTCCATTACTAGGCCTCTTCTTGAAATTGGGTTTGAAAGAACCCGAACCTGTGACTTGCTCCTTCTTGTCTTTTCCACGGATCCTATCAGATAGTTCCGTGGCATCTTCAAGTAATTGAGCTTGGCGCACTATTTCAGAATAAACTTGGATGTCCATAGGCGCCAGTTGAGTAATATAGTGGGGCCTAAGCCCATTAAGAAATCTTCGGGCTTTCATCTTCTCCGTGCTAATAAGATGCTTAGCATATTTAGACAACCTGGAGAACTGAGCTTCATAATCTGCTAATGATAAAGATCATTGCTTTAATGCAGCGAATTCTGCAGCCTTCTTTTCTTGGACTCGGTCCGAGAAATATTTAGCATTGAAGTATTCCACAAATTCTTCCCATGTTACTTGAGTAGGATCGATGGTTACTTCAATAGACTCCCACCAGTATCTAGCATCTTTCTCTAACTGGAATGTAGCTAATAGAACTTTGTCCTGATCCGTGCATTGCATGACACGGAATATACGTTCGGTCTCCCGAACCCAATGCTCAGCATCGTCTGGATCGGTCGATCCCATGAACTTCGGGGGATTCATATTCTTAAATGTTTGGTGTAAGCTTCCAGCTCGTGGAGCACCACCTTGTGCTACCTGTTGTAGCACTTGAGTCATCCCTTGGAGGGTACGCTGCATGTTGCGCCATTGAGCACGTTCGGCAGCCATTATCCTACAATTCAATAGCTACGTTAGTATTATATCACTGTGATCTCATTAAAAGACTCATTGACTCTTAACCCTTGGTTCTACCCAATCTCACTTGGTTTAAAGGTTCAAACTTATCCTTGGACTTGGGTTTTTCCTAGGAATTGAATACCCTAGGCTCTGATACCACAAAAACTGTCACGCCCCGAGCGCAGAAGAAACCCGGAGACGCGTGACGAGTTTATATCAATCATGTCAATCAGAGTGGTCGCGTATTCGACACAAAGACAGAGATGCACAAAATAGCAAGATAACCCAATCCTTTAATTCATAATGGATAGACTATTACAAATCCAATACTCTGTTTAATAAAAAGGAAAAGAATACATATTTGACTCAAGAAACTATAGAAAAGACTAGATGACACTTGGGCAGCTCTATCACTTTCACTCTTGACCATTCCCATCCGATTGACTTCCATCGTCGTCGGACTTACCTGAAAAGTAAAAAGGGACAAACGGAATGAGCAAACGCTCAGTAGGAAATTATATCTCAAGTACTAGCAAGGGGTTTAAGTAATTACATCTTCATGAATGCAATAAAGCTATGCATGCTTGCATAAAACGACAAGATTATCAAAGAAATAAGATGAACTAATCATGAACTTTTAACAAGGTAACAAGTGTATTCAAGATATTCAAGCAAGTACGTTTAACAAGTCATGTCAAGAACTTTGGCTATCATGTATCAAGCAAGTAAATTACCCTTTTTCGGGCCGCGCAATTCATGTCAAGTCAAGTACGATTCAAGTACAAGATGTGTGTGGAATGTCCAATCAAGCAAGTCAAGTACTCGGTATAATGCCAGATACCTTATCATTTTAACTCCCATGGGCACAAGTACTTTCGGGTGCTCCTCCCAGGACCAGATCGGGCCCTATATGCGCATGCATTTATCATGTGTTTTGACATCCACTCTTGTTTATATAGCCAATATAGAATTTCAATCATCAAGCTTGTCGACACGTATGACAACTTTGACAGAATAGAGTCCAAAAATATGACAAGGACATAGAATGGCGATAATAACGGTATAATCATGATATCGATAAAACTAGGTAGAATATGGTTCCCTTAACTTGGGTACCATGATAAATCAAGATGGACATTCTTTATATAGAATTGAGGTCCACATGAACAGTATATCAAAGGTAAGATACCCTCATTCCTATCATAGAATTGAGATTTTTACAAGAACGACATGATATGGCATGATATCATCATCCCATTAAGAATTTCTTATGATACACTCTTTGTATAATCATAAGGGCCGGTATACCATGTTTCTTTAGAGTGACATGGCAAAGATCGTGTAATGGGTTTTTAGGGTACAACCAGCTCAGTCGACCTTGAGGGAATCCAAGGTACGAGGAGTCTTACGGAGGTCTCTATGACTAACTCGCTAGTCCAAAGGAACGGAATGTCCAATGGAGAGCTTGTATGTCAATGAGAGTTGAGTGTGATCGATGAAACAATCGTGAAACGTGGGCCTATACTCACGGAGTGGAGAATAGTGCCGATATATATACGTATGTGTATAATATGAAACCATCGGTTAACAGAATCAGGATAAAAATCAGTTTACAAAAAATAACGACTTAGGTCAAGTCGTTTCTCAAGTAATTAACGCCTAACAGAAGGGTGTTTACATATGTTTCCATTTTGCAGAATTTTCATTACTTCAGTAATTTATATAAAACGCGCCTTGGTCGGGGTCGTTTCTTCAAGATCTGACGACTACACCAGAAGGCGTCTTATTGTTTACATATTTGACAGAATATAATTAATTTTCAGGAATTATCAAAAACGCGCCCTGGGCAGGGGCGTTACTATTTAATTCTATTTTTCAGAATATATAAATTTCAGGATTTTAACCGATACACGCCCTAGGAAGGGGCGTTATCTTTCCGATTCACGCCCTATGAGGGGGCGTTAATATGTGGAAAACGACTTTGTCCAAGTCGTTAATTCAAGTTCCTTCAGAAACTTTAAGGACAATAATAATTTCAGGATAACAGAGGAACGAATGTAATATCATGACAGTAAAGTTAGCAAGTTGAAGACAGGGGATCATGCATTATTTTATAATCATGATTTCATAGATAATCAGTTCTTAAGATGGGTGATTAACGGTTTAAAGAAATTAACACCTGAGTACAGGGCGTTAAATATGAAATTAACGACCGGGGAAGGGTCGTTTCATATGAATTAGAGCCCTTGCCAGGGGCGTCTCTTTCAAAATATTTCAGAAAACGCATAGAAACTATAATAACCGTATGCATGACATGCTTATATATATATATCTTGCATTAATTTCATTTGGGCTACAGTAACTTGAGAAAACCTACCTTGATAGTTTGATTTGGAGATAACCGTGAAGGGTCTGTGAGAAGGAACGACGCTCTGTTCATAACAGAGACTCCTGAACAAGTTGCTATTGGATGATGGCTTTGATGAAAAGGTCGTAGATGAAGAACACTTCGTTTCTTCAACTGCAGCTTTCCTATAAGAGAATGAAGAAACTGCATTAGTTTCTTTGTAATCTGAACATCACACAAAAGTAAGAACTTTTACCCGGATGAAGAACTCTGTTTCTTCAAAACGTAGGGGCTTCTTAACCTGTAAGAAGAGAAGAAAACGAAGAATATTAATTCTTCATGTAGTCGAAGCAGAGAATCAAAGAAATAAGAAGAACTGTTTGTTCTTCACGTACCGTCGCAGAGCAGATCAACCAAATAGGTTTTAGGGTTAGATCGATCAAGGTATTTATAGGGATTTTGGAAATCCTATTAGGGTTAGTGATTGTGTGAGGGTAATATATCCCTAATAAAGTCCTTGCTCTAATAGACACTTACTAGATTAGGTTGATCTTTCCCTAGATAAGCTCTGGGTCGAACGGTTCCCGAATGGAATTAACGACTTCGGTCAGGGCGTCGATTCTTGAATTGACGACCTTGTTCAGGTCGTTTCTTAAGAAGCGCCTTGTATAAGGGCGTTCCTTGTTTTAAAACATGCCCAAGAAAAGGGCGTTTCTTGTCCTTGCCCTTTTTGGCATTTGGAATTTGACGTCTTGTGGTGAGGGCGTCCTTTCTTGAATAACGCCTTAGGTAGAGGCGTTTCTAATTTGAATAGCGCCGTTATAAGAGGCGTTATTTATTTTTGCTTTATTTTTTTTCTATTTACAAGATTTATTTATAAATCTTTATCATTATTAATATTTTATCAGGGTTGCTACAGTCGACCCATGGGGTCGACTCTTTTTCCTGAAAGTTCTGCCAGAACATTTATATAAGCAGAACCGAGTCACGAGTGTCGACCCATGGGGTCGACACTTCTTACGAAGTGTTCTGGCCTGTGAAAAAGAACATAACATTCGTGATGAAAAGTGTCGACTCACGAGGTCGACACTTTTTCACGAACATTCTGTTTTCACAGAATTGAACATACTTACCTGAAAGTGCCGACCTTTAGGGTCGACACTTTTTCATGAGAGTTCTGCTTTAGCAAAACAGCAGAATCCTGGTGAAAGTGTCGACCCCGTAGGTCGACACTTTTACTGACAGCAGTAAAACTTCAGTAAATGCAATTGAAACCACCATAAATCATAAACATGTATCATAATCGATCAAGGGAGTCCATACAACTCAGATTTACATGATTAAGCATGAATTTCACCCAGATCTTTCCATTCACACTAAGATCCAAAAAGTCATGTGTTGATACCTTGGCCTTGAGAGTTAGAATGAAAATTTTCACAATTAACATGCATTCAATTTGCCAGTCAACACATCATCTCAATATATCAACTGAAACTTTCTCAATCATCACATAGTAAATTCCACATTCAAAACATCCATTCATTTTTGACAGTTCAATTAACTTTTTCACACATGTGGCTTCATTCACTAGACATATGTCCAGTGTTTGAGTTCAATCAACAATTGCTCACTCACATTCAACAAACAATTGAGTTGATTCAAATCAACCTATATCAAACTTGAGCATTTTACAAGGTATAGACAAATCAATCATCCAGAACCTGAAGTTCAACATTGAACATTAAGCCAATTCCACATATCATCATTCAACACACAAGTTGATCAATCAACCAAATTTTCATTAAAACCCATCATTCATCAAATCTGTATTCATGCAAATTCATTGAACCCGAAATCATGACATATCATTCAGAATCTTCGTCAAAACAGTCCGAGGCACAACAATCTCCCCCTTTTTGACGAAGATAAAACCATTTATAGAACTATGATATTTGCATGAAGGATGACAAAACAACCATTTTCTCTTTTTGCCAAAAACATAATCAATCGAAAACAAAGCAAGTCATGAATTTTCATTCAATCCAATGCAACAACAATGCAAATTATTTCTCCCCCTTTTTGTCAGAGTCAAATAGGAGATTATTAACGCTAAAAAGGATGAATGTTAAGTCTCAATATCCACAATTAACTCAACGAGATGCATATGAAATGCAAGAATGAAGTAGTCAATCACATATGCACTCATTAGTGTATAGTATAGCAAGCAAGTTCTCTATGAACAGGATAGGAGAAATGCGATTGACCGAGAACATGAATTTCATGTGCAATAGTAAAAGGGTAGTGCTTACAAGAAGTGGTACTGCAAGACTCATGAAATGTGACTGATTCAAGGTGTACATCCATACAATCACTCCTTAGGTAAATATGTGAAGTATGAAATCTAGATAGCATGGACTTTCAGATTTTCTAAAGAACACAAATAGGAACTTTTCTTCCCTACACTTTCATACAACGTGCTCGACTTTTGGTAGTTTCGCACAACCCCAAGATTATTTTACATTTTTAATGACACGATGACTAGCCTTTTGACATTAGTCATGCCTTTTGTTTCAGGGGCACTTCCCGGTTACTCGGTATCGTCACTTATGATTATGTGGATAGGACATTTTTCAATGCGAGTCTCCTCCTTTATCTCAGGGGAGATTCCCGATTTACTTCATGTCGAATCACACTTATTGACTATTTTTGACGGGGCTGATAGCTTTTTCCTCACAAGTCACGTGATTTCCTTGTAGGGGTTCCAAAGTCCTAAAGTGTGTTAAGTGGAATAAGTGAAATCCTTATTAGTTAGAATCATTAACTCACATGTGCAAAATGTGTGAGAGATTGCGTAGAATATAAGAGATGAATTAGCCTATTCATGGTGACGTCTCCCCCTAAGTGTATGCACCGTTATAGCAAAAACCTCCCCCTTAATATGTGCCATGTTAAAACATGTCCTAGTCAAAACATTTTATTTAGCAAAGGCGTAAGGTCATAGAAGATTTCAACTGAAAGGTGTGTAGTATATATACACTCAAGCATATCAAAATGATGTTTTCAAGCAATTTGATTACCGGTACGTGGCGGAGTACTTAGGTCCTAAGACCACACTCACACATGATGAAAGCTTCCAGGTGGACTTGATCCACCTTTCCACTAACACTATTTGATATACCGGTAAATCATGGCATTCATGCACACATTGATGAAGTATATGCATTTATGTACATGCGGATGCAAAAGGATAAAAGCATGTATAGTAACCAGATGATTATTCAGTGTGTTATGCACAAGAGGTAAAGTTTGAAGAGTAAGGAGAATAAAAACTTTTATGTGCAAAGCAAAAGGCAATATGAATAGTTTCTTTATGAAAAAGATGACAAGAGTGTATGTACAATTCAGCTCAAAATATCTAAGTATCTAATCTGCACACTCCTAATTCTCTTCTTAGAAAGCAAAATTGTTCAGAATTCAAAGGTTTTGTAAATATATCAGTAAGTTGGTGTTTTATATCAACAAAAACAAGTTCAAAATCACATTTATTGATATGATCTCTTATAAAGTGGTGTCTAACTTCTATGTGCTTAGTGCGAGAATGCTGGACAGGATTCTTGGACAAGTTTATTGCAGAAGTGTTATCACACATTATGGGAGTTTTCTTTAAAGAAACACCAAAATCTAGCAACTGATGTTGGATCCAAAGCACTTGAGCCGTACAACTACCGGCAGCCACGTACTCGGCTTCGGCAGTTGATAAAGTCACACAATGTTGTTTCTTTGAGGCCCATGAAACCATGCAGCCCCCAAAAAACTGACAGTGACCGCTTGTGCTTTTTCGATCCATTTTACAACCAGCATAATCAGAGTCAGTGAAAGCATGTAAATCAATTGAATTATTCCTTGGATACCACAAACCAAGGTCAAGAGTTCCATTCAAATACCTGAAGATCCTTTTCACGGCCGTTAAATGAGAGTCCCTAGGACAAGATTGGTATCTTGCACAGAGACAAACACTGAAGTGTATATCAGGCCTACTAGCAGTCAGATAAAGCAAGGATCCTATCATACCCCTAAAGAGTTTTTGATCAATTTTGTTACCTTTTTCTTCTTCCATTTTCTGTGAGGTGGACATCGGTGTAGCAAAGGGCTTGGCAGTTTCGAGTTGAAATTTCATGACAATTTATTGTGTGTACTTCTTCTTGTTGATAAAGATGCCATCGTCCATTTGTTTTATTTGTAATCCCAAGAAGAAGTTGAGCTCTCCCATCAAGCTCATCTCAAACTCCCCTGCATTAGTTGGGCAAATTCATCATTCATTTTTGAATTGGAGGCTCCAAATATTATATCGTCTACATAAACTTGAACAATTAATGAATGATCATCACAAGTTTTTGTAAACAATGTTTGATCTATGTTACCTCGTTTGAAGCCGTTTTCAATAAGAAATGAACTTAATCTATCATACCATGCCTGGGGAGCCTGTTTCAAACCGTATAGTGCCTTGTCCAATTTGAATACGTGGTCCGGAAATCTTTCATCTTCAAAGCCCGGTGGTTGCTCCACATACACTTCTTCCTTGATCACTCCATTGAGGAAGGCACTCTTCACGTCCATCTGAAACAGTTTCATGTTCCTGTGACAAGCATAAGCAAGTAAAATTCTAACTGCTTCCAATCTAGCCACATGTGCAAATGATTCATCAAAATCAATGCCAAATTCTTAAGAGTAGCCCTTGGCTACTAATCTTGCCTTATTCCTCACAACCACCCCATCTTCACTAAGTTTGTTTCGAAAAACCCACTTAGTTCCAATGATATGATGGTCATCAGGTCGGGACACGAGGAACCACACCCGATTCCTTTGGAATTGGTGTAGCTCTTCTTGCATGGCGAGAACCCAAGAATTATCATTTAAAGCATCATCTAATTATTTAGGCTCAATGCTAGAAAGTAAAGCTAGATTATCGTGAATTTCAACTTCCCTCATTGAAGCTCGAGTTCGAATTCCTTCATCCACACCGCCGATCACGTCCTCCAATGGATGGTCTCTGTGCGTGGTCCATTGGTGTGGAAGGTTCGAATGTTGTTCTTGATTCGCTTCTTCTTCTTCTTGTTCTTTTTCTTCTTCTTGATTTGCTGCCTCGCCTTGTTTGCTTGACTCTCCCTTTTCAACTTCGCCCTCACCTGTAATAAAAAATGATCATCATTCAATTTCCTCATTATGAATTCATCAACAACTACATGTGGACTTTCCTCGACAGCAAGTGTTCTAGTGTTATACACATGGTAAGCTCTAGATGTTAGAGCATACCCGAGGAAGATCCCTTTATCACTTTTTGCTTCAGATTTTTCTAGATTGTCTTTTCCATTGTTCAAAATGTAACAAATTGAACCAAATGGTTTGAAATGAGATATGTTGGGTTTCTTACCTTTGTAAAGCTCGTATGGAGTTTTCTTAAGGATTGGTCTTACCATTGCTCTATTTGTGATGTAGCAAGCGGTGTTCACCGCCTCTGCCCATAAGTATCGTGGAAGACCATTCTTGGCAAGCATAGTACTCGCCATCTCCACGAGAGTTCTATTTTTCTTTTCGACCACGCCATTTTGTTGAGGGGTTCTTGGCGAGGAGAACTGATGCTCGTACCCCTACTTCTTGCAGAAAGCATCAAACTCATGATTTTCAAATTCCTTTCTGTGGTCACTTTAAATTTTCTGAATTGAATATCCTTTTTCATTCTGGACTTTTGTACAAAAATCAATAAACTCATTGCAAGCATCACTTTTATTAGCAAGACATAAAACCCATGCATATCGTGAGAAATCATCGACAATCACAAAGCCATAAAGCTTCCCCCCAAGACTGCGAGTCCTGGTGGGACCAAATAGATCCAAATGCAACAGTTGAAGGGATTTTTCTATAGACACAATG
The DNA here is from genome assembly GCA_022559845.1 of Amorphophallus konjac. NCBI lineage: Eukaryota > Viridiplantae > Streptophyta > Magnoliopsida > Alismatales > Araceae > Amorphophallus > Amorphophallus konjac. The sequence continues at coordinate 281,601,342 of CM040125.1, forward strand.
TTTTTGCATTTAAAGGATGTGGTGGTTTGTTTTCCTTTATTACATGCTTCATAAATCTTAGAAGTTTTAAAACTCAATTTAGGAAGACCTCTGACTAAATCATGACGGTTCAACTTCCTAATTACATTAAAGCTGGCATGCCCAAGACGGCGATGCCACAACCAAACATCTTCACTTCTATTAGCAACTAAACATAGTTTCTTAGGTGCAAGCTCATCAAAATCGACTTGATAGGTGTTGTTACATCTTACACCTATGAACTTAATTTTCTGTGTGTTAGCATCAATGATTGTGCAGTGTGAAGATTCAAAAATCACTTTGTGACCCTTGTCACAGAGTTGACTTACACTGAGAAAATTATGATGAAGACCTCTAACTAGTGAAACATCTTTAATGCAATGGTTAGGGTCCTTACCAATTCTTCCAATTCCTATGATCTTACCCTTGTCCTGTCCTCCGAAAATTACCATTTCGCCATTCTTCTCAGCAAGGTCTGCAAAGAGGAGTTTATTTCCAGTCATGTGTCTGGAGCATCCGCTATCCAAGTACCATTTATTATCTCCCGCCTTCATGCAGACCTGAACCAATTACCAACCATGCTCATTTTGATTTGGGTACCCAAGCAAGCTTGGGTCCCTTCACGTTAGCGTTCCCAAGTGGCTCATAATATCTACTGAAAAATAATTCATCATCATATTGCATGAGTTGGCATATGTACATGTCATGCCCTATTTTCCCACAATAAAAACACGTGGGTCTTCTCCTACCAAAATTTCTTCTTTTATTTTCATTTCTGAAGGTTGAGGGGAATTTGGAATTAACAGTTTGCTTTTCGAAGTGTGTGTGTGAACATTCTTCTTGATGAAGTGATTTCTTTGCTACATAATGAACATGATTCTTGTTGCTATGCATTACTCTTTGATTCTTTTCAACTTGTTTTCCTTTCTCTCTCACTACCTTTCCATTCTCATTTTTCAATTTTTCAATTTCAATAACTAAGCTCTCATTCTTCACTTTCAAGTTTTCTTTCTCTTTTTCACATTCACTCATTTAGACATGCAATTTTTCAAGTTCTTTATTTAAGAGGTCATGCTTTTCTTGGATTTCATCTTTCAGCTTAAATGCATTCTTCTTCTCTATGTCCAAGCATGTTATTTCCTCTTCAAACAAAGCTAGCCTGGTTTCCAAAGCATCATTTCCATTTTTCAGACTTTTGATTTGTATTTCAAGCAAATTACATTTTCCACATGAATCAGATGAGTGTACAATTTCATGAATCTTTTTCTTTAAAGTCCTATTCTCATTTTTCATTCTTCTGTACTTCTCATCTAATTCTTTATAAGCAAATTCCCACTGTTCATTTAAAATGGCCTCAGTGTCAGAAATTACATGTTCGCTATCGCTGTTGGCCATCAAGAACATCGTCTTCACGAGTTCTTCAATATCCTGCTCCTCATCATCGGTCGTGGGATCATCCTCATCCTCGTCGCTCCATGTCGCCTTCATGGCCTTCGGCTTCTTGCCTTTGACGACCTTTCCCTTTTTCTTTTGGAGCTCGGGGCATTCTCCTCGCATGTGCCCCACTTTCTTACATTCATAGCAAATAATTTCGGTGGCCTTGGATGGTTCATTTATTTGTCTTGGCTGCCTCTTCCCTTTCCTGAACTTCCCACCAAATCTTCTTCTTTGGCGCAAGAATTGTCTTACCTTTCTTGTTAGCATAGCAACCTCTTCATCATCGGTGGTTCCCAACGATTCCTCTTGGCTCGAGATACTCTCCGGGAGTGCTTTCAAGGCGATTGGCCTTTTCGTCTTCGGATCATCTTCCATCCTTTTGATCACATTGATCTCATAGGTCATTAATGACCCTATGAGTGCATCCACGGTGAGCGTTGTCAAATCCTTGGAGTCTTCTATCACGATCACCTTGGTGTCCCAGCTTGGTGACAGTGACCTCAACACCTTCCGTACCAACTCCTTGTTGGTAAACTCTCTTCCGAGTGACTTTAGTCCGTTGGTGATCTCCATGAGTCACGCAAACATCTGGGAGATATCTTCTTCATCTTTCATTCTAAATAGCTCGTAGTCACGGGTTAGCATATTCGCCTTTGTCTCCTTGACTTCTGTGGTGCCTTCGTAGATAAGCTTGAGCTTATCCCACATTTCCTTTGCACTGCTGCACATGGAGACACGAGCATACTCGTTAGGGTGAATAGCACACTGAATTATATTTAAAGCATTAAAATTCATAGTAACTTTCTTGATAGCATCATCATCCCACATATCCCCATCGGGGTTTACAGCATAAGGACCATTTCTAATAACAGTCCATATTTCATGACTTTGTGCTCTAAGAAATACGGTCATCCAATTCTTCCAGTATGGGTAGTTACTCCCATCGAAGAAGGGTGAAAGTTGAATAGAATGCCCTTCGGGCATCATCCCCTTGTTGAGGTTGTTGGACATTCCTAACAAATTACTCTAAAATCGCTAGATTTTCTAAAAAGCAGAGCCGAGGTTCTGATACCAATTGTTGGCCTGGTTAGGAGGCAATTGAGAGGGGGGTGAATTGATTGCCCACATTTTTTCACAAATATTAAAAGCAACCCACACAAGCCACAAATATGAGGAATAAATCTAAGATAGAGGCTTGATTAATATAGCTGAAATTAGATCAAGTAACCTCTCACAACTCCCCAGCGCATAGATGTACTCACTCGGACAACAATATTCGAACGGACAGTTGAGAACACTCACGCCTCACCGTCTCACACTCGTATAGTGAGCAGAAAAATAGATATCAACCAACACCAACCAAGCAAACCACGGCATAGTATTGTTAGGTGGTTCGGACGCACAAAGTGCCATCATACGTTCACCCCTCTCACCTCGAGAGGATTTCACTATCAACGCTACGCGACGGCAGCAACCACACACATGGGCTCGACGGCCCACACACGTGGGTTCTCGCACGATGACGAGTCACCCCACACACACTCGGAGCAAGCTCCAAAATAGTCAGTATATGAAAGTAGAATGGAAAATACAAGCCCAGTTCAGAGAATAACAATCTATGCACAAAATGACTAAGAGAATGATTAACAAGATGGATCTTCCCCTAATCTTTCAACCAAAACGGAGATGAATGAAGGGTGCTTGACAATGAAGACACAAGAGAGAGAAAAATGGCCCCCTTTATCGAAAATCGCCCAAGCCAGGAGATGGAGGAGAGCAGGGACGCCTTCCTTCCAGCTTCAACGTTGGGTTCGAGTGAAGCAAGCTTGGCCGCAGGGTTCTTCCTCCAAGAGCAGCATCGTTCCTCTCCTTCTTCCTACAAGAACAAGATGAATACGTTAGAAGCTCAAAAGATTGGTTCGATCGGACCAAAGGAGGGGGCGATATATACTCAAAGGAAATCAAGACAAATGAACACAAAAGCCCTCTCCAAACCCTATTGAAACAACATACAAGACATAAGGGACGCCCTAAGGTCATTAGGGTCATCAACCATGCCAAATGGATCCAAGCCTAATGGGTTCGAAGGAGATCCGAAAAACCCGCAAGAACGTTCAGAAAAAGTGTCGACCCATAGGGTCGACTCTTTTTCCTGAAAGTTCTGCCAGAACATTTATATAAGCAGAACCGAGTCACGAGTGTCGACCCATGGGGTCGACACTTTTTACGAAGTGTTCTGGCCTGTGAAAAAGAACATGACATTCGTGATGAAAAGTGTCGACTCACGAGGTCGACACTTTTTCACGAACATTCTATTTTCATAGAATTGAACATACTTACCTGAAAGTGTCGACCTTCAGGGTCGACACTTTTTCACGAGAGTTCTGCTTTAGCAAAACAGCAGAATCCTGGTGAAAGTGTCGACCCCGTAGGTCGACACTTTTACTGACAGCAACAAAACTTCATTAAATGCAATTGAAACCACCATAAATCATAAACATGTATCACAATCGATCAAGGGAGTCCATACAACTCAGATTTACATGATTAAGCATGAATTTCACCCAGATCTTTCCATTCACACTAAGATCCAAAAAGTCATGTGTTGATACCTTGGCCTTGAGAGTTGGAATGAAAAATTTCACAATTAACCTGCATTCAATTTGCCCGTCAACACATCATCTCAATATATCAACTGAAACTTTCTCAATCATCACATAGTAAATTCCACATTCAAAACATCCATTCATTTTTGACAATTCAATTGACTTTTTCGGACATGTGGCTTCATTCACTAGACATATGTCCAGTGTTTGAGTTCAATCAACAATTGCTCACTCACATTCAACAAACAATTGAGTTGATTCAAATCAACCTATATCAAACTTGAGCATTTTGCAAGGTATGGACAAATCAATCATCCAGAACCTGAAGTTCAACATTGAACATTAAGCCAATTCCACATATCATCATTCAACACACAAGTTGATCAATCAACCAAATTTTCATTAAAACCCATCATTCATCAAATCTGTATTCATGCAAATTCATTGAACCCGAAATCATGGCATATCATTCAGAATCTTCATCAAAATAGTCCGGGGCACAACATGTACTATTGTTAGGAAAAGTGTACGTTACTGACGGGTGCAGTGGCGCATACCTCACGTCAAGTAGCTGGACACGGCCATGCCGTTGGATGCAGAGGTGCGGATCCTAGCTAGTCCCGGGGTGTGGTGTGTATGAGTGTCTCTTTTGCTCCTCCCGAGACCTAGGTGTGAGTAGTGTGCCCACATATGAGGCCTTGGCGTAGTATAAAACGTCAGTGGATGCATCTGGCCATGTTGCGTATACTCGAGTGGCGAACCCTATGCCGGTGAAGGTTAAGTTACCGACAATATTGTCGTGGCCCTTCCGGTAGACGGGCTGGTGTCACACTATGTAGATGGCATGGTTCTTTCCCAGTCCTAGCTTGAGATCGAGGGTTACTGGTGTTCAGAGGTTCTCCCGAGGGTGGTGGTTCCGTGTTTGGCTGCGTGGCCTTGTTAGAGGTTTCGTCTGCGAGGATAGATTGTCCGACCGCGAGAGTTGGGGTAGCCTAAAGTCTTCGTGTTCCCTCTATTTGCCATTCTTCATTTACCGGCCACCGTTGTTATGTTGTTATCATTGTTATTTTATTATTGCCACTATTGTTGTTATTGTTTACCACTTTTGTTGTGGTGGGGATCTATGAGACCCCTACTAAGCCAATGAGATGAGGCTCACTCACTGCTTTTTCATGTACATCACTTCTCCTCGGCGTGGTGCGTCGCTGTCAGAGGTTCGTTAGTTGCCATCTTGCCAGTGCTGGGGTATGCCCCGAGGCAGTGTATGTTTCTTTCCTTTGATTGTACTTGTGGACTAGACTCAGTAATTATTATTGTTATAAAATAAAATTTTATTTCTATTAGGATGTTAGAATAATTCTATAAATTTATTTTACTACTATTATTTAGAATTTCAATGCATAACCGTAACACTCTGAATAACTCTTCCAAGCCTTCTGGCTCATGGGTGGCCGGCTAGGATTCGAATGATATCGAGTAATTCCTGGTATCCGGATCTTGGGTCATTACAAGTTCTTTTTATGATATGTGTCCTCTTGATCCCTTGAAATGGTTGTTATCTCCATGTCTCTAATCAGATAAAAGAGTAGATCCTGTTAACATGAATGGTTATGTCATCCTATCCTAGCTAGTTAATTGTTTTGATAAATGTTATCAATATATCATGTTATCTTCTCATGGATTGTTTTGTTTAAGGGTCTTGTCACTCTGGTGGGATTGACTTACCACTGCTATCATTTTTTTGTTGTTTTTCTACACCCAAATTCTTGATAAAGTTAGGATCCTCTACAGGATATTCCTTCCATCGGACTGGAACTTCTTCATCAAGGCCTTCGTAAGTCTCTATGAGCCTTGGATTCCCACAAGGATGCTAAGCTGGTTGTACCACAAAAACCCTGAAACCCCTTGAATTCTCATCCTACTGGTGTGGCCTTTGGAATGGTAGAACGAGATTTTGTCTAAGCTATGTTCAACCCGTTCTGAACGCGGTGGACCCAAAGACCGCATTCAGCTTTGGGTTCTTGAAGGTGGCTGACCTAGAGATGGCATTTTGGTGTGCCTAATTTGAAGTTTGTGCGCCTATCTTAGCCGCGTCTGGGGTCCATGACGCTTTTATTTAATGCGCCAACAAGACCAAACGCCTTCATATCATCTATGTGACCCCCTATGTGTGACCTTTATTCACCTATCCTAGTCACGTCATGCATAGGAGACACGTCTGCTTGGTCATGTCGCCCAAATTGACGCCTTCATTTTGCAGTCTTCATACCCACCGCATTCTTGTCAATGCAGCCTTCACCTAGACCACGATCAACCCATCTTTCCGATATTCGGGGATACTGTGTTTGTTTGTGTGGTATTGAATTCAGCCTTTTCTGGCTATTTTCCTTAGTACCCTTGACTATTCGGGGTATGCACTAAATTCCCTTAAGCTTATCCTCTTTTTAAAATTCCTTCAGGAACTCTTATTCCAATTATCTTAAACCTTGATTACATGCACCTTGTTATTGGAATTCCTTAAAAGTGAATGCCTAGATAAGTGCATGAAAAGTATACCCTCAATGTCGTTGCGCCAATTTTAAGGGCCCGGTCTAGTCCTGTGAGGAGCACCCCAAAAGTACTAGTACCAATGGGAGTTGAATGACCAGGTGTGACATTGCACCAAGTTCTTGCTATCAGGATTATTCTACGACATTCCACTCTTCTATAATACATCTCTACCTCTTGACATGAATACGTGAATATACTTGCTTGCATGCGTGATATGACTGATCAATTCCATAAATACTTGTTACTTGCTCTTGTTATTCATTTCTAGTTTTCTTCCTCTTGTCACCATTATTGCTCTTGCTATCTATTTCCAACTTATTTGTCCTTCCGGCTCATTGTTCTTGTCATCTCTAATAATTCATGAAATTACTACATGTTTCTTATATTCGTTGTCCTAGGTTTCAATATCTAGTACGTTTGGTTATTATGATTTTCCTCATTAGATCATTTAACTGCTAAAATATTAATTACTTAAAGATATCTGGCATAGAGATTTAATTCCTACTGAGTTTTTTGCTCACCCAGTTTCTTTCAACATTTTTCAGGTATTTGTGAGGTTGGAACTCAATATGACGAGATTGGGCAAGAGTGAAGAGTGCTTCTGAAAATAGTAGAAGAACTGTGTCATTTTGATTTCTTGAGTCTAGACTAGAGTAGTTGAGTCTTTTCTTTTTATTCGAATTAATGTAATTTGAGTCAAGCAAATTGTAATGATGAGATTTTTATATGAAAAAAATTATATTTTTAATCAATTTGGTCTCATTGTGTCTCTTTGGTTTGCTCTGGAATTATTATCAATATTCGCTGCCACGTTCCGAGTAGTTTCTGTTGCTATCAGTTCGGGGCATGACAGAAATCCCTTCTATTTCATCAACTTTTTGAGTTACATCCAAGTTTTTCCAGAGTTACGGCATTTCTGCGTGCTCGGTCTGAGATCGTTGTTAACATAGAAACTGCCTTCTGATCATGGCCCTACGATACGATGCGTTCATCGAGAACACAGTTATCATAGCAACTGCGTTCAGGGAAGATCGCGGCCTACTCAGAGACCGCGACCTGACCTGAACTGTGAGATTTTTTCCATGTTTATTATATGGTTTAATGTGTCAAAATATGCATGTTTTGTTAATACATGTTAACTGGAAGGAAATGTTGATAGGGGATACACTAAAGTTAATTTTCTTCTAATTCCATGCTAGCATCTCATAATCTTTCTTCATGATCCCAAGTTCTTCTTTCTAGCATGTTAAAAGGAGTAGACTTTAAGCATGTTAATCTGATGAATTTATTCTTCCAAAGTCTTTTCATGATATTAAATCATGATTAGTCTATTGCTTATGATCGGCGACTTAATGTGTATAATATATTGTGGTTTTGCTTGAAGATCTTGTCACTCCGGTGGCATGTATCTACTTCTTTTACTGATTTTGGTTCTCACAACAACCCTTTCTTGGTGAAGTTAGAACCCCGCCAGATATTCCTTCTGTCATACTGAAACTTCTTTACTAAGGTCTCTATAAGACTCCGTAAGACATGGATTCCTACATGGATGTCGAGCAAGTTGTTCCCTAAAAACTCTGAAAACATTTAGAATCTCATCCTACTATTGTTGTGCCCCTGTGGTTTTGATGATGGTTTTAATGGTGGTTTTGATGTTTGGCCTTTGTAGTGAGCTATTCACTGTGAGTCATCTTGTGTGAGTCAAATCGCTAGTATTCACTTTCTGATAATAATGCAGTTCTTCATTAGTTCTAATATGGCATTGCATAATTGATTATGTTCAGTCATGTTATACATTGGTCTTCAGGCGTCCCAAGTATGCATATTGTTTCAGGTTCTCTAAGTCTATACAATGAAGTCTAATCATTGCATTTGCATTCACAATGTCTTCACATTTGAAGTCTGTACATCGGACTGCTTCTTTTGAAGTCTATACATTGTGACCTTGAAACTTCAAGTATATACACCTTCAGTTGAACGCAAAGTGTATACGTTGCAGCGTTAACTCATTGGGCTGCAGCGTCAACTCAGCAAGTATGCACATTGCATTTAGACTTTCAAGTCTATACACTCTATCTTCATAGGTTTCAAGTCTGTTCAGCATGCCTTGGTATTCACAGCCTTTAAAGTCTGTACATTGGTTCAGACTCCTCAAAGTCTGTACAGCGTGAAGTCTAAACATTATTTTCAGGGCTTGTCTTCGTGTCGTTTCTTCAGTATTTAGTTGCTCATCTCGAGTCATCCTTTTTATTTTTGCTCTTGTGTCTTCGTGTCATTTACTGTAGTTACTCGAGTCGTTTTCCTGCTTTCTTTGTTTTATCACGTGTCATTGTAGCCTTTCCTGTCTTCTGTCCTCGTGTTGCCTTTCCTAGACCCCGTATCTTTCTTGCTTTATGACCACATTTCGTGTCGTTTTCATCTTCGAGTTGGTTTCAGTCCATGTTGACCTCGTGCCATTCTCTTTGCGGTTTGTCATGTCGTGTTGTTTTTGTATTCGTATCTTCGTGTTATTCTTGTGTTTATGTCCTCGTGTTGTTTGTTTCTATCTTCGTCCAGGTTCCCTCTGATCGCGTGTTTGTCTACCGTTTCGCTCTGTGAGACTTCCTTCTCACCTCGTGCTGCTCTCATAAGACCTCGTGTCGTTCTCTTTGTAGTATTTGTTTTATCACCCTTGAACCTCGTGTCGTTCTCTTTGTAGTGTTTGTTTTGTCACCATTGTATCTCGTGTGGTTCTCAGTACCTTGCACCTCTTGTCGTTCCTTCATACCTCGTGCTGTTTCAGCTTGAGTGTCAACCGACTCATTTCAGGTAGATATATATAGCGAACTCTGAGTATTAATGGTCTTTATCTCCTTGCAGGTCCGAGGAAGAATATTCCCCAATAACTGGGCTGCACGTGATCCAATACTAGAGGAACAAATTCGAAAAGGGCACGTGGCAGGAAGGTTCTGGATCGAGCGTGGGAGGCACACGCACATTGTACCCTATCCTCCTGCTGGCTGCTGATATAAAATGAAGAAAGGTTGATCGAGAAAATGGTAAGAGTGTGAGCCAAAAAGAATAGAGGAGCAGAGATCGAGAGAGAAAAAGAGCATAAGAAGAGGAGAAGAGAAGAGACAGAGAGTGCCTACGAAAGAGGAAGAAGAGAAAGAGAGAGAGAGAGCTCGTGAGGGTTAAGAGAAAAAGAAAGTGAGAGAGAAGAGAAGAGGAAGAGAAGCTTACCTGAAGATCTGTCTACTGGACCTTGGATCAAATCCAGGCCAGTCAGCTCCATGGGAGCCACATCTGTGTTATCTTTCTTTACAGCTTTCTGATCGCTGTGTATTTTTCCTTTCTTATTTTTTCCTTTTTCATTTGGTTAGCTTTGTACTTCCGATCCTCTGGACTGAGGTCGGGTCCCTCCTGGTCTGAGGAAGAGAGGTCTGCGACCTCTAGTCTGCAAGTGGCTGGAAGTCACTTGTGTGTTCCCTCCAGTTTGGAGGAAGGGAGATCTGATCTCCGGTTCTGGGCTTGTGGGTTGCAAGTCCAGAGGTCCCTCCTGGTCTGGAGGAAGAGAGGCTCTGCCTCTGGTGGGTTGTTGGTAGCAGAGTGCTACTGACTGGTTCACTGGTAGTGGGGGCTGCTACCAGTGGGGTTCCCTCTTGGTATAGAGGAAGAGAGACGCGAGTCTCTGGTTTCTAGTGACCGTGGGTTGCTAGAGGTTCCCTCCAGGTAGGAGGAAGAGGGGAGTTTGTTCCCCTGGGTAAGCTGTGTATCAGCTTATGTTGGCAAGCTGTGTGGCCCAGCTGTTAGTGTAGCCACACTTGGTTGAGTGTGGGGTGGATGTAGGTCTGGAGGACCGAACCACCTAAAAATCTCTTGAGCAGTGGTTTGCGTTGTGAGTGTGCTTCCGCTAGATGCTTGAATAGGCGCGTCTCATGTGTTTGCTCATTGGCTTAATTGAATTTGGTTTTATTCTGAGATTGCGTCCAGCACTTGAGTTTTTATTTGGGCATTAATTGTAGAAGGATACATTCACCCCCCTCTATATCCGGGCATTGCACCCTAACAATTGGTATCAGAGCGGGTGTCTGCCTAGAAGGTCCAGTGACCTGCAGATCCGATCTTGTAGTCTTCGATGCTTATCTGTTTTTAGTGCATCAATACTCTTGTTGCCTCGAATCTACTTGCTATTTGTTCCCATGGCTAATCCACCGATTTTTAGTGGTACACACTTCAGTGCATGGCTTGCTAATCTAAAGAGTTATTCTAAATCTATTAATCCAGACCTGTGGAAAGTAATTTCACACGGTCCTCATGAACTACCAAAGAAAAAGTCCAAATGACTGACAGGCATACCTCTTTGCATGAAGAGAATCAGAAAGCTTTTAATCTGATGAAAGCAGCTATTGACAGAGCCTTATGGTCTTGTCTTCATGATTGCAGTTCTGCTAAAGATATTCTGAACATGCTGAAGCGAATTCAGAAGACAAAGAAGGACAGCTGCATGATGGCTGATAGAAATAATCAAGGCAGCATTCAAGATGAAGATGATGAGGTAAATCCTTTTGAAAATTATACTGTAGATGATTGGGAAAATGCATATGCTGAATTGCTAGACTCACATGAGAGCTTAATAAGTCAGTATAAAAAGTTGAAAAAGAATACTGGGATAGAAAGGTCTAGATCCCCATGTGAAAATTGCTCCATTATCAAGCAACCTCATGATACCTGTCTATCTGATATTCGTAGGTATAAAAATCAGAACGAAAATTTGATGAAGGAATGTGAATGTCTAAAATCTGATCTAAATAAGCTGAAATCTGAAGATAATTCTCTTAGAAAGTTCTCCAAAGAAAATGAAGAAAGTTTAGAGAAACTGAAAAAAGAGAACATTCTGATGATTGAGAAAATTGAAGCCATAAAATTTGTGAATGTGGAATTACAGAAAGATATTGAAGAGAAGGAAAATGATTTGAAGAAATTTATGGCTGGAAGAAAACTTGAAACTAACTCAGAAGATCAGATTTTAATAAATGAGTTAATTCAGAATGACAAGCTTAAGGAAGAAAATGAGAAGTTAAAAGTGCTGAACTCCACTATGTCTGAGAGGCTTCTAGCTTTAGAAAAAGGAAAATCTGTTTACTTTGAAGAATCTGAAAAAATGAAAAATCTGGAACAAGAAGTTGAGGATTACAAAATTGCAAACAAAGTGCTAAGCGAATGTGTAAATTGCAATGAACAAGAAATTGCCAGTTATGAAATACACATCGTTTCTCTGGAAAATGAAATTGAAGATTTGAATAAATCCCTGTCAAAATTTGTGAAAGGACAAGAAAATCTGGACAGGTTGTTAGGTGTTAAGGTCAATACTCAAAAGGAAGGGTTAGGCTACAACGATATAAATAAAAAGGCTTTCAAAAATAAGCTAATGACATCTTTTATCAAAGCATCTGATGTAGCCACCACCTCAGAAAATAAACAACCAAATGTTCAGAAGAATCAGAAACAAACAAAAGTTATTGATATGGTCAGTCATGTGAAGAAAGGATTGGATCACACTGAAAATGTGCATGCTGTAAAACACACTGATATACCGAGACATGCACATAAGAGGGAAATCATGAAATGTCATTACTGTCACAAGATAGGACATTTGATGCATGAGTGTGAATTAAAAGAACTGGATGATTTAAATGCTGAAATGATGGATGCTGGGAAATATCATGATAGAAATCATGCTGCTCATTCAAAGAAAAGTGAATGCTCACATTGTGGTAGATTATGCCACACCCTTGTTCAATGTTGGTTTGCTAATGGAAAGAAAAAATCACTCTTACATCATGCTAAATCTTATGCTAACCAACATGCTCTTAATATCAACAAAACTGCTTCTCTGAACCAGCATGTCAAATGTTTTAACTGTAACAAGCTTGGGCACAAGGCCACTGAATGTTGGGCAAGTTTTTTTAGAAGAGGGTCTCCTTTCTGCTCCCATTGTGAGAAGCATGGCCATGCAGTCAAGGACTGCTGGCATGTCCAGGGTAGGAATAGAAATTTCAAAGAATTTGGTAGGAACAAACATGTTCTTAAAAGAATTCATGTTTGCTCAAATTACAGAAAACCAGGCCACCACGTTGCTGCTTGCTGGGTGGCTGGTCATGAAAGAAAAAAATTTCATAATTATAACAGAAACCCTCATGCTCACTCTTTTAATGCTCAAGTTCATGCTAGTGTACATAAGAGGAACATGAAACCTGCTAGTTCATGCCACTATTGTGGGCTGTCTGGGCATTCAATGCATAACTATTTTATCATGAACTCTGACGACTATTTGGCACAGAAAAGGATGCAGGCAGTCCCAAAAGGGGCCAATCACTATGCAAGACCCAAGACCACTTGGGTACCTGCTAGTGGAAAATAGGAAGGTGCCTGACAGGTGTGCCTTGGATGGAATAAAGGGGTAATAAACCAGGGCACATAAAACGACCCCATGCCTGAACGCCTCAGGTAAATCTACTGCTGTCTTCCTAATCTGAATTCAATTCTTAATCCATCAGACTGATGATTATTGTTGAACATATAAACTGCCTATTTTAGACTAGACATGATTATCATGATTAGAACAATTTTACTTGTCTGGCATGCCCTTTGATCATCATGTTTGACCATTATGGTATATCAAATAGTAAGCTATCAAAGGCAGGGAAAATCTGTCTGGAGGTGCTTACTATGTGTGAAGTGGTCCTTCAGACCAAGTGCTCCGCCTAGTACCATAGGTCATTCTACTGAACAGGGCAGCCTGAATGTGCATGAATCACAAATTCATTTGTTTAGTTTTCATGGCAAACACTGCATGCTCTCTGGGGAAGCTTCATGCTCACAGTCAGGGGGAGGCATGCTATTTTTGACTCGTGCTCGTTGCATTACATTCCACTTATTTAAAAAAAACCATATGTTTGCTTCAACGTATTGCATTTCAACTGATAGCATGCATGTCATTCAATAAATAATTAATATTTCCAAGAGTTGTGTGTGAGATGTCCTTATGTGGGCTGAAAAGGAGCTTGTCAGGTCATCTGGTATCTGAAGAACCTTTGTCTGCCAATGTGGTTAATTGGTGCTGAGTTCAGTCATATCATGAGGTAGCAGCTTATTGCTCAAGAGCACTCTCTGGTTACTAGATTGAATTTTCTTAGGAAGATTTTATTTGTGAGCTCCTTGGTCTTTACTCTCTAGAGTTATCTCTCACTTGCTGCTTTGCTGTATGGAGTGCTTCTCATCTCATCTCATCTCTCTCCATTTTGTTTGTCACCTTCTTATCCTGGTCTTATCCCCTTTGGTTCAGGAATTCTCTTGAAGGAAAATTCCTTCTTATAGCTTTATCACTCTTATCTGAATTGATCAGAATACCTTAAACCACCCAAAATCTATTGTAACAAGTTACACCTGTTAATAAAGAACTTTAATGTATGGGGGTTATATTTTGTCCTTTAATCCTTCCAAGGTTTTCCTCAATTGTTGGTCAACACATTGTAAAAATTTCTGTTAAATGGAAAAGCCTTGCTGAGGATTTCGTTTTAACTGAAACTTATGTGAAGATGGCTATGAGATAAAAAATTATGTTAAGTAAGAGTTCTGTCTTGTGTCTAAGATCTTGAGAGGTGCTACCAGGGAATACGCCATTCCTTGTGGCAGAGCAATGGTAATTGTGGAGAAATAGATATTCTAGATCAAAGAAGTCTAGAGGTTCTGTCATGATACAATTAGCTATCTCTATTTTTTATTGAAAAGTTGAAATAAAAAAAAGGAAGGGGAAAGAATAGTCAACAAAAAATTCATTGGTTTTCATTGGCATAAAGGTAGCCTGTCCTGAGTAACCAGGGATTCTGGTGTCTTATAAACATGTCTCCTTGTGTAAAAAGGGACAATTCTACCTTGTGCTCAATAAATTGGTTGACTCTGTATGCCCTCTCTTGTCCTTTAAATGAAGTAATGAACCGTACTTAACTATCTATTTGGTATTTCTTTGCCTGACAAACATAAGGAGTATTTTAATCGTAACCTTCTCTAGGCAAAGTACCTTTAACAGCTAGTTTTGTGATCATGTTGATTTAACGTCTTGAGGTAACTGACCAAGGTATTCGGAAGAATATAATATATCCATATATTGAAGAGCGTACTTTAACGGTCAATGGCTGTGTTACATATTGAATAAGGGTAGTCTGGGTAATTCCTGAAAAAGTTCGATAAGAGTATAAAGTGACCCACCAAAACCCTTCATGTCCCTCAGGTTACATCCATAAACCCTCGCGTGCCCTTGCCGCTTCCTGTGTCTCCTCGTGTCGATACGTCTTGTATGCTTCTTCAAACCCTTCTCTCCCGCTCATTCCTCTTCACTAAAATCTCATCTCCACCACAGAGTTCTCCTTCGTTCTTAGCTCTAGCTTCATTTCCAGCAGCAACCAGCAAGAAAGAGTTGATATTCTGAGAGTTACAACAAATGGATCAGCCAGAATCCGTCGCTCCTGTGGAAAGGAAGAGGAAGGGAAAAGAAACAGTTGAGGAGCCTTCGTCCAAGCAGCAAAGATGCGTTGAACCAGAAATAGCGGTGGATATTTCTTCTGCACAAGGTACTAGGCCTTCTCAGTCTACCGTGTTTTTAGAGAGTGGGAAAATTATTCCTCCAAGGATAATAGATTTCGGAGATGAAACCCTGGTTTTGAAGTTTCCAGAACTTTTGGAGATTTTTGAGTTCCAGGAATGGAGGAAATTCCTAGAAAACCACCGTGTCTATTACCCTAGCCTGGTAATGGAATTTTACAATAATTTGTCTTTGAGCCGAGATAAGTCTGCTTTGATCTCGTCTGTTAAAGGGGTTGAGATGACAGTAACATGTGACTCTCTCCACAAAGCTCTTAGTATTCCAGAAAAAGGGGAAGTGGAGAGAGGATATAGATATAGTCTGCACGAAGCTTTTTCGGTCATTACTGGTAAACCCAGTAATATTCATGACAAGGGTCAATTGAAGCTGAAAGCTTACCAAACCTCGTCATTTCCCCCTCTTCACAAGCTTCTTCAGAACATCATTGCTTCTATAATCACCCCACAGACTGGAGCTAGAGGAAGAATCACAGACACACAGAGGTTCCTATTGTTCTGTCTGATTCAGAATGTAAAGATCTGTTTGCCTGAAATTATTTTTAATGTCATGAAAGGGTGTATTGGATCCAAAAGACATCTACCCTACGCCGCCCATTTGACAGACATCTTCAAGTATTCAAAGATTCCCTTGGATGGAGAGGCCTTGTCAGAAGTTAGGGCTCAAAACATTTTTAACATGAATTTTGTTTCAGTATTTTTGGGGTTGGAGGGCTCTTCTCTCTTGGGGCAGGTTAAGGCCCAGAAAGTTAAGGAATCACAAGCTCAGGGGGAGCTTCTGGAACACCCTCAAGATTCAACCCAAACAGTTTTAGCATCAGCTTCTGAGGTTGCTCTACAGGAAACACCATCTGAACAACCACAGTCTACTATGTCTGCTGCACCCACTGAAGTATCTTTTTCTTTTCAGAAGCTTGTCGAGATTGCATCTGAAGAAGTCAGGTTGTCTGAAAACAGCATTCAGACTGATCTAGATACAAACATTGATGGTCTGTTTGATTCTTTTGGGAAGACATCAGACGAAGTGAGGGTGCCCGTGGAACAGCCTGATCAAGAGCAAGTAAGTAATGATCAAGAACTTGCTGATTTTGTTAATGTCATTCTAAGAGAAGCTGTGGAGAAAAGTTTGGAAGAGGCTGAAAATGTAGTTACATCTGAAATTCTAGAACAGGCACCTGTTGAAAGTCCTGCAGATCATGATCTCATGGAAGAAATAGTGGATGAGTGTCAGGAGAAAGTTCCTGTCATAGACCTAGAAACAGAATCATCTAGTGAAGAAGAGGCACCTAAAAATGTAGTTCCTGACAAAGACATCCAAGCTAAAGATGAAGATCAGGCTCCAGCAGTAGACAACCAAACGCCAGTGCAAGAAGAAACAGATGAGAGAACTGCACCTGGCTGTGAATTTTTTGGTACACCTCTAGGTCAACCTCGACTTCTATCTGCTAGGGCGCCAAATATTGAAGAACTTCTTATAAATTTGACTCAGCAAATGCAAAGACAAGATAAGAAAATGGATGATCTGCTCAAGTATGTCACTCTCAACATCAATCAAGTTCATTCCAGGCTACTGAAGCTTGAAATTTCTCTCCTAACTAAATGGAAAAGGTTTCTGTTAAACAAGAAAGCTTCAGATGAGGCCAACAGGTCCTTGATGACAGGCTTGCAAGAGGCATGTTCAAAGATCGCAACAGCACTTCGTGAATTACAAGATGCTCAAATTTCCTCCTTTAAGTCATCTGCCAGCATTATAAATCACTGTTTTGAGATCAGGACATCCTTAGAAGTTTTGAAGGGGTCATTTAGTGCCCTAGGTCCTGATGTCCAGAAGATCTATGATAGATTGATCGCTTTCGTATCAGAAATGACAACTCTGACTAACAGATATGAAACTGTTAATATTCGCCAAGAAGACATCATTTCTGAAGTGGCAAATGTCAGAAGCGCTGTGGTGTATTGGCTAGCTGAATTGTCCAATGACCTGAAGGAATTTCAATCTATCTTGGGTTCAACCCCTGGTCAGGCTTCCTCTAGCAGAACTCCACCTCAAGAATATACCTCTGCTGCTCCTAGGGGGAGACCACCACAAGGCAGGCCGCGTGGCCCTTCCAGCAGACATACCAGATATTTTAATCCTTAAAAAGACAGTGATCTGTATCTTGTTGCCCATTTTGAGGCTCTCTCTCACACTCTTGGATTTGTTAATTACATCTCATATCATTTTAATCTGCCTCCTTTTGTTTCTTTCTTTTTGATGTTGCCAAAGGGAAAGAATTGTGATCTTGCATTTTGAAATCTCCACGTGCATATGCATTCTTATCCTCCCATGATTCATCTTGGCTATATCAAAGGGGGAGATTGGTTTTCAATTATAGCATGCTGGTTGCTTTAATTTCTCAAACTATTTTCTTTTTGATGAAGTCAAAGGGGGAGAATAGTTTGAGTCATCAGACTTCTCAAATGACTCACTGTGTACTGTTGCCATCATCAAAAAGGGGGAGATTGTTGTGCCCCTGTGGTTTTGATGATGGTTTTAATGGTGGTTTTGATGTTTGGCCTTTGTAGTGAGCTATTCACTGTGAGTCATCTTGTGTGAGTCAAATCGCTAGTATTCACTTTCTGATCATAATGCAGTTCTTCATTAGTTCTAATATGGCATTGCATAATTGATTATGTTCAGTCATGTTATACATTGGTCTTCAGGCGTCCCAAGTATGCATATTGTTTCAGGTTCTCCAAGTCTATACAATGAAGTCTGATCATTGCATTTGCATTCACAATGTCTTCACATTTGAAGTCTGTACATCGGACTGCTTCTTTTGAAGTCTATACATTGTGGCCTTGAAACTTCAAGTATATACACCTTCAGTTGAACGCAAAGTGTATACGTTGCAACGTTAACTCAGTGGGCTGCAGCGTCAACTCAGCAAGTATGCACATCACATTTAAACTTTCAAGTCTATACACTCCATCTTCATAGGTTTCAAGTCTGTTCAGCATGCCTTGGTATTCACAGCCTTTAAAGTCTGTACATTGGTTCAGACTCCTCAAAGTCTGTACAGCGTGAAGTCTAAACATTATTTTCAGGGCTTGTCTTCGTGTCGTTTCTTCAGTATTTAGTTGCTCATCTCGAGTCATCCTTTTTATTTTTACTCTTGTGTCTTCGTGTCATTTATTATAGTTACTCGAGTCGTTTTCCTGCTTTCTTTGTTTTATCACGTGTCGTTGTAGCCGTTTTTGTCTTCTGTCCTCGTGTTGCCTTTCCTAGACCCCGTGTCTTTCTTGCTTTATGACCACATTTCATGTCGTTTTCATCTTCGAGTTGGTTTCAGTCCATGTTGACCTCGTGCCGTTCTCTTTGTTGTTTGTTATGTCGTGTTGTTTTTGTATTCGTGTCTTCGTGTTATTCTTGTGTTTATGTCCTCGTGTTGTTTGTTTCTATCTTCGTCCAGGTTCCCTCTGATCGCGTGTTTGTCTACCGTTTCACTCCGTGAGACTTCCTTCTCACCTCGTGCTGCTCTCATAAGACCTCGTGTCGTTCTCTTTGTAGTATTTGTTTTGTCACCCTTGAACCTCTTGTCGTTCTCTTTGTAGTGTTTATTTTGTCACCACTGTATCTCGTGTGGTTCTCAGTACCTTGCACCTCTTGTCGTTCCTTCATACCTCGTGCTGTTTCAGCTTGAGTGTCAACCGACTCATTTCAGGTAGATATATATAGCGAACTCTGAGTATTAATGGTCTTTATCTCCTTGCAGGTCCGAGGAAGAATATTCCCCAATAACTGGGCTGCACGTGATCCAATACTAGAGGAACAAATTTGAAAAGGGCACGTGGCAGGAAGGTTCTGGATCGAGCGTGGGAGGCACACGCACTTTGTACCCTATCCTCCTGCTGACTGCTGATATAAAATGAAGAAAGGTTGATCGAGAAAATGGTAAGAGTGTGAGCCAAAAAGAATAGAGGAGCAGAGATCGAGAGAGAAAAAGAGCATAAGAAGAGGAGAAGAGAAGAGACAGAGAGTGCCTACGAAAGAGGAAGAAGAGAAAGAGAGAGAGAGAGCTCGTGAGGGTTAAGAGAAAAAGAAAGTGAGAGAGAAGAGAAGAGGAAGAGAAGCTTACCTGAAGATCTGTCTACTGGACCTTGGATCAAATCCAGGCCAGTCAGCTCCATGGGAGCCACATCTGTGTTATCTTTCTTTACAGCTTTCTGATCGCTGTGTATTTTTCCTTTCTTATTTTTTCCTTTTTCATTTGGTTAGCTTTGTACTTCCGATCCTCTGGACTGAGGTCGGGTCCCTCCTGGTCTGGAGGAAGAGAGGTCTGCGACCTCTAGTCTGCAAGTGGCTGGAAGTCACTTGTGTGTTCCCTCCAGTTTGGAGGAAGGGAGATCTGATCTCCGGTTCTGGGCTTGTGGGTTGCAAGTCCAGAGGTCCCTCCTGGTCTGGAGGAAGAGAGGCTCTGCCTCTGGTGGGTTGCTGGTAGCAGAGTGCTACTGGCTGGTTCACTGGTAGTGGGGGCTGCTACCAGTGGGGTTCCCTCTTGGTATAGAGGAAGAGAGACGCGAGTCTCTGGTTTCTAGTGACCGTGGGTTGCTAGAGGTTCCCTCCAGGTAGGAGGAAGAGGGGAGTTTGTTCCCCTGGGTAAGCTGTGTATCAGCTTCTGTTGGCAAGCTGTGTGGCCCAGCTGTTAGTGTAGCCACACTTGGTTGAGTGTGGGGTGGATGTAGGTCTGGAGGACCGAACCACCTAAAAATCTCTTGAGCAGTGGTTTGCGTTGTGAGTGTGCTTTCGCTAGATGCTTGAATAGGCGCGTCTCATGTGTTTGCTCATTAGCTTAATTGAATTTGGTTTTATTCTGAGATTGCGTCCAGCACTTGAGTTTTTATTTGGGCATTAATTGTAGAAGGATACATTCACCCCCCTCTGTATCCGGGCATTGCACCCTAACAACTACTATAAGACGGGATTCAACCGGCCTTTGGAACCATGGAATAGGGTTCCGCTCGGATTCTATTTTGTCTGACTTGAATGTGGATGGCTCACAGACCATGTTCAAGTTATGTTCCAGGAACGCATCTGACCCAGAGACTACATCCTGAAATCGATTGAACCCATCTTGAACGCGTCAGTGATCCCAACCGCGTTCTCTTGATCATGGCCGATCTCCAGACTGCATTCTACCCAAATTTTCGTTAGTCATGCCCGTGCGCATTGATTCCAATATATAGTATTCATGATTATTATGTTTCTCGACAATAGTGCACTTACTTGGACAAAGATATTAATCACTTAACGATGTCTAAGTTAGAGATTGTCACGTCCCGAACTGATAGCAGCGGAAACACGCTCGGAATGTGGCAGCGCAACAGTCATGGCAATCAAGCAAACCACAAGGCACTGATGCGGGACGGACCAGCGAACCTGGGACTCTAGCTCGCAACTCGTCCCTAAGCGAGGGAAACGCGGGATCGTGCGCGGTTGAGGAACCGACAGTGAGTCTCGGGTATCGGCTCTTCCGCGTGTATTCGGATTGAGTCACGGGACGGGTCACACTCACTCTCTCGCAGCGATGATAAAAGTATATATCGATCTAATAATCCTATCACATGCTCTCTAGCAGTGGCATATACAAATAAATACGAGTAAAGCAAAAGCCGAGATGGGAAGCAGACACGATACCTCCACGCGCCGGGCGTGGGGAAGACGATCCCGGCCAAGTACAGTAACTCCCGGTAAAATAATTACAATAATTACAGAATTCAATTTGCTGCCCAATCCATGGAGGGAGGTAAAGGGCTACAACGTGGGCCCGCGAGGACCGATCTTGGGTTGACGGGCAGCAATTTGGACACTCCGTCGACGCCGTCCGGATGACGCGTGCTGTGGGTTGTGGGGCCCACCTGCTGGCTGGTGGGCTGAGTGCATTGGGAATGTTACTGTTGTGATGGTGGCTCCTGGAGGGACGTTCCCTGGGAAGGTGACATACTGGTTCACCTTGTGGAAGGCGAGTCGGCCGGCCGGGCGGTCGGTGCGGCTTGCTGTCCACGGGCTGGTACTTCTGTTCTACAGTGTGCGACCCGGCGAGAACGGCTGCTACGAACAGCCCTGACCTCTGACTGACGCGAGACTGGCACCGTTGGAAAGCTCTTTCAAAGAGCTACGACATATAGCCAGAGAAGGAATTTTTTCTATCTCTGTAATGGCCTTGGTCGGATTTACAACCTGCTGGTTCACAGAACCAGATTTGGCAGGACAGATTTGAATTTTCCTAAGAACAAGGGTTGGCCGAAGGGAAAACATCGGATCTGGAAGTTGGGCCCTTGATGAAAGTTAGAGAGGGGGACGTAAGGAAGACGCTAATATTTTTTGTGGATTTTCTAAAGGTGGTTTGAGAGGGGAAATAGATTTTTTGGTGGTCAGGGGTCAGATCTGGACTGTACAGGACAGAACAGACTTTGGCCTGAGTTTTAATTTTTCAGAGGGGAAAAAGAACTCCTAAAATCAATGAAAATTTTGTGGAGGTGGGTTTTGATGGGCAGAACACCCAGTCCAAATTTGGACTCAATCAAAAATGGGAAAAGGGGTCGAACAAAGGAAGAACAAGGTTGTTGTAACAGGATCTGCACAAAAGGCAGATTGCTAGGGGTGGAAAGATGGAATTGGGAAAAATAGCTAAAGTGGGATAAATGACCTGTATTTTTTTGTGGAGGATGGGGGGGGACGTGGGGGACTCACCCTCCAAATTTGGGCACGACCGGAGCTCCTGATGGAGAGCTAAAATTCATACTTTACTGATCTATCCAGGGGGGATAGAATACCGAAGAAGCAGCGTTGGCGGTGCGATGGCGGTGTCGGCGGCGGTGCTGAGCTTCTCACTCAGGAAGGCGGTAGAAGAGATGCATCACACATCAGAAGGAGCCTTCAAGCTCTGCAAGGGGGAGAGAGGAGAGAGGAGAGGGGCCCACCCTTCTTGCTCTTGGCAAATTCACTTAATTCTTCATTAAATCAACAAATGACACTGGAGAGGGGGATTTCTGTAGCCCAATTAAGAGCAGCCAAACTAGGCCCATCAGGACCGAACGAGGCTCAGCTCATCCAAGTGACAGCCCTCTAGGGCCCACTTCGGCAGAAAAGCCCAATAAAGATCACTCGGGATCCCATCCTTCCTCGGTGGCCCTTAGGCTCGGAAGGCCCGAATGCCAGAACGGAGGAAGACCCACGCCCGAGCCATCCCTCGTCGCGATGAAGGGCGAGCGCTCCGCGCCCACTCCGATCTGATTGCATCCGAGCTATGCCTATCGCCCGAACAGGGCTGGGACTTCTTATGCTTGGATCGACTGACAAATATTTATCCATGCAGCCGTTGACAGTCCTTTATGAGCAGGAGTTCAGCGGGATAAGTGAGCCACGATCCCCCAAGGTCATGAAGAGCCCACGATGAGAACGTAACATGATGAGGACGTAACTCCCGCCTGAAACTCCTCAACTTATGGAACTCATCAGAGGAGCTCGCTATATAATCTAGGGACTCCCTCCTGCGGCAGAGAAGGCAGATAGAGGCCTAACACTCCCTGAGTAGGAACCACTTCACCATCTTGGTGTTGGGGAATCTCGCGCATTTCTCTCTACCTCCCTCAATACCTTCCATCATTGCTCTACTGACTTCAGCATCGGAGGGTTTCCCCAGGGAACCATCCCTGGGCCCCCTGATTCGTTTCCCTTTCTCTGCAGTTCACTACCCGGTGATCATCCTCCCAGCTCAGGACCAGCGCGAGATCACGCCCCTTCATCTGGCGCCGTCTGTGGGAACGACCAAAGAGCCAGTATGGTGAGAAGAAGTTCAAGGAGGAGGTCCGCCAACGATAGGGGAAAGGCCATGGCGGCGGCGGGGGAAGGCCCGTCATAAGCCTCCCAAAATGCCCCCTCCGGTGCCAGCACTCCCGCCGACGTACCGCCCCCTCCGCCTGCGGTCTGGCTGCCGCCCCCTCCTCCCACGACAGTAGGGATGCCGCTCAACGGTAGCGCCGACGCCTTCTAAGCCCTCAACGCGAAACTGGGCATCCTCGTGGAGCTCATGAGGACCGAGGCGGCCAGGGATGGAAGGTCACGCGCCCCTCCGGAGAGCCCTTCCCGTGAGAACGTGTCCCAGCACACCACCGGAGGCCGCTTCACCCTCCGAGGACAGCAGCTCATCCGTAACAAAGTAGGAGGACCCTTGCAAGCTCCCCCTCCGGAGCAGGAGGCTTCATCCACGCAGAAGCGGGGCAGGCATGGAGCACGCCGTCCCCTCCCGGAGATCGAAGTCCCCAGGGAGCGCCAAGACAGCCTGCCTTCACGCCCCCTCAGCCCTACGGCGCAGCGACAGCCGGAGCTATCCCTCCGACTGCGAGAATTTGAGAGGTGTTTCACAGAGCAGGAGCGCGCTCTGCGAGCCCTGCAGAAGACCTCTCCACCAGAGGACGAGGAGAGATCCCAGTTCTCCAACCATGTCTTGAAGGCAGAGGTATCTCCCCGAACCTCTATCCCGACCTTCAAGCCCTACGACGGCCAGGGCGACCCGGCCGACCACTTTGACAGCTTCGACGCTCTGATGACCCTTCACGGAGCATCCGACGCCATCAAGTGCCGAGCCTTTGCGACCACCCTGGTCCAAGGCGCCCAAGCATGGTTCCGGGCCCTCGCCCCCGGATCCATCCGAAACTTCAAGCAGTTCGGGCGAGTATTCAAGGAGAGTTTCGCTGGTAGTGGCCCCCCAAGGTCGGTAGCGGGGCTTTTGGCCCTCAAACAGGTGCAAGGGGAAAAACTTTGGGCCTACATCCTCCAATTCAAATCGGAAGCACTGAGGATTCCCCGCCTAGACGTCGCCTCGACCATAACCGCTCTGACTGGGGGCACCCGC
This sequence comes from Amorphophallus konjac, assembly GCA_022559845.1. Lineage (NCBI taxonomy): Eukaryota > Viridiplantae > Streptophyta > Magnoliopsida > Alismatales > Araceae > Amorphophallus > Amorphophallus konjac. Next base: position 281,625,490 of record CM040125.1, read on the forward strand.
GACGAGAACCTCCACCGCGAGCTTGTCCACCACCCTCCCTCGACCCTTGCTGCGCTAGTGACTCTGGCATTGCGCCACACCGAGTGCGAGGAAGTGCTCAGTGCGTGCCGAGATGCAACCGGCTCGGGTCGGGAGGGGGACAAGAAGCGGGCACCCGAGCCAAACTCAGGCCCAGGAAAAAGGCAGAACCGAGACGGGGAACGCAAGGAACCGTCGCGGAAGTACGAGCTATACACTCCCCTAACCGCCCCAGTATACGAGATTTATGAAGACATCAAAGGATCAGGCCTCCTCTGCCAACCCGAGCCAATGAAGTCAAAGAACCGCAGTCGCAGCAAGCATTGCCTGTTCCACAGCAACCACGGACATCATACCGGCGACTGCCACCAACTCCAGGATGAGATCGAGCATCTCATTGGTCAGGGGCACCTCTCCCGGTTCGTGGCCGGGCACCAGGAAGACCGAGGCGTCCCAGAGGAGATCGACAACGCCCCCCGAGGGGTCCATATCAACGTCATCGCCGGAGGAGCTGCATCAGGAGGAGACAGCGGCCGAGGAAGGAAGGGTCACGCTGAGTGAGTGAGCCAAGCCATCGAGCCTCTCAGGGCCCCGCCAAGCGAACCCCATGTCATAATCTTCTCCGACCAAGACCTGGAGGGGCTGAGCACCCGGCACGACGACGCCCTGGTGATATTGGCCACAATAAACCATTGTAACATAGATAGGATTCTAGTTGACAATGGAAGTGCCCCTGATGTATTATCCTACGAATGTTTCCTTAAGATGGGAGAGGATCCGTCTAAACTTCCCCCGATCCGGACCCCCCTGTGCGGGTTCAATGGCCAGGCCACCTATCCCGAGGGAGCCCAAAGCGTGCCGGTTACTCTTGGCACCCCACCCAAGACCATTACGGTCATGGTGGACTTCATAGTGATCAAAGGTATGATAGCATACAACGTAATCTTCGGCCGAGGAATCCTCAGCCGAACGAAAGCGGTGCCTTCTACCTATCACCAAAAGATGAAGTTCCCCACCAAAAATGGATTGGGGGAAGTCCAAGGTAACCAGGCAATGGCCCGAAGGTGCTACAATATCTCGGTCGAAGCCACAAGGCCGGACGGGAAAAATATGGGCCCCCGGGAAGTCGAGGAAAAATCCGCAACCGCCGAACCTGGAGGCGAATTGCTAGCGGTTTTCCTAAACGACGACCCGACCCTAGGAGTAAAGATCGGAGCCGACCTAACATCTGAGGTTCAACAGCAATACAAAGAGTTCCTTTCTGCGTACATCCGGGTCTTTGCATGGTCTGATGATCAACTCCCCGGGATACCGGAAGAGACGGTGGTGCATAAGCTCAACCTCGACCCAACCATGAAGCCCGTGCAACAACGTAGAAGGAAGCATGCGCCAGAGAAGCAGACGATTATCAAGGAGCAGGTCACCAAGGGGCAGACGACTGGCCTTTTTAGACCGGTCCTGTACCCGACGTGGCTAGCTAACGTCATCCTGGTGCCGAAAGCTTCGGGAAAGTGACGGATGTGCGTGGACTTCACCGACTTGAACAAGGCTACTCCAAAGGATTTCTTTCCCTTACCCAGCATCGACCAACTGGTTGATTCAACCTTGGGCAATGAGATACTCAGCTTCCTGGATGCCTACTCAGGTTACCACCAGATCAGAATGCACCCCAAAGACATCGAGAAGACCGCCTTTATCCCCGACTTCGGCGTACACTGCTACACCCGGATGCCTTTCGGGTTAAAGAATGCCGGAGCCACGTACCAAAGGCTAGTCAACCATATGTTCGAGGGACAGCTCGGTCGAAACATCGAGGCCTATATTGATGACATGCTCGTGAAGACCCCCAAGGCCGAGGACCACTTCGCCGACCTAGCAGAAACTTTCAACACCCTCCCGAAGTACAACATGAAGCTCAACCCCGCCAAGTGCGCCTTCGGAGTAAAGTCCGAGAAATTCTTGGGCTTCTTAGTCACTCAGCGTGGGATTGAGGCCAACCCTGACAAGGTCCAGGCCATCCTGGACATGCGCCCACCCACCTGCATCAAAGACGTTCAACGCCTTACCGGGCGCGTCGCTGCGCTCAGCAGATTCTTGTCCCGCGCAGCTGAATGATGCCTACCCTTCTTCAAACTATTGCGGGGGCCCAAAATGGCATCTGCCACATTCGCGTGGGATGAGGAATGCCAAAGTGCGTTCACCGAGCTTAAGGGGTTCCTGGCTTTGCCCCCAGTGCTTTCCAAGCCCGTCCCAGGGGAAGCCTTGTATCTCTATCTCTCGGCAACTCCATTCACAGTTAGCTCGGTCCTAGTCAAAAATGACTCGGGAATCGAGAGACCGGTCTACTACACAAGCAAGGTGCTCAACGAGGCTGAGAAAAGGTACCCCGCAACCGAGAAACTAGTGCTAGCGTTGGTTACCTCGGCCAAGCGCCTCTGACCCTATTTCCAAGGGCACTCCATCACCATGCTGACCGGCGAACCGTTGAAGAAGATCCTTGCTCACCCTGAAGCCTCGGGACGCCTCGTCAAGTGGGCCATCATGATCGGGGCCTACGATATATCATATCGGCCTCGCTCGGCTATCAAAGGCCAGGCGCTCGCCGACTTCATCGTCGAGAGCACCATCCCGATTGAAGAAAGATCTCCGTCCGCACCCGGGCCGACCTGGGAACTGTTCGTTGACGGATCTTCCAATTCAGCCGGGAGTGGTGCCGGCATCCTCCTGAAGTCCCCCGAAGGGGCAGAGCTATAGTATGCCCTGAAGTTCAACTTCCAAGCATCCAACAATGCTTCCGAGTATGAGGCCCTCATATCGGGAGCCCGCATGGCCCGACGGTTAGGGGCTGGGTGAGTCAGGATTCACACCGACTCCCAACTAGTCGCTAGCCAGGTCAACGGCGATTATGAAGCTCGGGAGGCACTGATGATCAAATACCTCCAACTGGTCAAGACTGTGGCACAACAGTTCGAGAGTTTAGAGGTAGTCTCAGCTGGCCTCCTCTATTGACCCCGAGGGTACTCGATCGGTCCTTCTCTAAGAGCTAGAGCGCCCGAGCATTGATTCGGAACTCCTAGCTGTTGACTCAGCCTCCCCAGGCGAGTGGCGTACCCCCTACCTGTCGTGGCTCCAAGACTCCTAGGACCCTCCCGACCCTCGGGAAGCCCGAAGGTTGAAATACCAAGCTCGGCGATTCGTCACTCTAGATGGCGCACTTTATCGGAGATCCTTCTCTGGCCCTCTTTTGAAGTGCCTCGGCACCGACGAAGCCAACCGAGCGATCAAAGAAGTTCACGAAGGTCTGTGCGGAGCGCATTTGGGGGGAAGGTCACTCGCCAGGATCTTGCTACGACGAGGTTATTGGTGGCCCACCCTACAGCGTGACTTCTCGACCTACACGCAACGTTGTGACCGTCGCCAGCGATTTGACCACTTGGTCCATCAGCCAGCAACGGAGCTCGTCACCCTAGCCGAGCCTTATCCTTTCGCTCGCTGGGGAATCGACATCCTCGGGCCGTTCCCCATGGCCCAGGCCCAGAAGAAGTTCATTATCGTCGCCATCGACTACTTTACTAAGTGGATCAAGGCCGAAGCCACTGCAAGGATCACCGAGACAGTCGTCTGGAATTTCGTCTGGAAGTCGATCATCTGTCGCTATGGTATCCCCCGGGTGATAGTGAGCGATAATGGTCGGCAATTTGATTCTCGGTATTTCCGAGATAGATGCGCCGATCTCAATATTCGCAATCACTTCACTTCGGTCGCCCACCCTCAGGCTAACGGGCTGGTCGAAAATGCCAACAAGGCTATCTTAAAAGGCATCAAGACTAGGCTTGGCAAAGCCAAGGGCAGCTGGCTCAAGGAATTGCCAAACGTACTCTGGTTGCACAGAACGACTCCCAGAATGGCAACCGGTGAAAGCCCTTTTCAGCTGGTATATGGTACCGAGGCCGTGATCCCGTTGGAAATTGGCAACCCCTCCCTCCGAGTCATCTGCTTCTCGTCCGAGACAAACGACCAGAAACTGCTCGAAAATCTCGACTTAGCAGATGAAGTCTGGGAGATTGCCAGCATCAGAGCGACGGAGTACCAACACCGCCTCACTCGATACTACAACGCCAAAGTCCGAGACAGACACTTCCAGCCGGGAGACTTCGTCCTCAGGAAAGCCGAAGCCTCTCGACCACTTGAGGCAGCGGGTAAGTTATCCCCTAACTGGGAAGGCCCCTACCTAGTGGTCGAGACGCTCGAAAAAGGAGCATACCGTCTATCTACGATGGAAGGAGAGCCCGTCCCTCAGACCTGGAACGCAACTACATTACGCAAGTTCTACTTCTAAGTACTGAGTATTGTGCAAATGACATGAGATAAGACAAAAGGCTCCTTTCTTTTTATTCAAACAACCCGTTTGTACATCAGGAAGGCCGAAGCCAATAGACTACATGTCAAAAAAGCAAAATATCCACCTAGCGCCGTCGTATGAGCCCATCGCTCGGCTGACTCGGATGACCTTCCTGCGTCCAGCCACTGACTCTGCCCAGTGCAGAAACTCGCTCGGATAAAGGATAGTTGACCCCGTTGGCTCGGGCAGCTCGAGACAAAGGTGATAGAGGGATTAAGAAAGAGAAGGCTACCTTCCAAGTTGAACTTGGAAGAGAAGTGGGAGAGGGAATGCATATGAAAGCATCTTCCCCGTCAAATTGCCAACTCTTTGGAAGAAAGAGAGTGCAGGCACCCTCCGAAGAGTGAAAGAAAGGAGGAGCAGAGCAGAAGAGGGAAAAAGAGGCTGCAAGAAAGAAAAAGAAACTAGCAGAGCTGGATGAGGAGGCAGGGGAAGGCCCGGAAGGGATGGAGCTTAGTTGGCTTCCTCCTCCCATCCGTGAAGCGAGCAGGAAGGGACGGGCAGCAGGGATGTCTGATGCCCCCATCCGTCCTCCATCTCGCCCCCCTGCAAGTGCCGCCGGAACTTATAAAGGGAAAACGGCGTGCCTTTGCGCGTCGGCCCGTTTTCAAGTCTGCCTGCCGGTCGTCGACTCCTTTTCAAGTCTGGAGCAGCAGGAACTCCCTGCCCCCCATCGTCGGCAGCCTCCTCATCTGGAGCTTCCTCCATGCTCCGAATACAACAGCACAACGCTACGTAAAGAAGGAATGAGGAAAGACTGTCAGGGAAAACCCTAAGCGGTGGAGAGGAAGGGACGCCCTTCAGTCCTTCTTATAGGCGAAAGGAGGCTACTTGCCTTAAATGATTTCCCCCCCTAGAAAACACGCCAGAAGGATTTCTCCCTACGAACGGTCACCTCAAACTTCTCATCTTCCACCCCAGCGGGACACACGAAGCGGCCGGGCATTTAAAGCGTGGGAAAACGGAAAGACACCCTGTCAGACGCTCACCCAACCTTTATGTGAGATTCACGCAGAAAATATCAATTCTTTCCAACCACTGCAGATACGCTGGACAGAATACGACAATGGCGATATGGAACAGATAAGTCTTCATCATAATGCCATTGCCTTATTTATCTCTACACAAAAGGGGAGTCTTTTCCTTCAAAAAGGGAAAAGGTATGCAAAAAGAAGAAGCGAAACAGATACATCAGGCCTCTGGCCCACCTTGAATACCGGAAATAGAGGGCTCGAGCGGTCTGCCCCCGGCAGCCTCGGCGATGGCCGACCCTGGCACCGACCCCACCGGCTTGGGAACTGCCTCGGTTGCGTGCCCTCCCGAGGCATCCGGAGTTGGCGACCCCTCGGGTGATGAGCCCTCGGGATCCTCTTCATCCTGCGCCGAAACAGAGGAACTAGAGGATGACAAGTCCGAGTCATAAAATTGATCGGACGGGAAGTCAACCACTCCGGACGCCTGCTCCTCGGCGTAAAAAATGGTCGGGTCGTAGCTGTAGACACGCCATTCCTGACGTCTCCTGAGAAAGTCTCATATTACTATACAACGTCCCGCGACGGCTTACGCGTTTTGAATCACTTGAGTGCTTCCTTTTCTTGAGTCTTCTTCCGCCCTTTTCGGCATCCGGAATCGACCCGTCACGGCATTCGGACGGCATCAACACCAGTCGAACGCATCAAGAGGTTCCGGAATCAAGAAGGGAGTCTGCCGGGCGGCCGCCGACGCCCGATCCAAGGACCCGGGTGGGTCTTAATGGGGGCGTCCAGGCCCCTGGACGCCCCCATTATTTTAATTTGTTTTATCCTTTTCTCAGGGCCCAAAACCAAATATAAAATATAAAAAATATATATATTTATGGAGGCGTCCAGGACCCTGGACGCCTCCATAAAAACAAAAATAAAAAAATAAGTGTAAAATGCCAGTTGGCATACAAAAACAAATAAAATAAATAAAAAAAATACATATTAATGGAGGCGTCCAGGCCCCTGGACGCCTCCATAAAAACAAATAAAAAAATAAAAATGCCAGCCTTGCATAAAAGACAAAAGAAAAATAAAAAAATAATAAACTTTTGGAGGCGTCCAGGCCCCTGGACGCCTCCATCAACTCACTCACGGGCGCCGGCCACCGAACGACGGTTTGTCGTGTGTGAAAAAAGCCAAATTTAGAGACGTCCAGCTGACTGGACGCGCCCATTTCTGAATCACGAGGCGCCGCTCACAAAACCACGCGTTGTGCCAAACCGCGTGCGGCCGTCGTCGGTTTTCGGTGGACCTGTTAGAGGCGTCCGGGACCCTGGACGCCCCCATAAAAGTATTCTAAAAAAATCAATAAAAATAGAATAAAATATTATTTCGGCCCTGATGGAGGTGTCCAGGGTCCTGGACGCCTCCACCTTCCGGAGCTCTATAAATAGAGGCCCACCCCCTCAGTTCTAGGGGAGCTAAGCAGTGATCCGATAGGCTGCCGGAGCCCAGAGGCTACGGAGTCATTTTTCTAACCCGTGGGGTCTTTTGTAGGTGGAGGTTCTGCCGGCTTCTCGGGTGCCTACGCTCGCGAGAGGAAGGTCGTCTTCATCCACCGCGCTTCCCCGTCGTCCCCACGCTGCCGGAGCTCCGCCGGATTTCACCCTCGGCTCATCCAATAAGCTTTTTCTTCCCCTTTTTCTCCATAGTTCTTTACATTCATCATATTGCATCCTCTATCCCCCTTCACAAGGGCGCCTCTTCTCTTATACTTCTTGCATCCATCATCTCATTTTCCTCCTACTCGAGTCCGAGAGGGGTTTAAAAGATAACACCAACCAGGTGTGTGTCTTGCCATCATTTCGTTATTTTTACCGCGAGGATTTGAATACTACACCTCCATCTTTCTAATCCACTTGTCATTTATTTGTCGTTGTTTTGCAAGGGTACCCGAGGAAAGCCCTCTCCGTCGGCCGGCCGGAAGGAGAGGAAGAAGCAACCCGCCATGTCCCGCTCTTGAGGTAGGCGCGATCACTTTCTTATTTTGGGGTCTTTCGGCCCCTGGCGATCACATCTTTTCATCGAGGCCGCGGCGAGTCACTTCCCCAATGGCCGTTTAAATTTCTGTTTCCTATATTCTCTTTATATTTTGTTAAATTCTGCTTATATCATCGAGGCCGCGGCGAGTCACTTCCCCAATGGCCGTTTAAATTTTCGTTCCTATATTCTTTCTATATTATATTATATTTTGCTCATATCATCGAGGCCGCGGCGAGTCACTTCCCCAATGGCCGTTTAAATTTCCGTTCTTATATTCTCTCTATAATCTGTTATATTCTGCTCATATCATCGAGGCCGCGGCGAGTCACTTCCCCAATGGCCGTTTAAATCTCTGTTCTTATATTCTCTTTTATATTCTGCTATATTCTGCTCATATTCTCGAGGCCGCGGCGAGTCACTTCCCCAATGGCCGTTTCAATTCTTGTTATTTAATTTCTGCACCATTCCCGTCCCCCCGAGGTCGCGGCGAGTCACTTCCCGCTATGGCCGTTTGAACCCCATATCTTGCTATATTATACTTGTCCCGCTCGCCCCGCCGGAGCAATCTCCCGTGGTGGCCCCTTCTCTCTCTTCTCTCATCTCTGTGTTGCAGCAAACAGCAAAACAAACAAAAAAGAGGAGCCCGCGCGCTCTCCGCATCCTCTTCCCCGCACCATCGAACTCCGAACCGCGTGACGTCGCTCACAGATTGGCGATCACGGTGGGACATCTACTGCTTCCTCTCGGCTACCCTTGCAAGTTCGGCACCACCCGTGCCTCTCCACCTTGGCGCCCACGCGCGCCCCCGTTGTGCTCACGGCAGCACCGTCAGTTCTGATTGGTTCTTTGTTTATTACATGTTTGTTATTTCTGTTGTTTTCCCACTCCATATATCTGTCAGCATTCCATTGCATACATCCATTCCTCTTTTCTATCCTTTTTTTCATTTTTTTTGAGGATCACCCTTTCCCGGTGAAGGAAGGACTCTCCGTTTGGGAATTCCTCTCAACGGACTAGAATCTCCTACACTGGGACCTCCGTAAGTCCCCGACATCGAAGAATCTCCTCTTCGTTCACTGGGCTGGTTGTACCATTGAAGTTCCCCGAAGTTAGTCATTTCATTCGTGGTGAGACGAGAGACCCTAGCTGACACGGCGGTGAAACAAAAATAAACTAGGGTCCCTATCTTGTGTGAACTTCGGATCTCGCTAAAAACACACAAAAAAATCATCAAAATCAAAACAAAAAAAAGGGCGTAAAGGCATCCACTTGTTTGATAATCTCTGCTACCTACTTGCTAGTGTATGTTTTTGCGTTCTGGGAGAACTGTGAGCATGTCTCACGAGTCTTCTGAGGAGAACCACCCTAGCCGTGGTTTGACAGCCGACCCGCGAGTCTATGCTATGGACTCGGGTCCTTCTCATGACCCCTCGCATGAGGTGCAGGTTATTGCCGGGGACACGTCCCCGCCACAGGATATCACTTCCTTACTGGGCGTCCTCGCCAACACGGAGCTTACCTCTGAACAGCTCCGGGCCTTCCAGGCCATTCTAAAGGGGAAATCTGTTTCCCCCACGCCCCAGGAGTCAACTCCGGCTATCGCACCTCTCCACGAGTCCGTGCAGGCCATTCCATCTCCTTCATTGGCGCAAGCCATCCAGTCTCCCTCGCTTCAAGGACAAGCGAGCCAACAACCTCCCTCATTCCAATTCCCGTCACAATCTCAAACTCCCGGTGTTCCTCACACACCGTTTCAGCCAGGGCCAACTGTCGGTGGTCCGACAGTTCCCTCTCATTCCGGGTTTCCCCCTCAAGTCTCCGGGAGACAGTTTCTCCCCCAATGGCAAGTGCCACCTTCACCCCCAGAGGAGCTCGCCCAATCGCTCCTCAATAGGTTCAATCGCATGGACGAGCAGTTTCAAAATCTGAGAAGAATGGTGGACGTGAAAGCCACCCCGGAGGTTGCTTTGCCAATCCTCCCCGTCATTCATCTCCCTCCCTCCGAAATGCCCACGTACCGCAGATACAATGGTACCGGCAACCCCTTCATTCACCTCAAGGACTTCATGTATGAGTCCTCCTATTGGCAAAACGATCAGAGGTCCCTGGCATACCTCTTTCGGAGATCATTGGATGGTCCCGCGCTTGAGTGGTTCTATTCTCTGGAGCCCCGCGAGGCCGAGAATTTTGAAATAGTGCAGAGAAGGTTCTTGCAGAAATATAGGGATAGGGTCGGTCCCTCACTCTCCATTACCGACCTAGTGGCCGAAAAGATGAAACCCGACGAGGATTTTGTCCGATATGCTGATAGATGGAGGTCTCTGGCGGAAAGAATAAGGGATACCCTCTCCGAGCCCGAACAAGTGAAGATGATTGTGTCTAATGCAACCCCGCAGTTCAGACACGTCCTCGCCATGAATAAACTTACTACAATGGAGGAACTCTATGAAAGGGCCCGATACATCCAAACCCAGCTAAAAGACTCCCCCATCATGAACATGTTTGAGTCGCCGAAGCCCAAAGTGGTCAGAAAGACAGGCGCTGGTGTCCCGGGCGGAGCCACAGAAGGGGTCGTGACAAATGAGCAAGTCAGTGCGGTCAACAATGCCAACTATGCAGTCAACCCAAGGCCTCAACAAATGCCCCGACTACCCCTTCAATCAGGTCCTTTCCCTCTCCGTCCTCCACCCCAAAATAATCCACCCCAGGATAATATGCCTCCATTACGCCAACCCCAGCAACAACAACCACAACCTCAACAACAACAACCACCGCTTCAGTACAACCAAGTTCCACCCCCGGGGAACTATGGTCCCCAACAGCAACAAAGGAGGCCGCTCGGTCCTAAGAGAGCCTACTATCCACCATTGCCAGAAACCTTAGCAGATATTTTTAATGCCCTCATGGCATCAAACCAACTCGCCCTACCCAGAGAAAGGCCCGCCTGGCCCCCAAATGTTGATACCTCCAAATACTGCGTCTACCACAGGCAGCCGGGACACACAGTGGATTACTGCTTCCATTTCAAAGATTACATCCATGATATGAATGATGAACATCAAATAGATTGGGATGAGATGAGACGGTACGTCGCGGCTCTCAAGGCTAGGAGACCTCCTCAGAGGCCACAGCAGCAGTTACAACAGCAGCAGCAGCAGCAACCACAACAACAACAGCAGCCTCAGCAGGCCCCACAACAACAGCCCGACATGGGCATAATCCAGAATCCACTACCGGAGCACCAACAGCCCAATCATCAGGTTAACCCCATCTCCTCCTTCCCGGAAGTCGGGAGAGAGCAGGTGTGGCACCAGGAAAGTACCTCCATTCTTTATACCTCCAACCCTATCGTCATGCAACCCCCTCACCTTGCCCGGGTAGCACCTCTCTCTCATCAACCCGCATCGGTATCGCCTTCACCATTTCCACTACCATTACGCCCTCTCATCCGCACCCCGACCTCCTATCAACCGACACTTTCTACTACGCCTTCACACCCTCTCACCTTCTCCCACTCCCCCACTTTACCATCCACCTCTACCACATTTACCCCTACGCCTTCTAAACCCCTTATCATCCGTCCACCATACATAACCCCGTCTTTCTCCACCACATCACCACTAATGCCTTCAAAACCACTCATCACCCACCATCCGCCTCAAAACCTTTACCCGTTTCAAACCTTACCTCCACCTCCACCTTCCAAACCCCTTATCCTTCATAATCCGCGCGATATCCCCTCTACCTCCGCCATGCCTCCACCTAACAAACCCCTCATCAGAATCCCTGCTCCCGTCATCACCCCTGCTTCATCAACCATTCCTCCACTACTACCCCTCAAACCCCTGTTAAAACCCACTGCTACCCCCACAGAGGTACAAAAGCCGCAGGCAATGGTGCTCCGGAGTGGAAGGATTTTCCACAGGGTTTTCCCCCACAACAGTCAGAATCCCGAGCAATCTCAGCCAGAGAAGGATGATGCAGAACAACCAGAAAGAGCTATCCCTGGAACACAGTATGATCTACTGAAACACTTGGACAAGACGCCTGCCCGGATCTCCATCCTAGAGCTACTTCAAAGATCCACATCCCACCAGGCGGCCTTGATGGAATATCTTCAAAAGGTCATGGTTAATGAAGACCTCCCCGTGGAGAAGATTTCGACCGTCCTGACCCCAACAGACACACAACCAGTCATCATGTTCACAACTACGAGCTCGCTCCCAAGGAATCTCGGAAATATGCATTGTGCATTTCAATAAAAATTAATGGGGTATCCATAAACCCGTGTCTTGTCGACACGGGTGCGTCCATAAATGTGATCTCCATGAGCACTCTTCAGTTGTGTGGGGTTGACGAGGAACAAATAAGACCTTCCTCGATCACGGTCACGGCCTATGACAATAGCAAAAGGCCGCCGCAGGGGATGATTATTCTGAAGGCAGAACTAGGCCCCATGGCAATTCCCACGGAATTCCATGTCCTCGACATGGACCCCACATTCAAGGCTATACTGGGTCGTCCTTACATTGAAGCCATGGACGCTGTGCCTTCCACCAACCATCAGTGCCTGAAGTTTCCTTACAACGGGAGAATTATTAAAGTGGTCAGTACACCTGTCCTTCACACAGTGGATGCTATCAACACCTCTCTGCCCTCTGTTTGGCCGTCTCATCGGCCCATATTATCACTGCTGGACGTGCGTGATCCATCTCGCATGCCACTAGCACCAAAAGAGCCGGTCAGGGCAACCACAACATCGTGTCTCCCTTTTCACTCCAAAGGTTGGGAGATTATGAGGAACATCGGCTATCAACAAGGAAAAGGGCTGGGCGCACAGTTACAGGGAATGCTCAAACCGCCAAAGGAAATTAGGCCGAACCGCAGGTTTGGCCTAGGCTTCAAAGGACCGTTCAAGGCAGATTGGAAGCCCCTCACATGGACTCTATCAAACCACTTCAACAGAGGGCCCGTTGTTCAGATGGGAGATCACCCACGAGAAGCATATGGGGAATCACATGCTGTATATTTTGCTGAAAAATGTCCGAGGATCACCAAAAGAGGCAAGATCAAAGATCCGGAATGCGAGTGGGATAAATGGTTCGACATACGGGACATTTCTGTTGCACTGGAAAGGATGTTCTCGTCCCCACAGCTTGAAGGACCACCATTGATCTCCGAGATACCAGAGAATATTACCACTCTTGCCAAGATTCCAAACTATCCTCGTCCTCGCCAGAAGGACCATGTCATCGACGGATCTTCATCCGTCCTCAACATTGCCATCGACGGCTCATTAGCCGCCATCTTCTCCATCCACTCGTCTCAGCCTTTGCTGATATCTTCTTCCTGGGCCAGACAATTGTCTGATGATCTTCCCAGGTCCCCTTCTTTGCTTACATACCTACGCGGGCTTTTCAACCCGCGCCAGGTCTTCAACCATGATCTGCTCTACGAGCCCCACAATCCTCTAGCCATAACCACTTTCCTCTCTCCTCCAATCTCTTTTCACTGCTTTGTCATTAAAAATGAAAACGAAAAAAAAACGTCAATTTTCAAACTCTCCAACAACACATCTTCGTTGAGGAAACCTCCTACATCTCCCACGGGTGCGTACCGCCTTGCGGACCACCCGTCCAAGGTCCGATGAGCGACCTTTTCTACCCCTCCTCTGAGGGGTCTTCTCCTGTACATTCTACACCATCCTCCTCATCTTCCTCTTCGTCTGTAAATATTGTCAGTCAATCTAGGAATGATAGGCCAAGGGTAGTACCTAGGAAGAAATCCAAGGGTAGGCAGATCCCTCGTCGATTCCTTCTGGATTTGGCCGCCAGGTGTCAGGCCCTTCTTGCCATCCCCCAGTTGTTAGAAAATCCCATCCAGCTACCCGAAATAGAATGCGAGGGCGACTGTGCATCTGATGAAGGGTATGGAGTCTACGAGATCACGAATGAAGAATGCCCCACTGAAGATGAGGGTGAAGAATATGAGGATGCGGCGGGCGCATACGCTAGCGGAATGAGGAGATTCGACGAGCCGTCAACCGCCGTAGAAGAATCCACCAAAGAAGTCAACTTGGGGACTGAGGAAGACCCTAGGATCATCCTCATAAGTGACAACCTACCACCCTCTGAAGAAGAGGCATTAATTGAGGTCCTCAAGGAATATAAGGACACGTTTGCATGGAGCTACGAGGATATGCCGGGTTTGGATTCAACCTTGGTCGAACACCGTTTAACCCTAAAACCAGGGTCCATCTCGGTAAAACAAAGGTTAAGGCGTTTCCACCCTCAGATGGCTTTGAAAATGAAAGAAGAGGTCGATAAGCTCCACAAAGCCAGGTTCATTAGAGTCGTTCTTTATCCTCAATGGGTGGCGAACATTGTCCCGGTCATGAAGAAAGATGGGAAAGTCAGGATTTGCATCGACTTCCGGGACCTTAACCGCGCGTGTCCAAAGGATGATTTTCCCTTACCTCACATTGATGTGTTGATTGATAACACGGCAGGTTTTGAAACCCTCTCTTTCATGGATGGATTTTCAGGATACAATCAAATTCGTTTGGCAGAAGAAGATCAGGAAAAGACGTCATTCACTACCCCTTGGGGAACATATTGTTACGTGGTCATGCCGTTTGGGTTAAAGAATGCTGGAGCTACTTACCAAAGAGCGATGATGGCCATATTTCATGACATGATGCACATATATCTGGAAGTGTATGTGGATGACTTATTGGTGAAATCAAGGACCAGGATGGAACATCCAGAAGTTTTGGCTAAGGTCTTGCAAAGGTCAAGAGAATTCCAATTGAAAATGAACCCGAAAAAGTGTGTGTTTGGTGTGTCGTCAGGTAAATTGCTGGGGTTCATTGTGAGTAAAAGAGGGATCGAGATAGATCCCGACAAAGCCAAGGCTATCAGGGATATGCCGCCTCCCAAGAATTTGAGGGAAGTCCGAGGTTTAATCGGCAGGCTGCAGTTTATTCGTCGGTTTGTGTCTCAACATTCACAAAGGTGTAGACCTCTCTACGAGTTGACCAAGCCAGGAGTAGAATTCCACTGGAATTCTAAATGTCAGAAAGCTTTTGAAGGGTTGAAGGAATATCTGGCTAGTCCACCCGTTCTCATTCCACCTAAACCAGAAAAACCTCTGATCCTTTACATCTCAGTCTTGGATGACTCCGTGGGAGCCGTCCTCGCACAAGCTGATGAAGAAGGCAAGGAACGGGCAACCTATTACTTGTCCAAACTTCTCAATCCCTGTGAGCAGAAGTACACCGGCATGGAGAAAACCTGTGCTGCCCTCGTTTGGGTAGTGCAGAAATTGAAGCACTACTTCTTGGCTCACGAAGTCCACTTGATTGCTCGAATGAATCCTATCAAATTCCTTCTGGAGAAAGCCGTCCTTACGGATAGGCTAGCACGCTGGCAAAGTTTTCTCTCTCAGTTCGACATCACCTACATCCAGCAAAAGGCGATTAAAGGTTATGCCATAGCCGAGCATCTCGCTCACCATCCTCTTCCCAAGTTCGATCCCGTCCAATCAGAGTTTCCAGATGAGGAACTAATGTCCATCAACCAATCAGATGAGCCAATGTGGACACTATATTTTGATGGAGCTCTGAATTCTCAAGGGAGAGGAATCGGCATCGCCCTCCTGTCGCCGGAAGGCCTCACATTCCCATTGGCATACCAGCTCAAATTTCCAGTCACCAACAATATAGCCGAATATGAAGCTCTTCTAGCTGGCCTAGGACTCGCTCATTCTTTTCGTATCACTGAGTTGCGAGTCGTAGGTGATAGTCAACTCATCCTTCGCCAGGTACTCACTAAGTATCGCACTCGCGATCCCAAACTCAAGCCATACCAAGAACTCACTGCTGCCTTTGCCAAACTGTTCACAAAACTGATCTTTGTTCATATCCCTCGTCATCAGAATATTCTCGCCGATGCCCTCGCCTCATTGGCATCATCCATAAGGTTCCCTCTAGGAAGATGGTTTAAGTCCATTTCCATCTACAAACTTCACGCCCCTGCAATCGATGATGCTTCCTACGTAAACATCAAAGACAGGATAGCAAGGAAGATCCTGCAGGAAGATATCCTTGAGAAGAGGGAGCTCATGTTGGCAGAGGCCGAAGAAGAACTGGCTGATGAAGAGAAACCATGGTTCTATGAAATTGTCAAATATTGCCAAAATCAGTCTTATCCTGAAGGGGCCACCACAGAGGACAAGAAAGCCATAAGAAGGGTGGCTCAGAAATACACATTGATTGGAGGTCTACTCTATAGGAGGAGCCTTACTGGTATTCTGTTAAGATGTCTTGGTGACGATGAGGTTTGGAAATGTGTAGAAGAGACGCACTCGGGTGTGTGCGGTGGCCACGTGAATAGTCAGATGCTCGCCAAGAAGATCATTCGTCAAGGCTTTTATTGGCCCACTATGGAAGAGGATTGTGCTGTCTATGTCCGTAGGTGTGTCAAGTGTCAACTTCACGCCGATAAAATCCATTCACCATCTTCCTCACTTCATCCAATATCCTCCCCATGGCCTTTCTCCATGTGGGCATTCGACATCATTGGTCCCTTAGGTGATCCCAATTCCCTCACCAAGCAGAAATCTTTCATCCTTACTGCGACGGAATACTTCACCAAATGGGCCGAAGCCGAAGCTTACGCGGAGATCAAGGCGTCAACAGTCTGTAAGTTCATCATGAAGAACATTCTCGCCAGATTCGGCGTCCCAAGCACGATCGTCACCGACAATGGGCCACAATTCATTTCTCAGGACCTACAGGACCTCTGCAAAAGGTACGCAATTGCGTTGCATCATTCATCGCCTTATTACCCACAAGGTAACGGCCAAGCGGAGGCCACCAATAAAACATTGCTCAAAATCATCAAAAAAACCTGCGAGTCTAGTAAGTTTTCAGACTGGCCAGAAAAGCTTATCGAAGCCCTATGGGCCTATCGCACCTCAATCCGTACCCCCACCGGGCAGACTCCATTTGCCCTCACTTATGGTATGGAAGCGGTAGTCCCGTACGAGACTCTGATCCCTTCTCTCAGGGTACAATTGGATGAGGAATTTCCCCTCGACGATCGTCGTAATTCACTCCTCGCCCAGTTGGAACTCTTGGATGAGAAGCGGCTGGCCGCCGCCGAACACGCGCGTGTGTATCAAAATAGACTCGCTCGCTTTTACCAAAAGAAAGTCGTTGAGAGAAAATTCAAAGTCGGTGAGATGGTCGTAAAAAGAATTTTTGTCAAACCTGGAGGGCCGCGTTCTAAGCTCCAACCCAATTGGGAAGGACCATTTGTAATTCAAGCCGTGTACCCTGGCAACGCCTACAAGCTAATCAACGCCGAAGGGACCGAGTTATCCCACCCTTGGAATGGGCTTTATCTTAAGAAATACTACCCTTAGCACAAAACAAAAAAAATGATGATGAAAAGATAAAAAAACATCAAAAACAAGGAAATATTGAAAACCACTAAAAATATGGAAAATTCAAAATGCCGATGCCTGGCAGGCACCATGTAGTTAAGTCCCTGCATCTAACCTTCATGTTAGGATAGGGCCCATTAAGGCTTGGTAGGCACCGGGTCTTGGTTTGCCAGAACCGTGGAGACCCCTGTCCGGCCACGTCGGCCTATGCTCGCTCGAAGGAAGCTAACATGTGTTCACTTATGTATTTTATTCAAAAAAAGTTGGTAGCATCACCTACGGTAGGGCCACACCTAGAAGATCTCCGGAAGCTGTAATCTTTATTCTTTTCTCTTCGACCAAATGAGACAGTCGGCGCCCTTAAAACGCTGAGCATGAGAAACCGAAACTCAAACCCCAAAGGCAAGAGTAGGACCCATTTCCTCGAGCATCGATCAGAGCACGAGAAGAGGGCAGTGTCCCCGCAGGCATACGAAGAGGGAGCCCACCAATGTCAAACGACTATATCTCCCTCACAGAAAGAAATACAAAATCAAAATCAAGAGAAAAGCCTGGTCGTGACCGTGCCTGGTACGATAAACGGAACCCCTCAAAGCAAAAGTCTGAATCCACAAAGGGGGGCCGTGGAATGTAAATGCTCGAGATTTGGTCCGAAGTTGTCCGAAAGGAAAGAGTTAATGGGCCCTTATTCGCTCGCCGGGTTAACGGCTTTGCCGGTCCTCTCAGGAGGTTTATCCCCTACGCTCTTCCTTCTCCCTCTAAAGATGAAGGTTCGATGGAGTTTCTGAAAGGTGAAAACTGCCCAGGGTCTGCGACCTTATTTTAATATACACATTTTGGTTGCCTACTTTGAAAAGCAAAAGCTATCGCTGCGAAGGAGTCTCTGTGTTTCTGGCTGGTCAAGACCCCTGTTTACCACCTTGATGTTTTCTTGTTTAACCTCGGGCTTAGGCCAATGCAAGCGCGTCACCTATGGGTGCGACGGCGTCTGATTCCGGGTCAGCGTCGCGCGGTTGGTCGTTAGGGTTCCAGGGTGTTCCATCTTATACCATCTAGAGTTGTGAGGAAACAGACCCGGGTCGGGCAAATCATCTACCTCAAACACCTTTTGGGTGAATCCCTGTGGTCGGAAGCAACTGGGAGCCTAAGCATGGCATGACGGTATTGTCATCAGGGTAAGTCTTAGCCGGCGGGATCGTCATTCGAGGGGTCTAGAGGCCCAAATCAACCTAGATGTGCACTTAAGATACCTGGGAGGTTAGTAAGAAACCCCTGTCTCACGTAGGTTAGGTGCCATTTGGGTGCTTGCCGGGCGTTAGCAATAAAAAAAATTGAAATGATAAAAGCACAAAAAAAATGGAAAAGAGAAATGTACATATTTGCAAACAAAAAAAATCTTTTTATGATAAAACAAAAAAAATGTCAAATATAAAAAAGAAAACAAGTCAATTTTGCATGATTACATTTGCGTGCAGCATCTCACTTTAATACCGCTTGCATTCGTGTGCTTGCCTGTCGCATTTATCATCACCGCATCTTTCCCTTGCCTTCGTTAAATAAAGGCTTGGCCCCTTGACCAGTTATCAAGGACAGTCACAGTGACCATTTGCTTATTGAGCAAGGGGCCAAGTCAGAACAGAAATTCTGATTTGTTTGTTTCAGTGATATGTGCAGGGATTCAGGTAACTGAAGCAAAGGTGAAAAACAAACAAACCAAACCTTGTGTTTTATTCCAAAAAAACCAAAAAAATTACATCAAGTTCCGCCCTCTCTCTCGGCATTACTCGTCCCACTACTCTCCGGGCAAAACACTCTCAAAGGTGCTACCCAACTACGAAAAGCGGTACTCCTGCCGCTCTGTACTCCTCTTCCTATTCCCACATCCCGGCGTTGATCCGCGGAAGCAGCAGAGAAGCTACCAACACGAAAGCCACGCTCTCGTGCTTTTCGGTAGCGCTCCTCACCATCTCTCAGCCACTGTTCAGCAAGACCAAGGCCGATTCGGAGTTCGAATAGTTGGGCCTCCATGGCCCTTCGCTCCTCCCTTTCAGCCAAACTGTTGGCTCTTTCTCTCTCTGCGTTTCTTTCCCTCTCTGCCCGTTCTCTCTCACGGTCTTCCCTCTCTAACTGGAGAGTGATCCTCAGTTCCATAGCATCCCTGGATGAGTCGTCATCAGGATGACGCCGCAGTTCCCTCTCCAGTTCTGCTATCCTAGCCTCCTTACGCGTAGCTTGGGCATGCGCTTCTTCCGTCTCCTTTTCCTGCCGAGTGTACCATCTCAGATACGCGATAAGGCGTAAACAAAGAGAACTCAACGCTGAAACTTTTACCTGTATACGGAGCATTCCTTCTGCCTCCGCAGCACGCTGCGTGGCGTGAGCAAGTTGCTCATGAAGCGAGTCAAGTTCTGAGGTGGGAATCCACAAGCTGGAAGAGGCACCACCTACTCCCATCGCTGGGGAGGCTGCGCCAATCTGGGCATGCTGCGACCATGTGAATTAGCAGCCAACATCTGGAATCTGGGGTTTTAACTAGGAATGTACTATACACCTACCAAGGCGCTCGTAGCTCCGCGGGCATCACCCAACTGTTGTTCCATCTCTGCCAAGCGAGTTCGTAAATTCGCTATCATGGCATCCCGGACATCCTGCAGCCTTACAAGTCAGCATTTTTACCAGAAAAACCAAGAAAAGGAGAAAAGAGAAAAAGGGGAAACCTACCTCCACAAGTCCCCGGGGTTGGAACCGTTCTGCGTACTTTGTCCTATATAGACGCAAGTAGTCCTCGCTGTCCCGCGCCTGTGATTCTACAATCGTGCCACCCCGTTGCCAGTCCTCATACTGTTCGGGGAATCGCACGCGCCAGTCAATGCAAGTCGCCGGTCCCCGCGTCTTTCTCCCGACACGAGGTGGCGCAGCTGAATCCACCCATTCTTGAGCCAGTCCTAAAGTCCTCATAACTAATCGTAGCCGAAGTGGCTCGATTTCATTCAGGCAGTGCATCCATAGTTCCCGTCCGAACCGGCCACGACTTGCTAGAACCCACGGCTGGTTGGCATCGACCATGTCTGAGTAGGGTCTCCAGTTTACCATCGCCGTAGGGAACTCCTGTAGCTCCCGCCTTAACACCATCAGTTGGTAGGTTAGGGGTGCCGCACTCATGACGGGTTCCCACCGCCTGGCTAGCGGCACCATCACGGGTCGCCAATGTCGAGCTCTCCCCATAGGGAGGTAATAATAGCTCCATAACTGCTCGGCGCAGGTCATCAGCACCTTGCGAAAACAACAAAAAAAATACAAAACAAGCAAAACCAAAAAAAATACCTGGATGAATGGTGTGAAACCACTCACAGTCATCTCACGATCCGTTTCTTGGAATAGGCCTGCAAACAAGTGTGCCAGCATGGCGGCTCCCCAGGCATAATACCCTACTCTTCCAAGGTCTGACAGCAGCTCCAGGAAGCAACATTGGATACCATCCCCTTTCGAGCTCAGTACCAATCTCCCCAAAAGGAAGAGGAGAAATCTCCTCAAATCTATGTCACATCTTTCCCAGTTGCCGAAATCTGTGCAGTACACGGCACGGCATCCTATTTCCATCCTTTCCATGAACTCTTCTGAGGATTCGTCGTCCCGCCGACGAGTGTCGATGAGCCCTAATGCATCCATGAGGGACGCCCTAGCTACCGACCTCTTCTTCCGACCATCTAGGTCCAAACCCAGTAACTTCTGGGCACCTTCTCTGTAGTCCGCGTAAGTGACTCCGGTCACTGCCTCGCCTTCTACCTTCAGGCTTGTGATCCGGACCACATCCTCCAAGCTGGGCACCATGTGCCCCCAGGGCATCAGGAATGCCCGGCTCACTGGGTCCCATCTCTCACACAAGGCTTGGATCAGAACCAGGTCGGGCTTGATCGGCTCGATCCGAAGGAAGGTACCAAATCCCATCACGTCTAGCCTCGCCTTCTGAAAATCTGGGAGGCCCCTGTACGCTGCTACTACCAACTCCCATAAGATTTGTGATTTCATCACAACCTACACATACAAGGAATGGGGGTGAGGTTTGGTCAGAAGAAAGGAAGAAAAAATGAGAAAAGGGCAGGAAAATTTGGCTTACGAGTTGTGATTGGGTCCTTTCGCTGAAGTGCCCTTCGAGGTCCGAAAGCCTCCTGGAACTACTACCACTGGACCTGCTTCTCTTCGAGGAGTGGGAAGATTCGCCCTCCATTCAACTCTCGAATTTTGAACTCCTCCTCTCCCGTGAGAACTTGTGCTCCTCGAGTTAGTCCTCGATATACCTAGGAAGATAAAAGGGACACGAATTTATAGAAATGGAAGGAGTGCGGGCCAAGATTGCCTCCATCACCTGTCGATGATAGCCCTCGCAATAAGACACCGACCAAGCGGCCCCATGTGTCGCTTCATCGCTCGCACAGGGTGATTGACTGGACGAAGAATAGGACGAATAGCCCCTATGTTGTCTAGGGATACCCTATCATGTTTTGGAGGACGCCCGCAAAATTTGGCACAACATCCGGGAAAAGGAACTAGGGCCGTCAGTATTGACTTCGACGGCAGATTCCCGTGGAAAATGGTCACAACAAGACGTGATTCTCCGCTCGAGGCGGAGTCTCGACAGATCCGTCACATGGGAACAGTGCAAAGGAGAAGAAGCGTAGGGAAGAAGGAACGCACAAAAGAACAAATAAACAGCAGAAAATCAAATCACTCCATTCATAATTCTACATAAGCTGTCATAAGCACTACAATCATAGAGAGGTGGCGGGTCCACTAGCCCGCCAATCCTCACCATCACTCATCTCTCCGGGCACTCTCCTCCTCTCCCCCGAGGTGAGGGTCCCTCAGAAGCCTCCAGGATCCCCGTGCAGTAGCACCTGCCTCGCCTCTGGGCGCCTGCTCCGCAGCAGTGACTCGCTGCTCCTCCCTGGCGTGGCGAAGAAGCCACTGGCGGCAAAGCGACCGGACTGGCGGAGTCGCTCCCCGAACTCTCGCGCTCTCTCGTAGCGCGTCTCCATCCCTCCTAGCCTCTGCACGACGGCCTGAAGGCCCAGCTGGAGCTCCCTCACTTGGGCCTCCAAGGCCCTCCTCTCGGTCAGATCCCGCTGTCGCTCGGACCTTCTCTCGGCCTTCTCTCTCTCTACCTCTCTCCTCATCATCTGCAGAAGAACCCTTAACTCCAGGATGTCTGGAGAAGGTCTCTCCTCACCACGATGCCGCAGCTCCGCTACAGTCGCCACCCAGGCGTCACGCTCCTCTTCCGCCCGGGTCGCACGGGCCACCGCACCGGCAAGTTGCTCCCGGAGGGAAGCAATCTCGAGAAAAGGGGCCGAGGAGCTAGAAGATCCGCCAGCCGCTCCCACCGTCGCTGTCTGCTGGGCACGCTGGAACAAAATAAACAACGGCCGTCAGTGAAACTCCAAAATCTGAAGTTAAAAGGGCGGCACGTAACTTACCAGGAGCGACAGCTCATGTTGAGCGACGGCCAGTTGCCGCCTAGTCTCTGACAGCTGGGCGCGCGAGCCGCCGATGCCACGCGTGTCCCCAGCTTGGGGAAGCCCCGCGTAACTCTCTCTCTGCCGCCGCAGGAAGTCGGCACTGTCCTGCACCAGTACACCCCCTTGCTGTCCAGGGAGACGTACGGGCCAGTCCTCGAGCCTCGCCTTGCCGCGACTCTCCTCCTGACGCGGCTCGGCTCGTCCGCACTCGCCCACTCATCGGCCAGGCCCAGGGTCCTTGCCATGTCCTGCACCAAGAAAGGGGTCCCATATCAGTCAAAAGGAACGCGTCCCCTGTCTAGGACGCGTCCATCATTTGAGTGCAACACTCGCCGAACCCTTTCCTCCTCGCGCGGCTCGCTTCAAAACCCAAAATGAATTAAAAGAGGAAGAGATCGGAGGACCTACCGGACCGTGTTCACCTCCTCCCACGCCATCGGGCCCCTCGGGTCCCTCGGGGGCCCGAAGCGGCCCTTCCTCCTCCATGGACGCCGTTCCGTGATCGGGCGCGTCCCTCCTTGGGCGAGGATTTCCTCGTCCCTCTCCACCTTCACCACGGTCGGGCCCACCGAACTCCATCGATCAAAAGAGGAGGAAGACGAAAAAGGGGCAAGCGCGTTTCGGCGGAGGCGGGCTCGTTTGCGGGTAAGGCACGGGAGAAGAAAGGACCACCCGTCGCTTTAAATTTAAAATCAAGGATTAAGACGCGTCCTCGCGCCTGGACGCGCCCAAAAGGGGGGAAAGGAAACAAAATCCCCCCGTGCAAAACATAGTTCCCCGCTGCTCAGGGCAAGGTCTCGCGGAGCGTGCCTCAAGGGACAACTCAGTGCAAAAAAAAAAGAAAGTGTGGGAGAGAGAAAAGTACACACAACACAAAAAGCCATTTCCATTTCATATAATAGCCGAAAGTACATCATACAGTGAGAAGGGTGACGT
Source organism: Amorphophallus konjac (assembly GCA_022559845.1). NCBI lineage: Eukaryota > Viridiplantae > Streptophyta > Magnoliopsida > Alismatales > Araceae > Amorphophallus > Amorphophallus konjac. The sequence continues at coordinate 281,648,814 of CM040125.1, forward strand.
ACAAGCAACTCTCTAACTCTCACCGTCACCCTCCTGGTCATCTCTTCCTCCCTCCTCTGACGGAGATCCCTAGGGGGCCTCCGCGACCTCTGTGAACCCTGAGAAGCCGTGCTCGCCTCGCCCTGCGGTGGCACTCCAGCCTCGAAGGCGCGACGACGCTCCTCGGCCGAAGAAACCAGGTAGCTGCCCATGGAAAAAGAACCAGACTGACGAAGTCGCGCCCCGCGTTCCTTCGCCCTCTGGTACCGCTCCTCGCTCTCCCGAAGCCTCCCCTCCGCCGTGCCAAGACTCAATCGGAGCTCCAGCAGCTGGGCCTCTAGAGCCCTCCTCTCGGTCTGATCCCGCTGTCGCTCCTCCCTCTCTCTCTCTCTATCCCTCTCCCTCTCTCTCTCCACGCTCTCCCTATCCTCTCCCTCTCCTCTCTCTCCCTCATCGCCTCTCTCCTCGACAGCTCGAGGGCGATCCGCAGATCCACTACGTCGCGAGGAAGCTCCTCAGCCTCCCGTCGCCGCTCCTCCTCTAGCTCCGCAATCCGGGCGTCACGCTCTGCCACCCGGGCATCGCGCTCCTGCTCAGCACGAACAGCACGCGCCAGGGCCTCTCGGATCTCGGCCACCTGTCAAGGCACGCATGCACCGTAAGAGAACAGTGATAGAAGGAAAGTAGCTGGAAAAGGGTCGCGGCCAAGCAAGCACTCACTCGAGCCTCGCGGTCACGCTCGGCCTCCTCAGCCCGAGCCACCGCGTACGCCAGCTGCTCCTGGAGGGCAGAAACCTCCGGAGGAGGGCCCCGCGAACTGGAACCCGCTCCACCAGCCATCGCGGCTGCCGCTGTCTGGTGGGCCCGCTGAAACACGGGGCAAACGTCAGTCAAAGGCTAAGCATCAAAAATCCAGGTCACAAAAAATGCATTGCATAAACTCACCAGGATCTCCAACTCCTGTCGGATGGCCACCAACTGTCGCCTGGCGTCCGCCAACTGGGCCCGCAGGTCGGCAATCATGGTATCACGAGCATCCTGCATTACACATAAGTTAGTATCCCATGCATATACATATAGAAAGGTGGAGCAGTTTCATTTCACTTACCCCTGCCATACCACCCAAGGAGAGGCGGTCCCCGTACGTAGCTCGGTACCGTCTCATGTAGTCTGTGCTATCCTGTACGTGGGACACTACTGGGACCCCGCCCTGCTGCCAGTCCTGGTACTGTGCTGGGAAGCGCGTACGCCAGTCCACGATCTTCGCCTTCCCCTTGGTCTTCCGCCCAATGCGGGCCGGCGCATCTACGTCTACCCACTCCTGGGCCAGCCCCAACGTCCTCATGACCAGTCTAAGCCGCAGCGGCTCAATCTCGTTCAGGCAATGGACCCACACGTCCCGCCTGAAGCGAGGAAGACCCGCTACAACCCAGGGCTGGCCAGCATCGCCCATGCCCAAGTAGGGCCTCCACACCACCTGCATCACCATACATACATCATGTTAGTTACCATTCAGTCACATGCATAAACACAAAAAATCAATCATACGCATCATACCATGGCCTCGGGATACTCGCTCAGCTCTCGACGAAGTGACGCCAGCTGGTAGCCGTGGGGTGCTGCAACCACGACCGGCCTCCACTGCCGCGCCAGAGGCACGGCCCTCCTGTTCCCATGCCTAGCCCTCCCCATCGGGAAATAGTAATAGCTCCACACCTGCATCCATCATACATCATTAGTACAATAATTGCATATTTAACTGTGGGAATGCATAAATAAAATGTTTACATGGAGGAAAGGTGCGAAGCCGCTGACTGTCGTCTCCTTCTCCGAAGTCTGGGAGAGATCGGCAATCAGATGGGCAAGCAGAGCCGCTCCCCACGCATAGTGCCCCACTCTGTCCAGATCCGCCAAGATCCCGAGGAAACGGCAGTGGATGCCATCCCCTTCGTCCCCAGCAGAAGGCGGCCCAGGAAGAAGAAAAGAAACCTCCGAAGGTCTAGATCCACCAGCTCCCGCTCGCTCGGGTCCTGGGTGAAAGCAGCACGAGCATCCCCCTCCAGTCGAGCCAAGAACTCTGCTCCAGTCTCGCTAACCCGCTGACGCGGGTCGACGAATCCGAGCGCCTCCATGACCTCCACTCGACCGACTACCCTGCTGTCTCTATCAGTCACGCTCGTCTCTAACCACAGCAGGTCGAGGGCACTCTCTCGGTAGTCGGGGTAGGTGACCCCGCTGACTGCCTCTCCGTCAACTCGTAGCCCGGTGATCCGAGCCACGTCCTCCAGTGACGGCACCATGTGCCCCCAGGGCATCAGAAACGCCCGGCTCGGTGCGTGCCACCGCTCCCTCAGTGCCTGGATAAGAGGAAGGTCGAGCCGGAAGGGCTCGATCCTAAGGAAAGCTCCAAAGCCCATGGCGTCCACACGCGCCCTCTGGAAATCCGGCAGCCCACGGTATGCTGCCACCACCAAGGACCAGCTGATCCGGCCCTTCATCACGCCCTGCAAACCACAAAACCAACAAAGAACACATCAGCATCATGAACAGTAATCAACAATAACACTGTATATACTATTTTATTTTATTTTTTTTAAAAAAAAAATACATATATATTTTTTTGGAGGCGTCCAGGCCCCTGGACGCCTCCTTCCTATTTTCTTTATTCCTTTTTCGAAAAAAAAAATCCAAAAACCAAAAATAAAAAAAATATATATAATATATATATTATTATGGAGGCGTCCTAGGCATTGGACGCCTCCTTATTTTTTAAATTTATTTTATTATTTACGAAAATTAATAAATAAATAAAAAAAGAAAAAGAAAAAGAAAACATGGAGGCGTCCAGGTACCTGGACGCCTCCTTCTCTCACTACCCGCCTCTCTCTCACAGCCTCTCGCACACCCGTTTTAGCCTGTTGAACCACAGAGTGAGGATTCCGAGGTACTTACCGGGTCGTGATCGTCATCTCCCGCGTCACCAGCATCCGCAGCAGCCTCCGCGGCCAGGAGAGGCACCTCCATCCCCTCCTCCGCAGCAATCTCCTCTGCTGCAGCCTCCTCGGCATCATCCCTCAACCTCCTCGCACGACGAGCCAGTCGTTTTCGCTTCCCTGGAACCTGGCTCGATCCTCCTCGCTCCATGGGGACTAAGAATAGGTCGTCTGGGTGACTGGGTCGTCAGATTGAACAGTAAATGAGCAAAAGGGGGGGGCCAGCCCTTAAATAGGAATTTCATTTTTTTGGGGCGTCTAGGCGCCTGGACGCCCCCATTTTTTTTATTTATTTCAAAATTTAAAAATTGTTGGGGCGTCCAGGCGCCTGGACGCCCCTAAAACAAAAAATTAAATAAAATAAAAAAATAATAGTTGGGGCGTCCAGGACCCTGGACGCCCCCAAAACAAAAAATAAATAAAAATAAAATAAAAATTAGGGGCGTCCAGACAGTTGGACGCCCCAAAAACCAAAAAAAAAAATAATAATAATAGGGGCGTCCAGGCCCCTGGACGCCCCCTATAATAAAAAATTTTCAAATAAAAAAAAATAAAATATAATATATTTATATAAGAACATGTATATAATCCAAACAAAATAAAAAACACAAAGAAAAAGAAAAACCATAAAAAAGATAATAATTAAGGGGACGGGGGTCCGAAACATCCATGCCAGATTTTATTCATCAGAAAAACAGAGTGAACTACATCAAGGGCTTAGGCGCTTTAGGCCTTAACTTTCCCAGTTCGGTTACATAAGCCCTCCACGGCTCGCATTCTTCCACCACGTGCGCTAACGCCTTTCCCGCAACACTTGTCTTCCAGGGTGCTTTAATGGCCTTCGCTTCCTTCGCGTCCGCTTCAGTACCCAACTCCCTCTTCTTCAAGGGAACGATGCCAGTCGGTGGCGGGAACGAATGGCGTGGGATGCCAATCTGCAGGCAGCACCGATGCGCGTTGTAAAGAACAAACTCGGTCGCGCCGATCAGTTGAAGATCGACTTCGGGAGAAGGCCTCATGAGGAGATCAAGCAAAAGCAAACATGCCGGTGCGCAAGTGAAGAAGCCTTGTGTCACGGTGCGGAAGTGAGACCGCCAGTCTTCGCGTTTCTTCAGCCACGGAACGCGGTTCACTACAGTACCACCAAAGCCTAACACGTCGGCTATGTGGTGAAGCGGGCTTTGTTGGAACAGCTTCGAAGCGGTTGGCATTCCCTCGCGGTGGTCGAATTTGAAATGCAAATCCAGCCAGCAATTCAAGACAAGTGCACAACCAAATGGAGGCTTACCCATGCTCGAGGCGGTAAGGCCGCTGTAAAGATAGGCAAGGACGGCGGGTCCCACCCTCTTTCCACGCCAGATCCCGCAGATAGCACTCAGCTGGTCTTCCTCCACTATGTTGTCGGTATAAGGAAACAAGAGAGCACCCGCCAGACAAATGGTGAACCCCTTCATGATTCCCTCCAAATAGTCATCGTCTGGTGACCCTCTCAGGGCGTCCATGACCCACTCCGCGAGCTTTTGGAGATCGATCCCCTTCTGAGTACGGACCTTTCTAGCTGCGTCGGGCGGCATGAAGCTTCCAAGGACGCTTTCAGAAGTCCCCCGTGTCAGCATCCGCATAGCCTTCACCTTCCCGTCACTCTTGAATTTCTTCAATCCGAGCAGAAGTTCCACCTCCTCGAGGAGGATGGTAACCTCGAAGGTCGGGAAGATAAAAGTGTGGGTCTGGGGATGCCAGACCTCCACTAGCGCGCCCATAGCCGCCCAGTCCATACGAATCTTCTCATAATGCTTGGCGTGAATAAGGAGCCCCTGCAGATGCCACTTCGAGAGTATGGCCCTCATGCCAATGGAGATATTGGAAGTCAGCTTTGAAAGCCATGGCAGCTTGGAAAACTTCCTCGGGCCTGGGAAGAGTGGATATGGCTGGGAGAGGAAAGAAGAAGAAATGAAGGAAGTAAGAAGAAGGTTCACGTGCAGAAATTTGAAAAGAGTCGCCTTACCATATGCGACATGATCGTCCCACTCAGATGACCCTCGAGGTCGGAAAGTCACTTAATCTCGCTGCTAGGCTTGCTCCTCTTCATAACGCGGGAAGACTCTCCTTCCATCCTGAAGATCTCTAGATTCTTCTCTCCTTCCTCTCCTGAGCTTCCAAAACCCACCTTGGTGCATTTGAATGAACTAGCCTAAGGGGAGTTCTTATAGGAAGGGAAGGGTGCTACAGGACAGAACGTGTCACATCAGTGGTCATTGTCAAGATTTTGTCTGGATCTCCTTTGAACTGTGGTGCGATTCTGCTACCTTTTGATGTTGCTAACCTTTGCTGGCCTGTGCAGGTTTTACTAACGGACGTCTTTGCCCTATCTCCTGTCCCACCTTTCATTGGTTGGTCCCACCATGTCATGCATCATAGTATATGATACCTACGCTACTAGAACATGTCGAGGACCTTGCGGCCCGAACGAATCTGGGATTTGAGTTCCCCTTCAACAAAAACGGTGATGATCCCGGAAGAGTTTGGGTTGTACGGATAGGCCGTCAATTTGTGATAGAATGGGGACGACGGTTCCATTCAGTGAGTTGGTGCGCGGATAAACGGGCCCCAGCCCAGTATCAGCTCACCGGGTCGGTATCCTGACCCGTTTTTCACAAGTTGACAATATTATTCTTGGCTATTTTCTATTTTTGTTTGTTTTAAATTTTTCTTTGAACCCAGCATGCATTCATATAGGACTTTGATTTATTGCGGAAGATCATTCAAGTGATTCGATTGTGAAAGCCGTTGTGCTCCAATTCCCACAAATATGAGATATTCCACTCTGAATGAAATACTGAGTTTCTTTGAGACAGCCCTACGCTGCTCTTCCAAAGGAGACCCTTGTTTGGACAGACCCTCAGATATTCCTTTACCTTTTTGACCCACCTTGGCCGCAGCACTTCCACATTGGCTGGTAACCGCTCCCCAAAGGTGAAACCTCCGGTTTATGACCCAGGTACTTCCACACCGAGAAGTTGGTCTTCTTTTGTTTCGTGCCTGAGTGCACATCTCACCCTCCCTTATTTGATCTCCGTCCAAGCAATCGTCAATATTTGAAAGACCTCCTTCAAGGTCGCCTCATTGAAACTTCAGGAAAGATTCCAAACAGTAACGTCACAAGCGTGTCTCATCACACCTTGGCATCAACTTATCAGTCCGCTCCCACTCCATTTCACTCCACTTCGATACCATTCCACTACGTATCGCTCCCTTGCAAAGCAGACGCCAAGGCGGGGCAGCTGTAGACACGCCATTCCTGACGTCTCCTGAGAAAGTCTCATATTACTATACAACGTCCCGCGACGGCTTACGCGTTTTGAATCACTTGAGTGCTTCCTTTTCTTGAGTCTTCTTCCGCCCTTTTCGGCATCCGGAATCGACCCGTCACGGCATTCGGACGGCATCAACACCAGTCGAACGCATCAAGAGGTTCCGGAATCAAGAAGGGGGTCTGCCGGGCGGCCGCCGACGCCCGATCCAAGGACCCGGGTGGGTCTTAATGGGGGCGTCCAGGCCCCTGGACGCCCCCATTATTTTAATTTGTTTTATCCTTTTCTCAGGGCCCAAAACCAAATATAAAATATAAAAAATATATATATTTATGGAGGCGTCCAGGACCCTGGACGCCTCCATAAAAACAAAAATAAAAAAATAAGTGTAAAATGCCAGTTGGCATACAAAAACAAATAAAATAAATAAAAAAATACATATTAATGGAGGCGTCCAGGCCCCTGGACGCCTCCATAAAAACAAATAAAAAAAATAAAAATGCCAGCCTTGGCATAAAAGACAAAAGAAAAATAAAAAATAATAAACTTTTGGAGGCGTCCAGGCCCCTGGACGCCTCCATCAACTCACTCACGGGCGCCGGCCACCGAACGACGGTTTGTCGTGTGTGAAAAAAGCCAAATTTAGAGACGTCCAGCTGACTGGACGCGCCCATTTCTGAATCACGAGGCGCCGCTCACAAAACCACGCGTTGTGCCAAACCGCGTGCGGCCGTCGTCGGTTTTCGGTGGACCTGTTAGAGGCGTCCGGGACCCTGGACGCCCCCATAAAAGTATTCTAAAAAAATCAATAAAAATAGAATAAAATATTATTTCGGCCCTGATGGAGGTGTCCAGGGTCCTGGACGCCTCCACCTTCCGGAGCCCTATAAATAGAGGCCCACCCCCTCAGTTCTAGGGGAGCTAAGCAGTGATCCGATAGGCTGCCGGAGCCCAGAGGCTACGGAGTCATTTTTCTAACCCGTGGGGTCTTTTGTAGGTGGAGGTTCTGCCGGCTTCTCGGGTGCCTACGCTCGCGAGAGGAAGGTCGTCTTCATCCACCGCGCTTCCCCGTCGTCCCCACGCTGCCGGAGCTCCGCCGGATTTCACCCTCGGCTCATCCAATAAGCTTTTTCTTCCCCTTTTTCTCCATAGTTCTTTACATTCATCATATTGCATCCTCTATCCCCCTTCACAAGGGCGCCTCTTCTCTTATACTTCTTGCATCCATCATCTCATTTTCCTCCTACTCGAGTCCGAGAGGGGTTTAAAAGATAACACCAACCAGGTGTGTGTCTTGCCATCATTTCGTTATTTTTACCGCGAGGATTTGAATACTACACCTCCATCTTTCTAATCCACTCGTCATTTATTTGTCGTTGTTTTGCAAGGGTACCCGAGGAAAGCCCTCTCCGTCGGCCGGCCGGAAGGAGAGGAAGAAGCAACCCGCCATCTCCCGCTCTTGAGGTAGGCGCGATCACTTTCTTATTTTGGGGTCTTTCGGCCCCTGGCGATCACATCTTTTCATCGAGGCCGCGGCGAGTCACTTCCCCAATGGCCGTTTAAATTTATGTTTCCTATATTCTCTTTATATTTTGTTAAATTCTGCTTATATATCATCGAGGCCGCGGCGAGTCACTTCCCCAATGGCCGTTTAAATTTTCGTTCCTATATTCTTTCTATATTATATTATATTTTGCTCATATCATCGAGGCCGCGGCGAGTCACTTCCCCAATGGCCGTTTAAATTTCCGTTCTTATATTCTCTCTATAATCTGTTATATTCCGCTCATATCATCGAGGCCGCGGCGAGTCACTTCCCCAATGGCCGTTTAAATCTCTGTTCTTATATTCTCTTTTATATTCTGCTATATTCTGCTCATATTCTCGAGGCCGCGGCGAGTCACTTCCCCAATGGCCGTTTCAATTCTTGTTATTTAATTTCTGCACCATTCCCGTCCCCCCGAGGTCGCGGCGAGTCACTTCCCGCTATGGCCGTTTGAACCCCATATCTTGCTATATTATACTTGTCCCGCTCGCCCCGCCGGAGCAATCTCCCGTGGTGGCCCCTTCTCTCTCTTCTCTCATCTCTGTGTTGCAGCAAACAGCAAAACAAACAAAAAAAGAGGAGCCCGCGCGCTCTCCGCATCCTCTTCCCCGCACCATCGAACTCCGAACCGCGTGACGTCGCTCACAGTAGCCCTGCTGGAACACCTTGCGGATGCCCCGGCGGAGTCCTAGCTCGTAGTAGGGGAGGGTAGCCTCCTTAAGGTTGAACCGGTAAGCCTCTGAGCTCTTGTATTGCTCGACAGCCTCCGCCCCGGCCGATTCCACCCTATCGGCGAGCTCGGCCTCCCTCTGCTCCGCCTCGGATGCCTTCCGCTCGGCCTCAGCAGTCCGCCCTTCGGCCGCCGCCACCTGCTTCTCCGCCTCAGCTTGATCAGCCTCGGCCTCCTGCCGAAGACGCTCGGCTTCCTCCGCGCGGTCTACTAGCTCGGCACGCTCGGTCTCCCACAGGCCGTCCAGCTCAACATGTGCTAAGCGCTCCTCTTCGAGAAGTCGGTTCTTCCTCTCGAGCGATTCACGAGCCTTAGCCAACTGCTCGGCTAGCGCCCGGGTCTCCACTTGGCTCGATCGTACCAGCTCCCTGATTGAGGAGAGCTACCGCCGAAGCCCGTCATGCTCCTCGACGAGCTGAGTCAACCTCTTGTCCGACCCACTGAGGGTCCAGGCCAGGTTTGCTCGCTCCCACTCCGATCGAGCGTACGCTTCTTCCAGAACCGCCCCCATCTGGGCCAGGGCCAAGCCGCCCTCCATAACCCCGGCGAGAGCCGTGGACAGGGAGTGCTGCCTACCTCCCCCCTTCACCTTCGCGGATATACCACGACACACCTGGTGCAGGGGGCCCGAGATACCCAGCCTCTCCAAGGCCGTCAAAACGGAGAACCCCCCATCGCCCGGCGCCCCACCGTGTGGCCCGGATCGAGCCCCAGCCTCGGCCGCCTCTCGCGTCTCGACCGGATTTTCTTGCGGCCTCTCCTCACGGATCGGCTCGGCACTGGCATCGCCACCTGGAGTGCCAGCCTCGGCCGCGATCACAGCACCCCCAACTTCAGCCACGGCCCCCTCGGCTCCGGCCGAGGGGAGAGCCGGGTCGGCCCCGCTGCCGGTTGCAGAAGCCCCCTCTGCCCCCTCGGTCCCAGCCAAAGGAGGAACCAAGCCCGCATCATCACCGCCCGCAGGGGCAGCCCCGACCTCCTCGGCCTCCTCTGGCTCGGCTGGTGGGAGAGCCCACCTGGTAGGGTCGGCCCCACTGTGCCCGGCGGAGGGGTGAGCCGCGGTAGGGTCGCCTTCGACCGTGGGTATGACCCCGGCCTTCTTGGCCCACTTTCTGGCCCTCGCAGCGGCCCGGATCATACCCTCCACAGGGTCCTTGCACTTGGGTCCCCGCGGTCCGGAGGATTCGCCCTGGGCCACTCCCTTGCCCTTATCATTGGTTCGGGAGCGACCCACGGGAGCAGTCGATTCGTCGGCAGCCGAGTCATCTCCAAGCTCGATCACCTCTACGGCCTCCTTTAGAGGCTCCCGCCTGGTGTCTGCACAAAAAAGAAGACGTATTCAGGAAAAGAAAGATGACTCTCACATCCGAAGGAAAATCTAAGTTGTGGCACCTGAGCCCGACGGGTGCAGCCGCGTAAGAAGACACCGCTCGATATTCTCCGGTGTCACCAGTTCCTCGGTGGACTGGCATTTTTTCAGCAGGGTGGCTGCGTACTTCTCCACGTGAGGGGGGAACTCATCCTACCTAGGAGGGATATTAGGGTGGAAATTGGGGATTACCAGGCACCTCCAGGTTTCCTCCACTGAACAAATATTCACCCAGAAGAATTGGGTTTTCCACCCTTTATGCGAAGAATCCTTCGCCGCCAAAGAGATACAACTCATATTCCGCCTCGCCTAGATGAAATAGAAGCCCTTCCCCGCCAAAGGATGCGCTTTCAACTCAAAGAAATAGTGGAAGAGGTCCATGGAAGGAGGAACTTCGCACTGACGATAGAGAATACGAAAGGCGGAAAGGAGGAGATAGGAGTTGGCTACCAACTGAATGGGCGCCAACCGAAAAAAATTAAGAAGCTGAAGGACGAAAGGTTCGAAAGGAAGGCGGAATCCACCCTTCCACGATAGAAGAAACAAACAGCAGCGGCAAAACTGAACTTGTGGGGCAGGCGGTACTGGTGCTCCAGTGTAGCACCCCGTATAAAAAAAATGATAAAAAAAATTATTATTATTAATATTTTCCAAATAAAAAAAATATTAGATAAACTCTTTAGGAAGTTTATGTAAGAAGTGGGAACACAAAGTTATCATATGTAAAGATTATTTACTTAACAAGTGGCTTCTTAGTGTAGTTGGTTAAGTAACTTGCCTTTCAACCCAATGACCAGGGTTCAAATCCTAGCATCCACCATTTATGTTTTGTGCCAAATAATTATATACGATAGGCTAGCAATACACGACCCCTCCTCCAGGCTTGTGATTTTTTAGACAAACATGCGTTGGCATCTGTCCTTTTCATACGTGAATAGTGCCATGAATAGTATCACTTTTTATTTAAAAAGAATTTTTCAAAAAATATTATATGTAAAAATAGAGAAAAATATAAGGATCTTATCCATGAAATTTCATTAACTAACTCCATCAAATTTTAAAGATAAAAATCATGAAAGTTAAGTGGGAAGTTTAAAATAAATAAACCACCCTCTCATAGGAGCTACAATCCACCGGACAACCTTTCGATTTCCTTATCCCCAACAGCCTGTATAAGCTGGCATCCCACTGAGATTCGATTTTCATGGATCTTGTTTCCCCTCTTGCCAACTCAAACCTTATATTATACTCCTAACGAAGCAAACCTTCGTTGGCTAGAAGGCTTGCTGTTGAGAAGGGGAAACACTTCTGAAGGGTTGCAGAGAAGGGAAGAGTTGCTTCTTCCATTTGCTACAACTACTGCCACTTCACAGAGGTAGGTGTTCTCAACTTTTAACTAAACTAGTAGCTAATCTAGGATGATTAGTCTAGGCAGTTAGTCTTAGGCTCATTTCCATGCGATATTTAGTGTTCATAAAGTATGTGTTAGCTTAAATCTAGGATGATTAGCATGTATTAGCTTCATACCTAAGATAATTAGCATGTATTAGCATTATACCTAGAATAATTAGCATGTATTAGCAAGTATTAGCAAGTATTAGTCTCATACCTAGAATAATTAGTATGTGTTAGCTTAAATCTAGGACGATTAGCATGTATTAGCTTCATACCTAAGATAATTAGCATGTATTAGCCTTATACCCAGAATAACTAGCATGTATTAACAAGTAGTAGTCTCATACCTAGAATAATTAGCATGTGTTGGCTTAAATCTAGGATGATTAGTGTGTATTAGCTTCATACCCAAGATAATTAGCAAGTATTAGTCTCAAACCTAGAATAATTAGCATGTGTTAGCTTAAATCTAGGATGATTAGTATGTATTAGTCTCGTACCTAATATAATTAGCATGTAGTAGCCTTATACCCAAGATGATTAGTATTGATTAGTATGTATTAGCTTCAATCTAGGGTAGTTGGCATGTATTAGCTTCATATCCATACGATATATCTGTCTAACGCAAGTTTTATCGTATTTTTACGTAACTTATTAGTTTAACTAACCTGTTAACATACCTAATTAACATGTTAGTTGATCTACTAACAAATTAGCATACCTAATTAATCTGTTAGGTAGCCTATCTAGAAACCTTGTATCCATTTAGTTCCTTTAAAAATGAAAACTTGTATGATACGTCATGTTAAAAATCTGATATTTAAGCAACTAAAGCATGAAACGAGTGCATAAATAAAGATCTATAATCCTTACAGTTTTCTCTATCTATCCATATCATCAGTTTTACCTAAATAAACTTAAATCAAAGGTTAATACCCTAGCTTAATCAAAGATTAATACTTTAAGCCATTTTGAGTAGATTTAAACTGCAGAGTCGACCCTGCCAGTTCACCGCGTTGACCCGATGAACGGCAGAGTCGACCCTGCCTGTTGATAGGGTCGACCATCCCTGTTCACCGCGTTGACGCAGTGAACGGCAGAGTCATCCATGCCTGTTGACAGGGTCGACGCTGCCAGTTCACCGCGTTGACGCGATGAACGGCAGAGTCGACCCTGCCTGTTGACAGGGTCGACCCTGCCTGTTGACAGTGTTGACGCAGTGAACGGCAGAGTCGACCATGCCTGTTGACAGGGTCGACCCTGCCTGTTCACCGCGTTGACGCAGTGAATGGCAGAGTCGACCCTGCCTATTGACAGGGTCGACGCTGCCTGTTCACCGCGTTGACGCAGTGAACGGCAGAGTCGACCCTGCCTGTTGACAGGGTCGACCCAGCCTGTTGGCAGAGTCGACCCTGCCTGTTGACAGGGTCGACCCAGCCTGTTCGCAGGGTTGACGCGATGAACTGCAGGGTTGACGCGATGAACTGCTGAGTCAACACAACTGGCTCATTGCGTTAACCTGATCGTTAGGCTTTCACTTTTGCCATCTCCACTGATAGATGGCAGCCTGAGAGGTGATATTTAACTCCTGACAGGGTCCTCTAAACCCTGTATAATTTCCAGGAAGGGCATCCCACAGTGAGGGTGTCGTTTCTAAAATTATCAGGTGGCCCATAAGGCACCTCTCCTATCTAGTTTTTTTTCCGTGTATCAAACGTTACTGGTTTCCACTCCTAGTTCATCCCTACACATCAATGCGCCCTTGGATTCCATTCCATAATTCCACCTTATATATCATACTGGTCAAACCTTGAAATTCCCTATTGGCTATAAATGAGAGTGGATGTCAACAAACATGATTAATGCTGTGCATATAGGGCCCGGTCTGGTCCTGGGAAGAGCACCCGAAGATACTTGTGCCCATGGAGTTTATTGACCACGGTGTTTGGCATTGCACCGGAGTACTTGCTTGCTAGGCTTTAGACATTACACTCATTCTCGTGATATTACTTGATTGATTTGACTTGAGACCCGCAGAAGGGTAAAGTTTTGCTTGAATGAAATTGATAAATAGCCAATTCCAATTTTGACATGCTTGAATTTATATTACTTTCTATTACTTGCTTGACATGAGTTCTTACTCTCTTGGAAAGATTTCGTTAATTCCAGTTATTACTTGCTTGAATCTCTTGCTATTGCTGCATTGAAGTTGGAATCCTTATACTCTCACTTGTTATTCCTTCACTGCTCTTGTCAATTTTTACAATCATTGATATCTACTCATCTATATGCATAGTTTTACTGACATTAATTGAACTTGTAAACCACTTAAAGCCTGTTAAATCTTGAGATGTAATTCCTACTGAGCGATTCGCTCATCTAGTTGTTTTCTAATATTTTCAGGTAATTTGGATGCCAACCAACACTCAGAAGGGAATGAGACTGAGTGATGAGTGTTAGAGTGAAGTCATCAAATTGTCATGTCCCTTTTGTGATTGTATTAGTTCACTTATGTCAGTTGTATCAATTCATCTATGTCAGTTGTATTAGTCAACTTGATTAGAACTGCTCAAGATTTGAAGCCTAGTCGTTGGACTCTGGGAACACATGTAATTATCCTTTGATTAATTGTGACAATTGTCAGCTCGTACTATTTGTATTAAATTTCAAGTTAAATCTTAGTTATTTACGCACTCTGATATTTACATGATTGACACGATCTATATAGACGCGTCACGCCTCCGGGTAATCTTCCGCGCTCGGGGCGTGACATCCAACCTCCTCACATCTGCCTCCCCCAGTTCGCTACAGTTGGGGACCGGCGCCCTCGCCATCGGCTCGCCCTCCCACTCCTCAACATCTGGGTGCTGGCCCGCCATGGAGCCAGAAGAAGACTCTGAGGGAAGACAGTCCTGAGACCCTGAAGATTCTAGGGGAGGAGGAAGCTGTCGGACGGCCTCCGTAGTTTTCTCCGCCAACTCCTCAAATGCTGCCGCACGCCTCTGCTCCTCCGTCGTGTCCTCACGGCGCATCGAAGAGCCCCAAAAAATGGGAACGAAGGAGAGCCAAAACCCTAAGAGACGGAGGGAGTCTGGAATGACAACAAGCGCCCAACGCCTATAAACCCACGTGGAAGGCGGCGCGTCGTTCCAACCTCCGAGGCAAGGGGGCCCCTTCAGTTCAAATCCGTTAGGATCATCATTAACACGGGCACAGGTGACCATGACACGTGGCTTCCTAAACACCGCCAGATTTCCACCCACCTGAGCCACGCTGGTCCGAAACCGCAAGCAGCTACTCGTCCGAGCTTACTAAAGCTCGGGAGTAAGAGGGGGACAAGTGGAGAGGGGGATTTTTGTAGCCCAATTAAGAGCAGCCAAACTAGGCCCATCAGGACCGAACGAGGCTCGGCTCATCCAAGTGACAGCCCTCTAGGGCCCACTTCGGCAGAAAAGCCCAATAAAGATCACTCGGGATCCCATCCTTCCTCGGCGACCCTTAGGCTCGGAAGGCCCGAACGCCAGAACGGAGGAAGACCCACGCCCGAGCCATCCCTCGTCGGGATGAAGGGCGAGCGCTCTGCGCCCACTCCGATCTGATTGCATCAGAGCTATGCCTATCGCCCGGATAGGGCTGGCACTTCTCATGCTTGGATCGACTGACAAATATTTATCCATGCAGCCGTTGACAGTCCTTTATGAGTAGGAGTTCAGCGGGATAAGGGAGCCACGATCCCCCAAGGTCATGAAGAGCCCACAACGAGAACGTAACGATCCCATGATGAGGACGTGACGATCCCATGATGAGGACGTAACTCCCGCCTGAAACTCCTCAACTTATGGAACTCATCAGAGGAGCTCGCTATATAAACCAGGGACTCCCTCCAGTGGCAGAGAAGGCAGATAGAGGCCTAACACTCCCTGAGCAGGAACCACTTCACCACCTTGGTGTTGGGGAATCTCGCGCATTTCTCTCTACCTCCCTCAATACCTTCCACCATTGCTCTACTGACTTAAGCATCGGAGGGTTTCCCCAGGGAACCATCCCTGGGCCCCCTGATTCGTTTCCCTTTCTCTGTAGTTCACTACCCAGTGATCATCTTCCCAGCTCAAGACCAGCGCGAGATCACGCCCCTTCAGACACTATACATCTTCTTATAAAGAGCATGGCAAGGGGTGGGGGGTGGGAATTTCGTGGGAGAGAGGGGAGGGACCAAGGGGGGGACAAAGAAGCTTCCTTTCTTTGAATTTTCAAAGGAAGGAAGTCCAAGTTTAGTAGGTTGCCTACCTTGGACCAAGAAAGGGGAGAGAATATGGACTTTTTCCTCCCTTCGTCCCCTTGAATGGTCAAGCTTTCTAGAAGCCGACCTTGGAAATTTGACCAGCCCCGCATGGGCCCGAGAGCCTAGGTGGACCAATGGGGAAGAAGGTGGGGGCCCCTTGCTGGACCTACTGTGTAATACCTCGGGTTTTTTGGATCTGGATCCGTGGGTTGCGGATCATCTTTTCGCGGATTACGGATTGTGTCCGAGTGAGCTTCAGACTTTTATACCAAATTGTCGGACCCGTTGGTGGTGTGCCCATGAGTTTCCTTGGGTCCGTGGCGTGGTGAGGAGCACGTCGGTATTTTTTTTGAATTTTCAAAGCGCCTTTGTGGGTCCCGGGTCGCGTTTTGGGTTTTACGCGTGTTTTCGTCTGTCGGACCTTCGGAACCCCGTGTAGGGTGAACCGGTTGCGTTCTCCGACACCGGGACGTTACCACGGCGATCAGCGTCTTCCGAGGATCGCGGGGAGCATTTTTTCTATTTTTTGCTATTTTCGAGAATTTCCAAATTTTCTATATATTAACCCTTTCTCTCTCTCCCCCCTCATTTCTCTCCCTTTTCCCTCTCTCTTCTCTCACATTCTCTCCTCTCCCCCTCTCACTCCGAGCGGCCGACGGAGGCGACGAGGGCGGGGCGGCGTGGCTCGTGGGGCGTGGAGCGACGGGCGCGGGACGAGGATCGCGATGGTGGAGGCGGTTCGTGGGATTGTGAACCGACGAGGGTTTAAATGGCATTTCTTCATGGATCGGCGTCAACGGCGCGTCGAATCTTCGGTGGAGGTAGGGAGATGACCCTCAGCTCCTGCACTCCCTGTCCCTTGAGTTTTGTAGGCCGTGGCGAGCTGAGCGGGTTTATTTTCCCATTTTGGGCTAAATGCATATTTTTTGGGTGTGAGCCGGATCTCCCTTTTTACAGTGTTATTGGTCGATCCAGGGGTTTAGATGCATGCCTAGGGGCTTAGGGAAGGTTTCCCCTTTTGTTTCCCCATCACCCAAGGGTGATGGGGCATGGAATGGTTTCTTTTATGGTTTCTGCCATTTTCGGGCGCGGACTGAGAATGCGCTAGCCAAGGTGGGCGCGTTCTTGGAGGTCGCGCCACCTCGATAGGGCGCGTTCATCGGAGAAGATGAACAGTAAGGTGATTCTCATCGTGCTATAGGTGTAGGACGCATCTATTCTTGTCGCGCTATAGGCTAGTAGCGCGTTTTGTCTGATCGCGCTATACATGTATAGCGCGTTCTAGTCTGTCGCGCTATATATTTATGGCGCGTTCTGACTGAACGTGCTATATGAGGGTAGCGCGATCTTGAGGACGACCAGTCGGGCAGCCCAGGGTGGGTGGTCTACGACTGATCGTGCCTCCCTTGACCGTGTGTGTCTCGGACACCCCGTGGAGTTTCGTGACCGTGTCTTTGGGTGTCCAGAAGTTTTGTTTACCTCGGTTAGCGTGCCCATAGGCGTGTGTGTTTCGGGCTTTATGTTACGCTTAATCGAGTCACCGTGTAACGGTGTGCATGCGGTGGGGTCTCACCGCATGTCATGAGTTTTCCCTAGAAGATGATTTCTGAGTGGGCCATGTGTTTGGCCTTGGACTGCGAGTCCAGTCATCCAACCATGAGCTGGAGGTTCCCTACTCTTCCCTGGGATGGGGAATCGACGTGGCGGCTTGTGAGCTACCTTGGGAATCGTGCTTCTATGTTTTCCGCGTGGGTCATGTGTGTGGCCTTGGACTGTGAGTCCAGTTACCCAGCCTGGGGCTGGAGGTCCCTTGAGTTCCCTTTTTGAGGGGGATGGTCTTGGCGGCTCGTGAGTTGCCTCGGTATTTATGCTACCATGGTTTTAGACCCAAGGATTAGGCTAGATTGATGGCCTTGTGTCGTTGCGTTCAACGGTCTTGACCCCGAGTCTTGTGACTCAAGGACCGTTGGATTTAGTGAGTCTAGAGGACTGTCCAGAGTCCAGTGGCTCGATGCCACTTGGTTCTTCTCGACTTTCACGTAGGGTGCGTGCGTGTTTCTCAGAGTTTCTCCTTAGAGAGTGGTCACACCAGTGACTCCCCACTAGTCGTAGCCTTCTGACACGCGAGTGGTCCCACCAGGGAGTGGTGGCGAGGCTATCCCGAGAGATGATTTTTAGACTGGTTTCCGTAGGGCCCCCCGTTTGACGCCAGAGTCCGGCTGAGGGGAAAACCAGTCAGAGAGCCAGACCTAGGACGTATGGTCTGTGTGTGCACACGTGGTTGGGGGCAGTAGGACCAGCGGTACCAGTGGTTGGGAGGGCTCGGAAGGGTGGTGGTTCGAGTCTCGGGTTATCGGGTCCCTCCCGGTAATCGGATTCTCGTGTCGTCACAGCTGGTATCAGAGCGGAGGTTGTGGACGTACATAGGAATTTGAGATATTACAGCAATCAGAGTCCATGAGGTCCAGTACAGTCGGCAGCTGGCATAGGGTTTTGTACTTGTTTTTCTGCCTTGTTTCTTGCTTGAGAGCTTGAGTGTGCTGCGTGGCGCTGTGAAGGTGGTTGTTGTCCGCGGCTTTCGTGCCAGCATGGGGTCTAAGGATCGAGGTCGAGAGCCTTCTACCTCATCGGTGGTGGCCCTGGTTATGCTGCGTTGGGCAGAGGTTGCTGGCAGGCGTGAGCTCACGGTGCTGCATTCCAGGAACCTGCAGCGTGGTCAGGTGGCTGGAGAGGATTGTCCGTGGTTAAGTGGCCGTGAGCGTGCTTCGCGGGAGCTGCTGTCGGTTTTGGCCACTCCAGCTTTAGGTGTTCTGATCGAGAAGTGTGCTCGGGTGAGCGGAGGATCTTCTCGGTGAGCTGCTGTTTCATCGAGCCTGATGTCCTTGTCGTGCTCTGTGACGTCAGAAATGCCGTGTCGGTCCCGATTGTTTTACAGATTTCGAGGCAGGATTGGGCTGTGGTGTCCCAGTAAGTCTTGCTCCTGCGCTCTTGGGTGCGATTGGGTTGTGTTCGCCCTAGAGTTGGCTTGAGATGTGAAGGCTCCACGGTGAGTTCGGGACTCGAGGATGAGCGTCGGCGGTTGTCGGTTATGGCTTGTGTTGCGGCTCTTGGCATGGTGTGCTGTAGTTTGAGGAATTGCAGCAGTGGTGCATCGAAAGATGCTGTGATCGTGGTCCGACGTGACACTCGCCGAGTGTGTCGGAGGTGCTGACCTGATGGAAGCGATGGTTTTCCTTGGTGCTGGATGGTGCCGTTTCCAGCGTGCACGAGGTTCGAGGTCAGGTCGAGCGTGGAGTTCTTCCGTTGGTCGGAAGTGTGTTTGGTCTCCCCTTTGGTTAGAGAGATTGTGTTGCGCTGAGGTTTGTCGTATGGCATTGCGTGTTCGGATTGGTTGGCCTTGTGTGCCATGAAGTCCGTGCGAGACGTGCCCCTTGTCTTGGCAAGGTGGTTGCCTGTGAGAAGTTGTGCCCTTTCCCTTGTCGTGTAAGGGTGCTGGCACTGTTCCGGAAGGACGAGTGCCGGTTGGGCGGTGTTTTCGAGAATTTGTGGTTAGGAAGAATCTGCAGTCTAGTGTTTGATTGTTCTAACTTTGATTTGTGGTTAGGAAGAATCTGCAGTCTAGTCAACTCATACGATCCTAAGCTATGGAAGCTTATTTCACATAGTCCTTATGAGTTACCTAAAGACAAATCTGTCTGGACTGCAGATTATAAGTTCAAACATGATCAAAACTGCTTGGTTCTAAGTTTATTCACTGCCGCAGTTAATGCTAATAGTTTTCCCTTTGTCTCCCGTTGCAGCTCCGTAAAGGACATATTGGATGGCTTAGTCGGTTTCCAAGAAGAGCATGAAGACAAATGTCTTATGGCAGGCACGAGTGATCACGACAGTGATCAGCAGAATGGATCATCCTTGGAGGTAAATTCAGATTCTGAAAATATAACTCTTGATGACCTATTGTTTGCACACGATGAGCTTGCAAATAAATATAAGAAGCTAAAATCTGAAAATAAAAAATTGAAAAAGAATGTTGAACAAAATAACTGTGATTCCTCCTGTAAAAAATGCTCACATTTAGAGGAATTGATTGAGTCTCATGTCTTCGACATTGAATTTCACAAAGATCAAATTTCCTCGTTGAGAAATGAAAATGAAGAGCTGAGAGAGCAAATAAGTTCAATGGACAATGGTCAAAATGAACCTATTCATGATAAAAAGCTTGAAAAAGAAAATGAGAAACTAAAGGAATTGAACATGACCATTTCTAAAAGATTGATGATTCTAGAAAAAGGAAAGTTTATGGATGAAAGTGAATGTGAAAATGTGGATGGACTACAACAGGAAGTAGACAGCCTCAAGACCACTAATGCATTGTTGAATGTCAGGCTTGCTAGATATGAAGAAGAATTTACCAGTGCAGAATTGCACATTTCATCTCTTCAATCTGAAATCCAGGACTTGAATAATTCGTTGTCCAAGTGTATGGATGGACAAGATAATCTGGATAAACTTTTGGACATGAAAGTTAATTTTCAAAGGGAAGGGCTTGGCTACAATCCTATAAAAAAGAAGTCTTTTGTGAATAAGGTTTATACCTCTTTTGTTCATAGTTTAAATATAGCCAGTATCTCTACTTCACCCCCAAAGCAGTCTTTTGTCCAAGTGATTCAAAAAGAAAATAAAAATCAGAAAGTCAATTTGCATCAAAAATCTAAAAATACTGCTATCATCACTATGCATGTTAAACATACTTCTGCCACACACACACATCCACCAAGAAAGAAAATCTCATGTTTTTATTGTGGAAGACATGGACATGCCATGCATGATTACTTTACAATGAAGAATGATGTTTTAGAAGCATGCAGGAAAAGAATGAACAATGGAAAAGGCAAGGGTAGGTCGACGCACCCCAAGGCTAAACAACACTACCAACCTATGGTGTCAACACATCCTATGTTCTGGACCCATTATCCTCAGCCAAAACCAAGGGAAGGTCGACCTATGATCTCTAATGTGTTTAACACACCTCTTGCCAATTGGAAACAATATTGGAACAAAAAGTCACATGCTTCAAAAAATCCTCACGCTTTTAAGTACTCAAAGTCATGCTATAATTATTGTGATAAATCTGGACATATGATGCATGATTATTTTTTTATGAAAAATGATGATTTGAATGTTGTCACAAATTGGAAACCACGTGCCAATGTTGTTGCTAACCCACAAGGACCCAAAAGGATTTGGGTACCTAAGAATGCAAAATGAGAAACTTGTTTTGCAAGTGTGCATTGGAAATACAAAGCTTGAAACAGGTTTTCAGTCATGAAGGTAAGGCACACGGGTCAAGCGACATAAGTCAGGTTAAAAGAAAAACCAAAAATTAAAATCTGAATACTCAGGTGATATCCCTCTTACTCTCACCAGTAATTGTGCCATGTCTTGATTCATAGTGTGATGAATTATTATGTGATCATGCATATGTCTGTACATGCATTTAATCCGCAGTCAGTTGCATATCTCTATGCATATCACTTATCACATAGCATATTGTTGAAGAAGAGTGTCGAAACCTTCAAATTAACCTTCACTGCATACATTGAGTTTATCATATGCCTTCACATTCTGTCTTGCAAGAGTTTAACATTGTGAACTCATGTCATAATGCATTACAATTCCCTTCCCTTCATCACATCTATGACTGCATAGTATATCGAATGGTGACATGTGAAAAGATAAGTTAAGCTTGTCTGGAAACTATCACCATGCGTGAGGTGATCTGCGGATCTAAGTTCTCCACCCGATACCATGAGTCAATTACTTAAAGGCTGCATATGGCATTAAAATTTCATTGAACATTTCACATTCTTGAACATTAAGGGGGAGTTGCCAGACTAGTCATCTGAACTTAGTGCCTAAGCTCATTCCTGAGTTATGTATTTAAGTCTAGAGTTCTTAGGGTCACTTTAGTTGCTAAAGGAAGTCTTCATGTTATTCCTGTTAAATCTGAATCAAAATTGACAAATTAAACCATTTCAACCTTGGATGCAGATCACACTCCCAAGAATCCAAGTGATGATTGAGCCAGCTATGGCTACGTTTGAATCAACTGAAGGAGTGTCTTACAAGGATGAAGATGATGAGAATTCCCTCAACTGCTACCAGGAGATGGGCAGTGACCTTGATGAGTTCCCTATACCGGTTGCTAGATTGGAAGAAGTCCGGACTCCCCCGTCCTAAGCTTGTTCACTGAATTTAAAATTATCTTAAATTGGATGTCAAATTTGCCATTCTTATTGGGAACATCAAGAGGATATTTTTGTAAAATAACCTCCAAGATCGACTCAACATCCACAACATGTGTACAAGCTACAGGAAGTCTTGTATGGACTGAAGCAAATACCCAAGGCATGGTATGAGAGGCTCATCTCATTTTTACCTGAAAATTAACTCACGAAAGGTAAGGTTGATCAGACCCTGTTCATAAGGAATTCAGGTAGGAACATGTTAGTGGTTCAGGTTCGTGTAGATGACATCATCTCTTGAACTATTAACAATGTCTCATGTGGTGAAGATGTCTAAATCTGATTTTGAACAATTATGTATTGGAACTGTATGTTCAATGGCTAATTTGAACTTAACTGCATTTCTGGTATATCAAATACTAGGTAGTGAAAAGGTGGATTACGTGCACCTGGAAACTCTCACTATGCGTGAGTTGATTTTTGGACCAAAGTTCTTCGCCTCGTACCAGAACTCGAAGAAATCGAATGATTGGCCTTGAATGAATTTTCTGATGCTATTCTATGCTCCTTTGATAGCTAGCCCCATGTCATAAGAGAAAACATTCCACGTTCACTGATTTTTTTTGAAATTCATGTATTTGTCAAGGGGGAGTCTTGCTAGCTAAACAACTTGAAATGAATGTTGTTTCATTTTCTATTGACTGAGTGATCTCCAATTGTAACATGCAACATGCTTATGATGGATTGCTTCAAATTTTCTGAAGTTGATCCTTAATGATGTGAAAAGTTCAGCAATGGAAATGTCAATTCCTGAATGGCTTGTGAATGTCTTCAAAACTTTTGAAAAGTGATTGAAAATCTGCTCTTGAATAATTTCTGAAAATAAATGGATTGTATATAAAGCTCATGTGTTGAAAAATGTCCCATGCTCATCTTTCAAATCTGAATGTTTTCTTGTAAGTTCTGTCATAATGCATCTTGCATTGCACTTTCATATAGGTGATGGCTTGCATTGCATTTAGGACATTCAAATGAAATCTAAATTTTACATTCATAATGCATTATGTATTTTACATTGCACATTGCATATCTTCCAAATTGTGTGCTTGCATGTTACTATATGCTATTCACCCCCAACCTTGAAACTGCTATGACCTTATGTTTTTCCTTGCTACATAATGTTGCATTTGAGTCATCACTGGAGTGTCACGCCCCGAGCCTTTATTACAGCGGAAGACTCGCTCGGGGAGCGCGAACAGCCGGCATGGTAAGCCTCTTGCCAGCAATAATCAATCAGAGCGCAAGACAATCACACAAGTAAATGCAATTGCACAAGATTTAATCAAACTTCAACTTTATTTCATAATGCTCAATATTCAAGATACAATCACTAATTTGATTTCCATTCTACTAGACTCAAGAAATAGGAAAATTACATTGACTCAATCTAGACACTTTAACTTCCTAAGTCTTCACTCTCATCTTTATAACACTTTCACTCGCTTCCGGACCCGCTACTAGTATAGCCCGAATCTGAATCCGAACTATTTCCATCTCCTGAAAAACATTGGAAAGTAGGTCATGAGCACACTTGCCCAGTAGGTATCTTCGCATCAACATGAAGGCACTATTTAAGTAATTATCATTTTAGCTCTAAAGAAATAAGGTAAAATCATGCGAATGCGAATCAATCATGCGATCAAATCAATAGAAACAAGATAACCATGTAAGATAGCATGATCAAGAATGAGCTAGCAAGAATATAACCAGAACATGATATTGGCCTTCCATGAATAAGAATGTAACGAGATTGTACTAGCAAGTCACATATTCATCATACTAGTCTCTTTTGAGTACATAGTTCATGAATTTCTGTGGAATATCAAGCAAGAATGTCATGTCGTGCCGTGGATCTTCACTTATTTATAGAAATAGTACTCCCAGCGCAATGTGACGCCAGTAGCATCATACCCCATGGTTTATAAAATAGTATGTTTCCAGCAATTAGCCGAGGGGACTAGCATAGAGCCCTTGAACACAATCAGTGCTCGATCGCATCTTTAGTTATAAATTAAGCTACTTCCACGCAGTATAACAGTAAAGTATGGCCAAGAATATAGCACTTCCAACAATTCCATGATAACGAAAATCAATGAATGAATGCTTCAACATAAGAATGTAGGAGTCAAGAAATAGACTTTAAACAATGTCATGCTCATAGAAATAAATCGACAGTATAACGGTATTTTCCTTAACTTCCATTTCATTTAGATCAATTTAAGCAATATGACAAGTTCTAGATCATCAAGGTTTGTCTAGAATCATTGGAATATCAACCCTTTGTCAAACCTTGGGTTAACAAATGCAAGCTATTGAACGGTCGTTAACTGGACCGTTACACTATGTAACGCGCCAGTAATAGGCCGTTACAGTGATCCGAGTCTAGAAGGATAAAAATGGACTCAGAGGAATGTGACGGTCTGGCACTGTGCCATTACATGAGCCTGACGGTCCAGTTCAAGGCCGTTACATTTCAAGAATCAAAACCACGATAGAGTGTTCTAATTAATGGACTTTTATTGGTACAACCAACTCGGCGTCCTAGTGGGAATCCCAGGCTTGCGGAGAATTACGGAGGCCTTGAAACAATGATTTCCTAGTCCATTGGAAGGATTATCCAATAGAGAGGTCCTCATGTCCAAGATTGTGTTCCTATAGTGCAAAGTGTGAACTAATGACGACATACCGGAATATGTGCCATGTACTTATAGAATTGACTCTATTGACAAAGAGAGACATGTATAATCAAAGTAAAAATCGTGGTGAACTCCGTCAATACAACGTCTAAAAGTCATGCTTTATAATACAAGACTATAGAATTTTGGCATGAAATTAACATATCCTTAAAATATCATTAAGATATCAAAACATGCAATACCTATCATGCACAATCAGATATCCTAAAAATCATGTAATCAGGTTAAAACTTAAGTAACTATGCTTAATCAATAAATAATATTGGCAAGTTATTTTCTGTCTTAGGGTTGACAGAACGCAGGATATAAGGGTCTTAAGAGGGGGCGTCACAGTGAAAGTGACGGTCATAATCAAGCCGTTACTTTAATGTAACACGTCTGTCCAAGCGCGTTAGAAACATCAGTGCAATTCAAATACTACAGAGTTTGTAACGGTCTGTAGTAGGGCCGTTACTTGAAAGTGACGGTCCTATGCTAGTGCGTTACAGTATCTGCTAACAGAAAATAATCATAGAAACTAAGAGATCAACTCACGTCATGTCTTTTATCAAAACATGATGAGTTTCTAGTCATGTTAACGAAGTAAGGCCATCTACATGCATAGGTAATCATGAATAAATGAATAGTCATGTTGTAATTTCTTAATTTGGCTAAGAGGTGCATGATGTGCATAGAATAAATAAAACATGAAATTAATGCTCTATAATGCATGGAATTCAATCAAACAAGAGGGCTTTTAGTCCTATCATGTTGTTTTTGCCGTTCATGAGATAACCTACCTCTTACTTAGATTGTAGTTTCTGAATTTGGTTGAGAACCTTGCCCTAGATCCCTTCCTTCTCTTGTGACTTTTTAAGCAACTTCTTTAGGCTCTAACTCCACGCCCTCTTAACCTAAAGATGTGAAATTCGGAGGGGAGTTAGTCTAAAGTATTATAAACAAATACCTCTAAAGAACTTACCTGAGATAATGACTCCTTACCTTGCTTCTTTACGTCCCAAAAGTAGGGGTCGCACAGTTCAGAACTATGCCCTATTTATAGAGTTTAGACTAGGGTTTGAGGATTAGATCGAGTTTAGAGTCCTTATTTCATCAAATCCTAATCTCTAAGAGTCCTTAGCAATATTACAAGCCTTCCCAAGTCGATCCTTAGTGGATAGGAACATCAAGTTCCAATCTTTTCATGAGTTCCTTCACTCACGGAACTTACAGGCATGTAACGGTCTGGAGACCACACGTTACATGGATGTAGCGGTCTTATGATAGACCGTTACAGTCATCGTAGGTAGAGTTTCTAAATCATTAAAACTCTTTTGTTAATTATCCACATCATTATATATATATAATTAATACTTATCCTAAAATCCGTGGATAGGCTTGAATACCTTCTAGAATATGGGCCTAACTTAATGGGCCTGAGTTAAAAACCTTTTAGACTTTAATTAAGTGGGTTGGGTTAATTGATCAACACTACTTGGCCTTATAATGACTTATTAATCAAATAAACCATTTATAAATTTATTTAGGCCTTTATTATTTATGAAGTTCTGGGGCACTACAGAGCAGGATGGTGCTGAGCATGAGATTGAATCCTACCTTGTAGATGCCAACAGTCACGAACAGTGTGGCCAATTTTGCCACAGTGGAAGCAGCAGGAAGAGGGTTTCTTCTGACAGCCCTTGAAGGTGCCGACCTGTTCAGATGGGTGTATTGACGCACAGGGTCATACCTGGGCTTTTGAGCATGAGTGTGTAGAGAATACTTTCTCCCAGTGTTGACCTGTCTCTTGCCATTGCTTATTGCATTGTCTCCTCTGATCTTACTTGCTCTTGATTCATCATGCCTCAAGATAAAGCAGTTACCCATAATATGTCTAGGCTTGTCACAATAGAAACATTGAACATTCAATTTATGAGAAGCATGGTGTTCATCGTGGTGTTTCCCAGCATGCATGTCAACATCAACAAAACCATTTTTCTATTTTGGTTTGGAGGCTTTCCTTTTCTAGCCTAGGTTCTGTTTCTGGTTTTTCAGAGGGCCGTTGTTGAGCTTGATGATTGGTAGGTTGTGTTGAAGGAGTATTGGAGGTGCTGGCCACATTGGAGTTGGAAATAAAAGGAGTAAAGGTCTTAGTTCCAAAGGATTTCTTATTTTCTGGATCATAACCAAGACCTTCTTTCTGAAGGTTTATTTTAGTTCCTAGAAGTCTGTCTAGATTTTCAGTGCCTTCTACAAATTTGGACAAGGATTTGTTCAAATCCGTGATCTCTTCCTTTAAGGATGAGACGTGCAATTTAGAGCTAGCAAGCTCTGCCTTGTAGGCATTGACAGTGTTCTTCAATAGGCCATTCATTTCCTTGTAATCTTTAATTTCAAGTTCTAGCACATGTGATTTTTCATATTCGTTTTCATCGATGTGCTTTCCTTTTTCATGAATGGATAACCTGTCTTTCAGGACTTTGATTTGTCTCTTGAGTTCCTCATTTTTCTCAATGAGCTTGTCATTGTCAACCAGTTCATCAAAGGACTTCTGATCATCGGACATTGAGTCCATCTCTTTTCTAAGCCCTTTTTCATTTTCTTCGAGTTTAGAGATCTTAGTCACAAGAGCTTCATTTTCCTCTCTTAAGGAAGCAATCTGTTCCTTATGCATGTCTACATCAAGCATCATACATTCATTTGCTCTTTCAAGTTTGGCACATATTTCACAAGAAGATTCATGAGCATTGCTCTTAAGACCCTTTTTCAGTTTTTTATATTCTGATCTGATTTTCTTATACAGTTCAGCTAGATTCTCATAAGCATCCATAAGGTCATCAAATGTAAAATCTTCAGGTTCGAAGCTTACCTGAGATGACGGGGTGCATGGCTGGTCATCATTGTCACCCATCAAGCAGTTGAGCTTCTCTTGCTTTTTGTGGATGCTGATCAAGCCATCCAAGATTTCTTTGGCTGAGCTGCAACTGAGAACAAATGGAGCTGTGTCGGTGTCTACTGCTTCTTGCATCAAGTTCAAAGCAGTGAGATTGTCAACATGTCTGGACTTGTGTTCATTAGTCCATTTGGCTTTATTTGCTGGCAGGCTAGAAGGACCATTGGTAATAATCCTCCAGAGGTTAGGATCACGTGAAGTTATAAACCTGCACATTTTTCCTAGCCAGTCACTGAAATTAGAACCATTGAAGATCAGAAGGGAAGGCACTGAAAACTGATCAACCGGGGAATACATGATTGAGTTGCACTAGGATCCTCTTTGTAGATCGTTGGATCTGAGAACGACAGAGCTAGGCTCTGATACCAATTGTTGGGTCCGATATGTGCAACCGGATCTAGAAGGGGGGTTGAATAGATCCGCTAAAAGACTATAACCAATTAAAAACTTTAGCTAATTAAATCATAAACAACACTAGAGTGCACATGAGGCACTTAGACATAAAGAACAGCGGAATGGGTAGATGACTCAAATGAAAAAGGCAAAGCACGGTCCTATGAGATTGAATGTGCGAAGGAGAACCAAGATTACATGTGTTAAAACACGCACACCAACCTGTGAATGGGGATAGAGAAGATGGAGCAATCTCACAAGGAACAACCCACTGCACAGTGCATTTTTAATGTGGTTCAGTCTGTAAACCCGCAGACCTACGTCCACCCCTCACCAACCGGTGAGGCTTTACCACACGCTGCGAACACAACACACTTCCTACACACAAACCGGTAGGGACGGTTTTCCACACACACACACACGAGGACGAGGTCCTCCACACACATACACAAGAAAAAAAGAGAAACACAAGAAGAAAAATGTTGCAAGTGCAGTAAAGAAAAACCTTCCTGATATGATGATGAGGCACAGAAATGCACAATCAAAAAGGGATAACCAGACGGTGACATCAGATTTGCTCTTGTAGCACCTTGGAACAGATCTGGACACAAGTCTGATCTGGGTTCTCCTTAGGCTCAGTCTGGATGTGAGAGGGGCTACACTCCTCTCTTGGATTCTTTCTTTCTTCACAGCTCGAGAGACACTTCGAATGACAGTGCAAGATTACGAGGCAATGAGGACAGAGCTGGATGCCTGAGTGAGTGGTTGGCTGGCTGGCTGAATGAGGATCCTACTCAGATCTTTCTCATGTTCTGCTCTTTCTCTCTCAGGATTGATCTTTAACTTCAGCAGCAACGATAGCAGTAGCAGCTCCTTCAAGCATGGGGTCCCTTTTTATAACCCCCAAGCAGCCCTTGGTAGCATCTGATTGGCCAGAGAAACAAAGAGAGTAGGAGCTCCCAAGTAAGATCTGTAGGATCTTCTTGTCTACAGGCTGGACAGTAAAAGATGCCCTCTTGTCCTGTGTAGGCTCAGAGACAGAGCAGCTGATTGGGTGGAGGCAAAAAGTTACGTACCAGGAAAGGTGACTTTTCCCACAAAAGGTAGCTTGCTTTTCCACTGACCAAAAGGACTGATATAGTAACCCATGATTACCAAAAGGTTGACTGACCAAAGAGACCTTTCCAGACCTCAAAAGATGTGTTTTTGGACACTTGCGGTTCCTATTTTTGCTCTCTAGATCACCCAGTCGAAATGACAGAAAGCTGCTTAAAACGGAGGCAGTTTGGCTCACTGAGACACTTCATCAAACACCTTATGTTGATTCAATAAGGTCGGTGCAGCTTCTGGACGTGAACAGTGAGGTCGGTGCAGATAAGATCCTTGGCCTTTGGCAAGGTCAGTGCAACTTTGGATTTCCTAGTGGAGGTCAGTGTAGTTTACTGTTCTACCAGGCATTGGTAAATGCACATACGAAGCTTGGTCCTCAGCAGGGTCGGTCCACATTAAGAGCCTCTTCAGTAGAGGTCGGTGTACATTTAGATATCCTTCAGATGAAGTCGGTGCAAGCTTCAAGGTCAGTGCACGCTTCAAGGTTCCTCGCATGCAGGTCGGTGAACATCTTGAACTTCCTCAGTAAGGTCTGTGCATATTGAGGAGCAGGGTCCGTGCACACTAGAACAAACTTGGTGCACATCCATGCTACGAGCACTCAAGGTCGGTGCATATTCTGAGTAATGTCGGTGCACGCTTCAGTTCCGCCAGATATAGGCCAGTGCACATAAGTAGGTCTATGCATATCACTGTTCCAAGTACACTTCATGGTCAGTGCATGTTTAGAGCTTAGCACACCAAGGTCTGTGCACATTTCTATTAGCTTCATGCATGTCAGTGCACATCACTGTTGCTGCCCAGTCAAGGTCGGTGCATGTCTTCCCGGCTCGCAGCTAGGGTCGGTGCACATCCTCCCCGCTCGCAGCTGAGGTCGGTGCACATTCTCCCCGCTCACAGCCGTCGTAAGCATATGTAGGTCGGTGCATGTTTCATTCTGCCCAGGCATCTGAAGTCGGTGCATGTCTCAAATACGGTTGTTGCTCATTCCATATCAATGCACATAAGGGTCAGTGCACATTTGTGTTTATGCCCAAACAAGGTCGGTGCACATTTTGAAACTTCTTCAATTTCTTCAATTCCTTGGAGCAATGATCCTAAGTAAGATCTGCCTTGATTTTTGTGCAACCTCTTGTCTTGATTTCTGTGTAGTCTCTTCCCTTGATTTCTGTGTAGTCTCTTCCCTTGATTTATGTGCAACCTTTTGCCTTGATTTCTGTGCTATCAGTTGCCTCGTTTTCTATGCACCCATAATTAATATCACTTATCTTGATTTTTGTGCATCCAATTGCCTCATTTTTTATGCTACCATGTATCTTGAGTTTCTCTTTCAACTTGGAGGGTTCTTGCTCTATATTTGGAATTCAGCCTTGATTTTTGTGCAGCCAGTGTCTTGATTCTTGTGCATCCATTTGCTTCATTTTCTGTGCCATTCTTGATTTCTTATTCTTTGCTTACAATGACCTGAAATGTAAGAGTGTTGACATCATCAAATGCAAATGGGACTCATCAATGAGTCATGGTCAGACATCATCAAAACCACATATATCCAACATTCTCCCCCTTTTTGATGATGACAACTATGAGTCATTATGAGTACATAGTAAGTCAAGGTGCAAAGAATTATAATCAAAAGTTGAAGCACAAAGACGTTCTCTCTCTATATAAGTCTCTCCCCTTTATGCATTCAAGACTTTCCCCCTTTGTACATACCCTTGTTAATGACACATACGATTCTCTCCCCCTTTGACATCATCAAAATAACATAATAGACACAAGACATGGCAAAGTTAGGAACGAAAGGGGTAAAGTAGAAGATTATTAGCACGGGATGTACAGAGTGAAGGAAGTACATACCTGTATGGAGCATCACATGATTCTCAACACGGAATGACAGTCATTGCAATGAACTATCTTTTTCCAGTATTCTAGAAATTGATGTGGAAATACATGCCAATGGTTGAACACTTATTAAAGTTGACAAGTAAGGATAACCAATATTGGAATGCCAATGATAGGACTGATACCAATTGTTGATGAGCAATTATAGTACACGGTTATGTCCTATGGCATGGCAGGGCAGATCACGAATCAAGGGAAACATGAACTGAATCATGAGAGACAATTAGATACCAGGAGATGTCAACATAACATCATGATGCAATTTGAGAGTAAAACAGCAGCCATAAGACAAGTTTGGTTTTTCAGATTTTACAGCTTTTTGCAAGTATTCTGGTTTTTAGATTTTTAGGGTTTTCTATGTAATGCATGGAACAGTGCAAAAATGCAAACTACCTAAGTGCATGACAGAAAGAAACCAATTGTATTGGAGGCATGATGCCAATTGATGAGAAGGCAGAAATCATTGAGCAGGAAGTAGCAAGAGACCAATAGTTCTGATGGCAGATGCCAGAACGACAAACCGTAGTCTGGTTGCAAAAGGGTTGACACTTGGAAATTTGTTCTGAGGTAAGGAAGGATGAGGGTTCCTTAACCATAAGCCAAGTTCACGAATACAGAGTTACAAAATTTTTAGAAAATCTAATCATTGAACTCTAGTGACAATGCCCTTAAATTCAGATTGGTTTAATACTGATGAATTCTGAGTTTTTTTTAATAAAACACACTTGAAAGTGTGTGCATTCGAAATTAATAGGGATGAACCAGAAAATCATACTTAAAATAGGTTAACCTCCTCTCACCTTACTCATTCAAAAGGAGACCATTGGCCCTCTTGAGAGAGATTGCAAGAAGTATTGAGGATAAACAATTAGACAACACTGATGTTATCTAAGAGCACCACAGATTCAGATTTTTCTATAGAGATCATTGATGGAAGCCAATTGTTAAGCCTTTTACGAGCATTCAAGTGCAGCTTGCACCTTTTGACCTGAGAGTGCACGTTGATTAGACGACGGCACCCCCAGTTACTCAGTGTAGCTCACCATCCTGCCTTAGCCAGAATAAAGGTAGCATGGCACTTTATGACGTTGTCCTTTCCACTTCTTTGGTGAAAGAACCCAGTTTCTCGGTGAAACCAATGCCATTGCTCTGCCTTGATTTTTCTTCCAAAACACAGTAGAGTTAACAAAGGCACTTCATGGCATATCTTACCTTATTTCTTTTATGAGGAGATATATTTCTCAGTGAACCAGTGTCATTGCTCTGAGATAATTAGCTCTTGTTGGATTAAGTGGATGGTCAAACTAGAGGGGGAGGGGGTGAATAGGTTGACCCTTTGAAATCTTTTATGAAAAATCACAATCAACTTTTATGAACCAGAATACTATTTCAAAATTCAGTAAACAGATGGTGTGGAGATCGAACCTAATCAATCATCTAGCGTCACACACAAATTGCAAGAGACAGCAAACCACAAGAGAACACATATTTTTATGGTGGTTCGATCTCCCTGTGGAGACCTACGTCCACCCCTCACTAAATCAGTGAGGATCCCTGTTGAGCCTTACAGCTTTGCTAAACCGAGGAACAATCCCCTCAACACTGCTGACCACTACAGCTTGGTTGACAAGAGGAACATATCCTCTTCACCAGATACCTGCTGACAAACAGCTTGAGAGCATACAAGTCCAGACCCCTTGACCCAAGCACACTCCGCTGGATCAAAATCCCCTCCCTCTACTCAACTAGTACAAGGGAGAATTACAATAGTAAAGTTCAAACTGAAATGAAAAACAATAAACGAAATCACTTGAAAATGGAAGAAGGAGTCTCAGATATATGATGGTGCTGATTCACAAATCTCGAACGTAGAGATTGGAGAGGAACGGCTTCGTCGATCGGCTGGCCTTCTCCTTCTGGATGGTAGATAATCTTGCATGATGTGTCCCCTGTGGTTCTGGAGTTTTGATGATGACAGTATTATGCCTCATTATGTTTACATCCTTGATGATATAATCCTGTTGCATTATGAGAAACTGTCAGAACATGTTTAAGGATGACTCACGGGTCATGAAGTTAACCCAAGTCAAAGTCAAATCATGACAGGTAAGGTGAATGCTCAGATCAGGTAATGCTTTAATTAGTTCTCCAGCATACATTCAGTTCTTGTCTGCTATATGCATTCAATTCATTAGTTCATGTTCATTGTGCATTGCCTCACATCAAGTCTAGACATCCTGGTTGCATTCTAAGTCTACACATCCTGCTAGGTCGGTCTTCAAAGTATGTACATTGATCTTCAAGGCATCGAGTCTATACACCAGCTTGATCTACTAAGTCTGTACATTGGCATAACTTCTTCAAGTCTGTACATCGGGCACCTTCTAACTGAAGTCTATACACTGGTCTTAATATTCTAAGTCTGTACACTGCCCGACCAGTTAAGTCTGCACATTGCCAAAGTCAGTACAGCTCAACTCTATACATCCTTCCAAGCTTCAACTCTATACACTGGAGTGTCAAGCTTCATGTCTATACACTGGCTGTTGCATTCTCATGAAGTCTACACATCCGATAGTGTAAGTCTATACATCGCCCAGTGTCATGCTTGCATAGTCTGTACAACGCCTGCTTCACACACTCAAAGTCTACACATTGCATGTCAGCAGGCTCGCATACACTAAAGTTCATACATCTCACAAAGTCTCTACATCGCATTTGGGAATCAAATTATGTACATTGGCAGCAGAACTACATCAAGTCTATACACTGCCTTTGTTTCAAAGTCGATACATTGTCTCTGTTTCAAAGTCTATACATTGCTGCTTTGGCCAACTCTGTACATCCGTTTGCCTGACTCATGTTTCAAAGTCTACTCATTCATTGTTAAGGCAAGTCTATACATTGGCTCATGGTCTTCAAGTCGATACAGAGTTTTCATCTTCTGAAGTTTGTACAGCCAGTCACTTGACAAAGTCTGTACAGTGTCTCATATTGGCAAAGTCTGTACATCGTCTGGTCTGTGGATGCTTTGTCCTTTTGAAGTCTATACACTAGACTGTTAGCCCTTCAACTCTATACATTCGAGTGTTAACCTTTAAGTCCATACATTGGCCTTCAGACTAGCAAGTCTATACATCGCCTGTTGATTGCAAAGTCTGTACAGTGTTCAGAGTTCAAAGTCTGCACATTGGAGGCTTTTCCTACGCTTGGCCAAGTCTATACATTCATATCTTTCCCTACGTTTTCTAGCCAAGTCTATACATCGCTAACTCTGTACATCACTTCAGCTTACACGTTCAAAGCCTCAAAGTCTGTACAGCGTGAAGTCTATACATTAGCTCAGGGGCTTCAAGTCTGTACATTGAACTTTCTTCAAAGTCTGTACAGAGGCTTCAAATTAACAAGTCTGTACATCGGCTTCATTCGCCCAAGTCCATACATCCACAGTGGACTTTAAAGTCTGTACATTGGCTTCACTTTTCCAAGTCTGTACAGTGGCTTCAAATCGGCAAGTCTGTACATCGGCTTCACTCAATCAAGTCTATACATTCACAGTGGATCATCAAGTCCATACATCCACAGTGGAACTTCCAAGTCTGTACAACGCTGAAGCCTTCACAAGTCTGTACACTGATTGAGCCACACCAAGTCTGTACATCGCTTCAAGCGATTCAAGTCTATACAGACTGCCTTCACATTCAGAGTCTGTACAGCCGAGCGTCTCATGCATCGTCTCACTCTGGCAAAGTCTATACACTGGCTCAAGCTCGTCGAAGTCTATACATCTCCGTTGGGCATCAAGTCAATACATTGTTCACCGTCTTATTAAGAGTCTTGCTTCAAGTCTATACATAGTGCTGTTCGACCACAACTCTATACATTCGGTTGTTTTAACTTGAGTCTTCAGTGCTCACAGCACACTCGTTCCAAGTCTGTACACTGGTTAGGCTTCGTGAAGTCTATACAGTGGCTAAAGCTTTGTAAAGTGTACACATTGGTAAGGCTCGTTTGCATTGTTCATCACATGTCTATACACTGCCTTTCATGAGCTTATCCATTAAGTCTATACATTGCTATGGATAGCCCTGAACTAACTGAGTCTATACACTGAGGACGCTGAAGACCTCCAAGTGTATACACTCTCACATGATACCCACTTGGTTAACTGTTGTGTAAAGTCTATACACCCGATTCCCTCATGCATTTCACAGAAGTCTACACATTCTATCTTGTTATGATAATGCATTCATCAGCAAGTCTATACACTGAGAGCGCATGTTACAAGTCTATACACTCTCTCAGTGTACATACTTGATCATTTGCTGTTCTAAAGTATATACATTCGTTTCCTTATCACGCTGCATCTTTTAAGTCTGTACACTGCCGCTTATTCATTAAGTCTATACACTCTCTCACGATTGTACACACTTACTCAGTTGTTGTTTCTAAAGTATATACAGTCGTGGTTGTATGACTGAACTAACTAGTCATGTTTTCATTTGTCTCTGCCTGCAGAGGATTCAGACTAATGAGAGCACGTGATCCAAGAATGGATAAAGGCCCAGGATCGTGACACGTGTGCTAAAGCTTGCTGGAGAGCTGCCACGTGGTCCAAGGTTTGGGCGGGAGCTGTGGAGACCACACGCGCCCAGTGTTGCTGCTGATATAAATAGAAGGGTTCGTCTTCAGATGAATATATACAGAAGCAGAGAGAAAAAGGGGCAAAGTCTATACAGTGAGAAACCAGCAGCAGAAGAAGAAAAAGAAGAAGAAGAGAAAAAGTAGAGACAGAGAGAGAGGCTGCACGATTGAGTGTCAGGAAAAGAAAGAGAAAAAGAGGAGGAGCAGAGAGATAGTGAGAGTTCGTGGAGAAGAAGAAAGTAGTCTCGACTGAAGATCTGTCCACTGGACCGTGGATCAAATCCAGGCCAGTCAGCTCCGATGAGAGCCACATCTGATGTTCCTTCATTTACAGCTTGTGTTTGCTGTGTTATTTTCATTTCTTATTTTTCCTTTTATTCGATCTGATTTACTGTGTTCTTCCGATCCTCTAGACTGAGGTCGGGTCCCTCCTGGTCTGGAGGAAGAGAGGTATGCGAGAAGTCACTTGTGTGTTTCCCTCCGGTGTGTGGAGGAAGGGAGAGGCGTCTCCGGTTCTGTTCTAGCTGGTAGCTAGAACAGGTTTCAAGTTCTGTGGGTAGCAGAGCTTGGTTGAGGGATTTGTTTCCCTTGGTTGTTCAAGATGTGTGGCAGCATGTTGTTCGCAGACTGAGTCTACAGTGTTTTAGCATTGTGCTAGTGGAAGCCTCACTCCTGTTGGGAGTGAGGGGTGGACGTAGGTCTGTGGACCGAACCACCTAAAAACCCTGCTGTTATGTGATTTGCTTGTGGTGTGCTCTTCCATATCTTCTATCTGTTTCACAGGTTGTTTGAATAGTCTTGTTTTGAGTTACAGTGGCCTTGAGCTTTACATTTTAAGTGAGTCTAGTTTGCATTGTACTGTCATTTGGCATTAGACTTCATCAGGTTCCACTAGTATAGTCAGTAGCTCATCTAGTCGATCAAATATCTATTTGAACTCGATAGCTTTTATTCTGCAACTGTATCTAGTAGCAGGCGAATTGTTTTAATTTGGGCAATATTCTTGAAGGAGATACATTCACCCCCCCTCTGTATCGATCGCACCGTCCCAACAATTGGTATCAGAGCAGGTTGTCTGCTTAGAAGGTCCAGCGATCTGTAGATTCGATCCTGCTGTCTTGGTGCTTCATTATTCCTGTTGCATTTATCTGATCAGCTTTCATGGGTGATCCACCGGTTTTCAATGGTTCTAATTTTAATGCGTGGTTTATCAGTCTACGAAATTATGTTGATGCAGTTAATCCTGATATGTGGAAATTAATTTCACAAGGTCCTCACAAATTACCAAAGAAAGTGTCCAAATGGACCAACAGCCACAGATCAAAGGATGGAGAAAATCAGAAAGCCTTCAATCTGATGAAAACAGCCACTGACAGAGCCTTACACTCTTGTTTTTATGATTGCAGGTCTGCCAAAGACATCCTGGAGGAGCTGAAGCTAACTCACAGGTTAAATGAAGACAACTGCATGATGGCTAAAGGAAGTATTCATAGCAGCAGCCAAAATGAAGAAGAAGATGAGGAGGAGGAGGTAAACATCTTCGAGAATTTTTCTTTAGATGATTGGGAGAATGCATATGCTGAGCTGTTTGAGTCTCATGAACAATTAAGAAAGCGATACAAGAACTTGAAAAAGAAAAGTGATCATGGTAGTTCAAGTTCACCATGTGAAAATTGTTCAAATATGAAGCAATCTCATGATGCCTATTTGTCAGATATCCATATGCATAAAACCAGAATGAAAAATTGATGAATGAACTTAAATGTGTTTGCTCTGAACTAAGTAGACTGAAATCTGAAAATGACTTTCTTGGAAAAACTGTTAAAGAAAATGAAGAAAAATTTGAGAAACTTGAGTAAGAGAAGAATTTGTTTGCTGAAAAATCTATTGCCATAGAATCTGTAAACATGGAATTGTAGAAAGACCTTGAAAAATAGCAAAAAGAATTAAAAGAGTTTGAAGCTGGGTTGGAAAGTTCAAGGAAACAAATTGGCCTATTTAAAGAAGAAAATCAAAAACTTGTATGTGAAAACTCTGAACTAAAAGAAAAACTTGGCTCGGTTGAGAATGATCATGTTCATGTTAATGATTTAGTTCAGAATGAAAAACTGTTGAAAGAATTTGATTCTGTTAACGCTAAATTGAATGTTCTAAAATCTGAAAATGAATGTCTTAAGAAATAATGTGAAAAACTCCAGGTTAAAACAATATGTTCGGTTAAATCTGCATGCAATGAGTGTCCATTTCTCAAGGAAATAAATGAAAATCTTCACTCAAATTTAGAATGACATAAGGAGTTTATTGCTTCTCTAAAATAAGAAAACAAAGATCTGTTAAACAAGATTCTGGAGCTTGAACAGATAGAGGAAGAGCTGAATGATAAAATGAGTTCAATAAAAATTGATAAAGACTCTGTTGAAGAAATTGAAAATCTGAAATCAAAAAATGACAAACTAATTCAAGAGGTTGGAGGATTGAAACAGTTGAACACTGCTATGTCAGAGAAACTTCTTCTCTTAGAAAAAGGAAAAACTGTTTACATTGAAGAGTCTAAAAAATTGAGAAATCTGGAACAAGAAATTGAGGAATGTAAAATTGCAAACAAGGTACTAAGCGAATGTGTAAATTGCAATGAACAAGAGATTGCCAGTTATGAAATACACATCGTTTCTTTGAAAAATGAAATTGAAGATTTGAATAATTCCTTGTCAAAATTTGTGGACGGGAAAGATAATCTGGACAAAATTCTAGGAACTAAGATAAATTTTCAGAAGGAAGGGTTGGGCTATAATCCCTCAAATAAGAAGTGTTTTCAAAACAAAGTTCAAACTTCCTTTGTGTCCAGTTCAACTTCTCAAAGCCCTCAGAACCTTCCTGGTTATCAGTCAACTGCTCAAAAGAAAACAACAAAAAAACAGAAAGAAAAAAATCAACAAGTACCTCTTCCCACTCTGCATGTTTCACACACACACTCGCATGCATCTAGAAAGAAAATGATCTGTCACTATTGTCACAAATATGGACATTTGATGCATGAGTGTAATTTGATGGAAAAGGATGACCTAGCAGCTGTTCAAAACAATCAGGGTAGAAAGCATGTCCTTAGGGAAAAGAAAATTCATTATTCTCATTGTGGAAAACATGGCCATACAGTCAAGGACTGTTGGCATGCTCAGGGAAGAACATTCTTTCAAAATATAAAACTCCCTGCAAATAGAAATGATTTTGGAAGAAATAAATCTGTTTCTAAAGAAAAGATTCTGGCATGCTTTGAATGTGGAAAATTTGGCCACCGAGCTTTGGAATGCTGGTGGGCAGGTAATGGTAAACCAAAATTTCATGCAAGTAACAGAAATCTTCATGCCAATGCACATAAAATTTATGTTCAGAATAATGCACACAGATTCCATGCTAACAATGTTGTGCATAAAAAGAATTCAAGATCTGCTATTTCTTGTCATAATTGTGGGCAGGTTGGGCACTCCATGAGTGAGTGTAATTTAATGAAGTCTGATGACTTACATGCCCAAAGAATGTGGAAAGTACCTATCAGAGGTGTTACTAACAAAGTAGGACCCAAGAAGTCTTGGGTACCTAGAAACACAAAATGAGATCTGTGCTTTGCAGGTATGCCTTGGGATGAGGAATAAAAGGGGGTCAAATAAACCAAGGCATCCAAAGTATGGTAAACCCCAACTCTGCTGATTAAATGTTTGTTCACCTGAATTTTTTGTTTTAATTGAACACCATGCTTAATATGTCAATGCATACATGTCCAGAACTGCATCTGCCTTTTGTAATTTTCCTTTATCATGCACTGGTGCATACATGAGTTTAAAGAATGTCTGCATTTGATGCATACATATGTCAATTGCAGTTAGTTGATATTTGTTAAAATGCATAATCTCTGAAAAACAAATTACATTCTAAAAAATCTGAAAAGGTGAGTTGAGTAAGTCTGCTGCTTGGATGATGTCTCATGCTTAAAAATGTTCATATGCACATGTGACATGCACATGCATCACAATTGCATATAAGTGGCATAGTGTTAGCTAAAAGATGCATGTAGAACTGCATATGCATTGGATTGTCATGCATGACTCTTGGTATATAAATAGTAAGATACTAAAGGGCAGATGAACTCTGTCTGGAAGTGCTTACTATGTGTGAGGTAGTCTTTAGACCAAGTCCTCCGCCTGGTACCATAGGTCAGAGTCGCATACATTTAGGAATGTTAGATCATGCATACATTTAGGGGGAGCATTATTCATATTCTACCATCTGAACTTCCCATCTTCAGATTGAACGGCTATCTTGCCTAAATCCCTGTGATGAATGTGTAATGCAACACATTTCAGCTTCCTGCTTCAACTGTTATCAGCCACCTTCACTCATCCTATTCATTGATATCATCTGTTGAATTGGCTGTTCCCAAAAAATGTTTCGGCCTTTTTCCTGAAAACTTAGAAAGTATTCTCTGTACATATCCTGATCATAAATCTGAAAATAAATTAAAGAGGAATCTTCTATTATATAGGATTATGAATGTCTGATTCTTTCAGCCGGTTGATGTTTCATGTATGTCTTGTGTTTGCTTTTGAACATATCTTGAAAATATCTGAGTTGGTCTTAATAAACTTTAACCAACATTTTCATGTTGAGTCTTTTAAACTCTTCTGAATTCTGAAATCATGATATTCCTTGTTTGATATGTATGAAATGAGTATTGATTTTTAAACATCTGAGAATATGGATTATGTCTAAGGGTAAATCCTGTCAGAGCAATGACCTTGGTCACTGAGAAACCATGTCCAAAGGACTGTGTCATGAGGTGCCATAGTTAACTCTGCTTAAAAATGATTGATAATCTGGCAGAGCAATAGCATGCACACTGAGAAATATATCTCACTCATCAAAGAAATGATCTGTAGTGTGTCATGAAGTGTAAATGTAATCTCTGTTCCTATGAAGCATGACAGTTAGTCCATCCAAGTGCTTAGGGATACTGGCGTCTAAACAACGTGTATCCTCTAGTTAGAAGGGTGTACTAAACTCAAGTGCTCATGAAGAATGTTATGAAAATTACTGCTAATCTAGTATACCATTTGAAAAATATGTGCAAAAGAAATATTCTATTGGAACCCTTGATAGAAACAAATGTTTTTCTTATGTGTTTAACTTCATTACTATTGATTGCATCTCTTAAAGGAATCTTTGAAATTGAGTGAGTAAGAAAGAAGAAGATCAAACAAGACTGTCAATATGAAAGCAAGGTTCACTTTTATTAAAACTGATTTCAGATATGAGTACAGGAAACTTATAAACAAGCCTTGCATACATCATATTCTGATCTGACTTGTCAATGAAGATCATTCATAAATCTCTATAATAGAAGAGTCAGAAATACCTATTTAATCAGATTTATGAAATTGATATCACATTGAAAACCTTTCTCATTCATTCTGTGTGCCTTCTCTCTCACAATGGACCCCATTATGTCAAATCTAACTGTTGACTTCTATATTTCCTGAGCTTCACTCAAATCACTGTTGATCTAAGGGGGAGAATTCTTGCATGTCCCTGTGGTTTGCTTTTGATGACTATAACTCACAGCATTGCATAATAGCTCCTTCAACAGTCAATGAACATTCCCTCCTTTTTGATGTTGTCAAAGGGGGAGAACTCTTGTGAGTCATCATTTTTATTATTTGCATCATACTCATTTCTGACTGAGCTACTCAGTGGTGCATGAAATATGGTATCTCATAATCACCATGATGAATCTATTGTAATGACTCATAATATTGCCATCATCAAAAAGGGGGAGATTGATGTGTCCCCTGTGGTTCTGGAGTTTTGATGATGACAGTATTATGCCTCATTATGTTTACATCCTTGATGATATAATCCTGTTGCATTATGAGAAACTGTCAGAACATGTTTAAGGATGACTCACAGGTCATGAAGTTAACCAAAGTCAAAGTCAAATCATGACAGGTAAGGTGAATGCTCAGATCAGGTAATGCTTTAATTAGTTCTCCAGCATACATTCAGTTCTTGTCTGCTATATGCATTCAATTCATTAGTTCATGCTCATTGTGCATTGCCTCACATCAAGTCTAGACATCCTGGTTGCATTCTAAGTCTACACATCCTGCTAGGTCGGTCTTCAAAGTATGTACATTGATCTTCAAGGCATCGAGTCTATACACCAGCTTGATCTACTAAGTCTGTACATTGGCATAACTTCTTCAAGTCTGTACATCGGGCACCTTCTAACTGAAGTCTATACACTGGTCTTAATATTCTAAGTCTGTACACTGCCCGACCAGTTAAGTCTGCACATTGCCAAAGTCAGTACAGCTCAACTCTATACATCCTTCCAAGCTTCAACTCTATACACTGGAGTGTCAAGCTTCATGTCTATACACTGGTTGTTGCATTCTCATGAAGTCTACACATCCGATAGTGTAAGTCTATACATCGCCCAGTGTCATGCTTGCATAGTCTGTACAACGCCTGCTTCACACACTCAAAGTCTACACATTGCATGTCAGCAGGCTCGCATACACTAAAGTTCATACATCTCACAAAGTCTCTACATCGCATTTGGGAATCAAATTATGTACATTGGCAGCAGAACTGCATCAAGTCTATACACTGCCTTTGTTTCAAAGTCGATACATTGTCTCTATTTCAAAGTCTATACATTGCTGCTTTGGCCAACTCTGTACATCCGTTTGCCTGACTCATGTTTCAAAGTCTACTCATTCATTGTTAAGGCAAGTCTATACATTGGCTCATGGTCTTCAAGTCGATACAGAGTTTTCATCTTCTGAAGTTTGTACAGCCAGTCACTTGACAAAGTCTATACAGTGTCTCATATTGGCAAAATCTGTACATCGTCTGGTCTGTGGATGCTTTGTCCTTTTGAAGTCTATACACTAGACTATTAGCCCTTCAACTCTATACATTCGAGTGTTAACCTTTAAGTCCATACATTGGCCGTCAGACTAGCAAGTCTATACATCGCCTGTTGATTGCAAAGTCTGTACAATGTTCAGAGTTCAAAGTCTGCACATTGGAGGCTTTTCCTACGCTTGGCCAAGTCTATACACTCATATCTTTCCCTACGTTTTCTGGCCAAGTCTATACATCGCTAAGTCTGTACATCACTTCAGCTTACACGTTCAAAGCCTCAAAGTCTGTACAGCGTGAAGTCTATACATTAGCTCAGGGGCTTCAAGTCTGTACATTGAACTCTCTTCAAAGTCTGTACAGAGGCTTCGAATTAACAAGTCTGTACATCGGCTTCATTCGCCCAAGTCAATACATCCACAGTGGACTTTCAAGTCTGTACATTGGCTTCACTTTTCCAAGTCTGTACAGTGGCTTCAAATCGGCAAGTCTGTACATCGGCTTCACTCAATCAAGTCTATACATTCACAGTGGATCATCAAGTCCATACATCCACAGTGGAACTTCCAAGTCTGTACAACGCTAAAGCCTTCACAAGTTTGTACACTGATTGAGCCACACCAAGTCTGTACATCGCTTCAAGCGATTCAAGTCTATACAGACTACCTTCACATTCAGAGTCTGTACAGCCGAGCGTCTCATGCATCGTCTCACTCTGGCAAAGTCTATACACTAGCTCAAGCTCGTCGAAGTCTATACATCTCCGTTGGGCATCAAGTCAATACATTGTTCATCATCTTATTAAGAGTCTTGCTTCAAGTCTATACATAGTGCTGTTCGACCACAACTCTATACATTCGGTTGTTTTAACTTGAGTCTTCAATGCTCACAGCACACTCGTTCCAAGTCTGTACACTGGTTAGGCTTCGTGAAGTCTATACAGTGGCTAAAGCTTTGTAAAGTGTACACATTGGTAAGGCTCGTTTGCATTGT
Source organism: Amorphophallus konjac (assembly GCA_022559845.1). Lineage (NCBI taxonomy): Eukaryota > Viridiplantae > Streptophyta > Magnoliopsida > Alismatales > Araceae > Amorphophallus > Amorphophallus konjac. Next base: position 281,692,312 of record CM040125.1, read on the forward strand.
TCATCACATGTCTATACACTGCCTTTCATGAGCTTATCCATTAAGTCTATACATTGCTATGGATAGCCCTGAACTAACTGAGTCTATACACTGAGGACACTGAAGACCTCCAAGTGTATACACTCTCACATGATACCCACTTGGTTAACTGTTGTGTAAAGTCTATACACCCGATTCCCTCATGCATTTCACAGAAGTCTACACATTCTATCTTGTTATGATAATGCATTCATCAGCAAGTCTATACACTGAGAGCGCATGTTACAAGTCTATACACTCTCTCAGTGCACATACTTGATCATTTGCTGTTCTAAAGTATATACATCCGTTTGCTTATCACGCTGCATCTTTTAAGTCTGTACACTGCCGCTTATTCATTAAGTCTATACACTCTCTCACGATTGTACACACTTACTCAGTTGTTGTTTCTAAAGTATATACAGTCGTGGTTGTATGACTGAACTAACTAGTCATGTTTTCATTTATCTCTGCCTGCAGAGGATTCAGACTAATGAGAGCACGTGATCCAAGAATGGATAAAGGCCCAGGATCGTGACATGTGTGTTGAAGCTTGTTGGAGAGCTGCCACGTGGTCCAAGGTTTGGGCGGGAGCTGTGGAGACCACACGCGCCCAGTGCTGCTGCTGATATAAATAGAAGGGTTCGTCTTCAGATGAATATATACAGAAGCAGAGAGAAAAAGGGGCAAAGTCTATACAGTGAGAAACCAACAGCAGAAGAAGAAAAAGAAGAAGAAGAGAAAAAGTAGAGACAGAGAGAGAGGCTGCACGATTGAGTGTCAGGAAAAGAAAGAGAAAAAGAGGAGGAGCAGAGAGATAGTGAGAGTTCGTGGAGAAGAAGAAAGTAGTCTCGACTGAAGATCTGTCCACTGGACCATGGATCAAATCCAGGCCAGTCAGCTCCGATGAGAGCCACATCTGATGTTCCTTCATTTGCAGCTTGTGTTTGCTGTGTTATTTTCATTTCTTATTTTTTCTTTTATTCGATCTGATTTACTGTGTTCTTCCGATCCTCTAGACTGAGGTCGGGTCCCTCCTGGTCTGGAGGAAGAGAGGTCTGCGACCTCTGGTTTGCAAGTGGCTAGAAGTCACTTGTGTGTTTCCCTCCGGTGTGTGGAGGAAGGGAGAGGCGTCTCCGGTTCTGTTCTAGCTGGTAGCTAGAACAGGTTTCAAGTTCTGTGGGTAGCAGAGCTTGGTTGAGGGATTTGTTTCCCTTGGTTGTTCAAGCTGTGTGGCAGCATGTTGTTCGCAGACTGAGTCTGCAGTGTTCTAGCATTATGCTAGTGGAAGCCTCACTCCTGTTGGGAGTGAGGGGTGGACGTAGGTCTGTGGACCGAACCACCTAAAAACCCTGCTGTTCTGTGGTTTGCTTGTGGTGTGCTCTTCCATATCTTCTATCTGTTTCACAGGTTGTTTGAATAGTCTTGTTTCGAGTTACAGTGGCCTTGAGCTTTACATTTTAAGTGAGTCTAGTTTGCATTGTACTGTCATTTGGCATTAGACTTCATCAGGTTCCACTAGTATAGTCAGCAGCTCATCTAGTCGATCAAATGTCTATTTGAACTCGGTAGCTTTTATTCTGTAACTGTATCTAGTAGCAGGCGAATTGTTTTAATTTGGGCAATATTCTTGAAGGGGATACATTCACCCCCCCTCTGTATCGATCGCACCGTCCCAACATTGCAATGATCAACTGCCACCGGGCTTCCTCTGATCTTCAGTGGATGCAACAGCACGCACTCAGCAAGCCAATGATGCAGACCTTCTTCTGCTTCTTCTGTAGAACTCTCCTCTACTTTTTGTTCGACTGCTACTCCTACTTTTATTCTGTTTTCCCGCGCTCTACCTATTCACGTGAATATTCCTTTTTGTGGGTCCCAACCAGATTTTCTGGTTAGCCCAATGATTGTTGTCCTAGAGGCTTTTGGAATCGAGAGGGAAAGAGAGCGCATGCTCTTTTAGATGATGTGGCATCTAACGCCACTTATGACTGGGGTCCACCCAATCATCTCTTGATGAAATTTAGATGGTGTCAACTCATTGAGACCATGAGGTTGACGCAGTCTTGAAATGCCCCACATGTCTTTGAGTATAAAGCTGGATGCGTTGACGCATGGGGTCACTGCATCGACCCACTGAACTGACCCAGAGCGATCTTTATCTCAGAATGAACTGCTGCGTCGACGCTATCATGCTATAGCGTTGACGCACCGGGGTATTTCCAGTGAACAATGATTCTGCCACTTGAACTGTTGCGTCGACGCTGCTGAACTGTGGCGTTGACGCACTGAGCTATGCCAGTGATTTGATACTTCTGCCTCTTGTACTGATGCGTAGACGCAATTAGCATCCTGCGTTGGCGCTGTCCTTTTATTCAAATCGCTGTGTGGACGCCGTGAGCATCCTGCGTAGACCCTGTTTCTTCCTTGCATTCAAGAATAAAGTATATACATGCGTTAATGAATCAAGGGTTAATTCATCAGTTATGTTGAACTCAACACACACACATCTCGTGGTTGTCATCATCAAAACCAGGGGCACAATAGCTCTTCTAGAAATAGCAAATCAGATTGTTTAAAGATAATACTTAGCTGAAGTTTCTCAATCAAGAAGGCCCTTTGTACTAACGATAAACGTTCAGATGTAGGAGGGTAAAGTAAATTAAGAGCATGAAGGACTGGTTTAAGTCTATTATGCCTAAGTGCAGACACTTCAAGATAATTAAACTCACAAGCTCAAGAAATCATTAATTTTAAACCAAAAGCTTCCATGTTTAGGGTAGTCATAAAGCTCCAAAAGGAAGATTCTTCTTGATGATATACTCTGATAAGCAACTCAACTACAGGCTGAGAATCCTCTAAGACATTCAAGGCATTCAAGGAATTCTGGAAGCATTCAACTGATCGTTCAAGGAATGGTAGGTTCCAAACAGTCCAAAGGACAGATGTGTAGAGTAGGAGTGGATAGAGAGCACTCCCCCTGAGAATATGCAATCTGTATGGAGAAATTTAAGAAAGGGGCAGTATGCAAAAAAGTCAATTTGATACTCATGATAACTCCCCCTAAACTTATGCATGAATTTCTAGATGTCTTAGTGAGACCCACAGAGGGAGTATGCAACCTTGGACCTATATGGAAGATTGACCCATGGTACTGGGCGGAGGTAAGTCCTCACGCAAAGTGAATGCTTTCAGTTGGACTTAATCCAACTTTCCACAAGTCACCCTTCTATATACTTAGGTCACAACAGTGAGAGTGCAGTCAATGTTGGAAGGCTAGGCAGGGAGCAAGAGTTTGGTCCCTTGACATGATGCACAATGAGATTCATGAGTCTACAAGATGATGTTTCAAGGTGCATACATATGCAGGCTAAACTGAAATGCAGACACACAAGCTCCCCCTTTGATGAAAAACTCATGAAAGTTAAGAAGACAACCAGCATGTTATTTGCCTAAATGGGTGATGAGTTTAACTAGATGCAGCCAAGGCAGACATCATCAAAAGCAATGTTCAAGTATTTCGTATGGCTGGTTAGCAAGAAGCAGACATCATCTCAACATCATATTAATTCATTCAGCAAAGTAGATTGTTTCATGATTAATGCAGCTGAGGTATGTGATCTCTGGTACAAGGCAGAGGTATTGATCCGAAGACCCAACTCACGCAAGGTGTTGTCTTCCAGAAAGGCTTGGCCCATCAATCCAACACACAACTTTTGATATACCAGAGCTTAAACTAAGAATATCCCATTCAACCATTTAGATGTTCATTTTCAAGGACCATGGTTCAGCAGTTCAGTGAAACACAATCAACTTGCAGTACTTATTGAATACAGAACACACCTATAATGCAATGACTACAATGCAAGCTTACCATGCAAAAGGTTGAACATAAATTAAATAGTCTATTTACGTACATGTGCCTTGAGCATTTATTTTGATATTGAACCCTACTCAGCTCCAAGGCACCTGCAACCACAATTCTTATTTTGAATTTTGTGGTACCCAAGCTTGCTTGGGTCCTTGTGGGTTAGTTCTTCGGGTAGCTGCATTTCTCTTTCTTAATGCAGTCAAGTCATCTTCCCTCATTGTATGGCAATCATACATCTCATGCCCATTTTTCCCATAATAAAAACAACGCTCAAAAGATTGAGTATTCTTCATATGAGCACATGGATGTGCATTTGGCTTTTGTGGGTGCGTAGGGAAGTTACCTCCTTTGACATGAATGTGGGCTCTGCCTTTCAAGTGCCAACAGTCTTGCACTATATGGCCGAACTTACCACAATGGAAGCAGCAGGGAGGTGGACCTCTTCTGTTGATGGTTGGGTGCATCGACCTGCCTTTCTAGGGGCGTCGATGCATCTGAATACCCATGGGGCTGCGAGCAGGATGGTGCTGAGCATGAGATTGAATCCTACCTTGTAGATGCCAACAGTCATGAACAGTATGGCCAGTTTTGCCACAGTGGAAGCAGCAGGGAAGAGGGTTTCTTCTGACAGCCCTTGAAGGTGCCGACCTGTTCAGATGGGTGTATTGACACACAGGGTCATACCTGGGCTTTTGAGCATGAGTGTGCAGAGAATGCTTTCTCCCAGTGTTGACCTGCCTCTTGCCATTGCTTATTGCATTGTTTCCTCTGATCTTACCTGCTCTTGATTCATCATGCCTCAAGATAAAGCAGTTACCCATAATATGTCTAGGCTTGTCACAATAGAAACATTGAACATTCAATTTATGAGAAGCATGGTGTTCATCGTGGTGTTTCCTAGCATGCATGTCAACATCAACAAAACTATTTTTCTGTTTTGGTTTGGAGGCTTCCTTTTCTGGCCTAGGTTCTGTTTCTGGTTTTTCGGAGCAGAGGGCCGTTGTTGAGCTTGATGATTGGTAGGTTGTGTTGAAGGAGTATTAGAGGTGCTGGCCACATTGGAGTTGGAAATAAAAGGAGTAAAGGTCTTAGTTCCAAAGGATTTCTTATTTTCTAGATCATAACCAAGACCTTCTTTCTGAAGGTTTATTTTAGTTCTAGAGGTCTGTCCAGATTTTCAGTGCCTTCTACAAATTTGGACAAGGATTTGTTCAAATCCGTGATCTCTTCCTTTAAGAATGAGACGTGCAATTTAGAGCTAGCAAGCTCTGCCTCGTAGGCATTGACAGTGTTCTTCAATAGGCCATTCATTTCCTTGTAATCTTTAATTTCAAGTTCTAGCACATGTGATTTTTCATATTCGTTTTCATCGATGTGCTTTCCTTTTTCATGAATGGATAACCTGTCTTTCAGGACTTTGATTTGTCTCTTGAGTTCTTCATTTTCCTCAATGAGCTTGTCATTGTCAACCAGTTCATCAAAGAACTTCTGATCATCGGACATTGGGTCTATCTCTTTTCTAAGCCCTTTTTCATTTTCTTCGATTAGAGATCTTAGTCACAAGAGCTTCATTTTTCTCTCTTAAGGAAGCAATCTGTTCCTTATGCATGTCTACATCAAGCATCATACATTCATTTGCTCTTTCAAGTTTGGCACATATTTCACAAGAAGATTCATGAGCATTGCTCTTAAGACCCTTTTTCAGTTTTTTATATTCTGATCTAATTTTCTTATACTGTTCAGCTAGATTCTCATAAGCATCCATGAGGTCATCAAATGTAAAATCTTCAGGTTCGGAGCTTACCTGAGATGGCGGGGTGCCTGGCTGGTTATCATTGTCACCCATCAAGCAGTTGAGCTTCTCTTGCTTTTTGTGAATGCTGATCAAGTCATCCAGGATTTCTTTGGCTGAGCTGCAACTGAGAACAAATGGAGCTGCGTCGGTGTCTACTGCTTCTTGCATCAAGTTCAAAGCAGTGAGATTGTCAACATGTCTGGACTTGTGTTCATTAGTCCATTTGGCTTTATTTGCTGGCAGGCTAGAAGGACCATTGGTAATAATCCTCCAGAGGTTAGGATCACGTGAGGTTATAAACCTGCACATTTTTCCTAGCCAGTCACTAAAATTAGAACCATTGAAGATCGGAAGGGAAGGCACTGAAAACTGATCAACCGGGGAATACATGATTGAGTTGCACTAGGATCCTCTCTGTAGATCGTTAGATCTGAGAATGACAGAGCTAGGCTCTGATACCAATTGTTGGGTCCGATAGGTGCAACCGGATCTAGAAGGGGGGGTTGAATATATCCGCTAAAAGACTATAACCAATTAAAAACTTTAGCTAATTAAATCATAAACAACACTAGAGTGCACATGAGGCACTTAGACATAAAGCACAGCGGAATGGGTAGATGACTCAAATGAAAAAGGCAAAGCAAGGTCCTATGAGATTGAATGTGCGAAGGAGAACCAAGATTACATATGTTAAAACACGCACACCAACCTGTGAATGGGGATAGAGAAGATGGAGCAATCTCACAAGGAACAACTCACTGCACAGTGCGTTTTTAACGTGGTTCAGTCTGCAAACCCGCAGACCTACGTCCACCCCTCACCAACCGGTGAGGCTTTACCACACGCTGCGAACGCAGCACACTTCCTACACACAAACCGGTAGGGACGATTTTCCACACACACACACACACACACACACACACGAGGATGAGGTCCTCCACACACACACACGAGGACGAGGTCCTCCACACACATACACAAGAAAAAAAGAGAAACACAAGAAGAAAAACGTTGTAAGTGCAGTAAAGAAAAACCTTCCTGGTATGATGATGAGGCACGGAAATGCACAATCAAAAAGGGATAACCAGACGGTGACTTCAGATTTGCTCTTGTAGCACCTTGGAACAGATCTGGACACAAGTCTGATCTGGGTTCTCCTTAGGCTCAGTCTGGACGTGAGAGGGACTGCACTCCTCTCTTGGATTCTTTCTTTCTTCACAGCTCGAGAGACACTTCGAATGACAGTGCAAGATTGTGAGGCAATGAGGACAGAGCTGGATGGCTGAGTGAGTGGTTGGCTGGCTGGCTGAATGAGGATCCTACTCAGATCTTTCTCACGTTCTGCTCTTTCTCTCTCAGGATTGATCTTCAACTTCAGCAGCAGCGATAGCAGCAGCAACTCCTTCAAGCATGGGGTCTCTTTTTATAACCCCCAAGCAGCCCTTGGTAGCATCTGATTGGCCTGAGAAACAAAGAGAGTAGGAGCTCCAAAGTAAGATCTGTAGGATCTTCTTTTCTACAGGCTGGGCAGTAAAAGACGTCCTCTTGTCCTGTGCAGGCTCAGAGATAGAGCAGCTGATTGGGTGGAGGCAAAAAGTTACGTACTAGGAAAGGTGACTTTTCCCACAAAATGTAGCTTGCTTTTCCACTGACCAAAAGGACTGATATAGCAACCCATGATTACCAAAAGGTTGACTGACCAAGGAGACCTTTCCAGACCTCAAAAGATGTGTTTTTGGACACTTGCGGTTCCTATTTTTGCTCTCTGGATCACCCAGTCGAAATGACAGAAAGTTGCTTAAAACGGAGGTAGTTTGGCTCACTGAGACACTTCATCAAACACCTTCTGTTGATTCAATAAGGTCGGTGCAGCTTCGGGACGTGAACTGTGAGGTCGGTGCTGATAAGATCCTTGGCCTTTGGCAAGGTCAGTGCAACTTTGGATTTCTTAGTGGAGGTCGGTGTAGTTTACTGTTCTACCAGGCATTGGTAAATGCACATACGAAGTTTTGTCCTCAACAGGGTCGGTCCACATTAAGAGCCTCTTCAGTAGAGGTCGGTGCACATTTAGATATCCTTCAGATGAAGTCGGTGCAAGCTTCAAGGTCAGTGCACGCTTCAAGGTTCCTCGCATTCATGTCGGTGCACATCTTGAACTTCCTCAGTAAGGTATGTGCATATTGAGGAGCAGGATCCATGCACACTAGAACAAACTTGGTGCACATCTATGCTACGAGCACTCAAGGTCGGTGCATATTCTGAGTAATGTCGGTGCACGCTTCAGTTCTACCAGATATAGGTCAGTGCACATAAGTAGGTCTATGCATATCACTTTTCCAAGCACACTTCACGGTCGGTGCATGTTTAGAGCTTAGCACACCAAGGTCTGTGCACATTTCTATTAGCTTCATGCAAGTCAGTGCACATCACTGTTGCCACCCAGTCAAGGTCGGTGCATGTCTTCCCGGCATGCAACTATGGTCGGTGCACATCCTCCCCGCTCGCAGCTGAGGTCGGTGCACATTCTCCCCGCTCACAACTGTCGCAAGCGTATGTAGGTCGGTGCACATTTCATTCCGCCCAGGCATCTGAAGTCGGTGCATGTCTCAAATACGGTCGTTGCTCATTCCATATCAATGCACATAGAGGTCGGTGCACATTTGTGTTTGTGCCCATACAAGGTCGGTGCAGATTACTTGGTCGGTGCACATTTTGAAACTTCTTTAGTTTCTTCAATTCCTTGGAGCAATGATCCTAAGTAAGATATGCCTTGATTTTTGTGCAACCTCTTGCCTTGATTTCTGTGCAGTCTCTTCCCTTGATTTCTGTGTAGTCTCTTCCCTTGATTTTTGTGCAACCTTTTGCCTTGATTTCTATGCTGTCATGTCACGCCCCGAGCCTTTATGACAACGGAAGACTCGCTCGAGAAACGTGAATAGCCGACATGGTAAGTCTCTTTCAAGCAAAAATAATCAGAGCGCAAGACAATCACACACATAAATGTAATTGTACATTATTTTAATCAAACTCCAACTTATTTCATTGATAATCACTATTCAAATACAATAACTTTCAACTTCTTTCAACCTATCAGACTCAAGAAATAGAAAAATTACATAGACTCAATCTAAACAATATAGACTTTCCTAAGTCTTCACTCTCATCTTTGACAATACTTTCATTCGCTCTCGGACCCGCTACTTGTATAACCCGAATCTGAATTCGAATCACATTCATTTCCTGAAAAGAATGGAAATAGGTAATAAGCACACTTGCCCAGTAGGTATCTTCGCATCAACATGAAGGCATCATTAAAGTAATTAACATTTTAGCTCTAAAGAAATAAGGTAAAATCATGCGAATACGATCAATCATGCGAATACCCAAAGTAACAAAGATGATCGTTTAAGATACAATGAAGCAAGTATGAACTAGCAAGAGTGTAACAAGAACATGCTATTGGCCTTTCATGAACAAGAATGTAACGAGAACGTACTAGCAATGCCACATAATCATCACTCCAGTATCTTTTACTTATGAGCAAGTACTTCGTGAATTTCTGTGGAATATCAAGTCATGTACAAGAAAGTCATGTCGTGCCGTGGATCTTCACTTATTTATAGAGAAAGTACTTCCAACGTAATGCGACGCCAGTAACATCATACCCCTTGATTTATAATAGTATGTTTCCAGCAATCAGTCGAGGGGACTAGCATATAGCCCTTGAACACAATCAGTGCTCAATCGCACCTTCAAGTATAAATCAAGCTACTTCTACGCATGTAACAATAAAGTATGGCCAAGAATGTATAATTCAATAAGTCCATGATAGTAATAATTCAATGAATGAATGCTTCAATTTAAGAACATGAGAGACCAAGAATGACTTAAGCAAGGTTATGCTTATGGAGATAAATCGGCAGCATAACGGTACATTTCTTTAACTTTTATTTCATTATATTAAGCCTCTTTGGATAATATGGCAAGTTCTAGATCATCAATAATCTATCTAGAAACCTTGGAACATCCACCCTTGGGTCAAACCTCGGGTTAAGCACTCAAACAATGTGACGGTCAAGGACTAGGCCGTTACACTCATGTGATGCTCCAGTATTCAGCTTAGTCTGATTCCAGAAATAATAAAATAGACTTAGTGAAATGTGACGGTCTTATATTGGGCCGTTAGATGCTCCTGACGGTCCAGTGTAGATCCGTTACATTGCTAGAACTAGAAACATTGATAGTGTAATCTACTAAATGGGCTTTAATGGTACAACCAACTCGGCATCTTAGTGGAAATCCCAGGTTCGCAGAGAATTACGGAGGCCTTGAAACAAGATTTCCTAGTCCATTGGAAGGAATATCCAATACAGAGGTCCTCATGTCCAAGAATAATGTTCCTATAGTGCAAAGTGTGAACTAATGGACAACATACCGGAATATGTGACATGTACTTAAAGAGATGACTCTATAGATAGGGAGAGAATGTGTAGCAACGTGAAACCAAGATAAACTCCGTCAATACATCATTGAAAATCATGATTTCGATACAAAACTATAGAATTTTGGCACATGAAATTAACATAACTTAAAATAACTTAAGACACCTTAATTATGCAATTTCGATTATGAATCGATAACTAAACTTAAAGTCATGATAACAGGTCCAAACTTAGCTATCTAAGCTTTATTTATAGGTAAACTTTAACTGGTTATCATTCTGCCTCGGGCTGACAGAACACAGTGTCTGACGGTGTAGGATAGGCGCGTTACAGTCTTGTGACGGTTTATCGAGGGGCCGTTATAGTAGTGTAACCCTCCTATTATGGTGCGTCAGAGACAACAGAGCAATTCAAATGCAACAGAGGGTGTGACGGCTTATCGTAAGGCCGTTAGATCATTGTGACGGTCTTACCTTGATGCGTCAGATCATCTACTAGCAGTAAAATAAAGTAAAGGTTTATGAAAACATAACATGCCTGGAAATCAAAATACTACAACTATGCCAGACATGATAAACGAAGTATAGGCCAACTATATGCATGGGTTTTAGTGGATAGACAAGATAATATCTTTTATTTTCCATTTAGGGCTAAGAGATGCATGAATGTAGAGAATTATTAAAACATGAAATTTATGATCTATCATGCATGAAATCAATCAAAACCAGAGGGCTTTTCTTCCTAACAAGATGTTTTTGCCAATCATGAGATGACCTACCTCTTAAATGAGCTTTAATCTTCCAATTTGGGACTGCAAGACACGCCCTAGTTCTTCCCTTCCTGAGATTTTTCAGCAACTTCACGTCGCTCTATCTCTCCAATCTCTTGACCTAAGGACGTGAAATTTTGAGGGTAATAAGCTGAAACTAAGGTGAACAAAAAGTTCTTAAGGACTGAACTCTAATTACCTCGTTTAGACGTCCTAATCTCTTGATCTTCAGTGACCTTTTGCTTTGAATTCTGGGCTGCTATGACTGAATCAGCGACTTTGGAAGCTTCTATCTCCTTGGTTGGTTGATCTCCTAGCATGAAATTTGGAGAACTATTAGTCTAAAGTATACTAAACAAAATCTTCTAAAGAACTTACTTGAAATTATGACTCCTTACCTTGATTCTTCACGATCCAAAAGTAAGGGTTGCTCAGTTCAGAACTAGGTCCTATTTATAGGGTTTTGACTAGGGTTTGAAGATTAGATCGATTCTAGAGTCCTTAATTTGCCAGAACCTGATCCCTAAGAGTCCTTAGTAATGTTATAAGCTCTCCCAAATTGATCTCCTGCAGATAGGATCCCAAAGTTCTAATCTTTTTGCTCGTTCTTCCATTCACGGAACTGACAGGATGTAACGCATCAAGACTGGTGCATTACATGGTTGTGGCGGTCGCACGATAGACCGCTACATCCAACGTGTACAGAGTTCAACATAAATCAAACTCTTTTGTTAATTATCCATATTATTATCCATAAAAATAGTATTTTATCCTTAAAATACGTAAATAAGCTAAATAACCTTCTAGAATATGGGCCAAACTTAATGGGCTTGGTCCTTAAATCATTTGGATTTTATTTAAATAGGCTAGGTTAATTATTTAATATAATTGGGCCTTATAATGACTTATTAATCCAATAATCTTTTTATTAATCTATTTAGCCCTTATAAATTCTAGAAAATTCTATAAATAACTCAGAAATTATTACATAAATACTGGGGCACTACATGTCAGTTGCCTCATCTTCTGTGCACCCATAAGTAATATCACTTATCTTGATTTTTGTGCATCCAATTGCCTCATTTTTTATGCTACCATGTATCTTGAGTTTCTCTTTCAACTTGGAGGGTTCTTGCTTTGTATTCGGAATTCAGCCTTGATTTTTGTGCAGCCACTTGCCTCAATTTCTGTGCAACCAGTGTCTTGATTCTTGTGCATCCATTTACTTCATTTTCTATACCATTCTTGATTTCTTATTCTTTGCCTACAATGACCTGAAATGTAAGAGTGTTGACATCATCAAATGTAAATGGGACTCATCAATGAGTCATGGTCAAACATCATCAAAATAGCATATATCCAACACCTTTATGTGACTAGATTCGATATGTTAAGGTAGAGCCGATCCTAAATTCTGACAAGTCTACAACGTACATAATAGATCTGACTTGCCTCGCACTCGAAAGGAACTAACAACGCGAGCGTACAAAGACCGACTCGACTCGATGCATTGAGACTCACTATGCACTCGACAGACAAACTGTACGAAATAAAAACTCACACATGACCCTAAACAAACCTACTGTTAGTCTGACCATACATATGCTATAGTGGACCAGGACATCCGAATGTGTGCCATGCATGCATGTTATGTAACCGGAGGTTGGTGGCGTGGGGGACTCCTAGACGTCCAAGTATGACCCAGTCATGCATTGACTTCCTATGGGACTTGGGTGTGGGAGGGCTAAGAGATCCAAAACTACCTTCTTCATCACCCCTATAAGTAGGTAAGGCATGCCACCCTTCCCAATTAACGGCCTCTTGGCTAGGTGGAGGTGGACTAGACCGTGGGGTAGGGGTGTGATAGTGAACTCCTCGGAAGAAGTGGAGTGAATATGATAGCTCGGGAGGTTCACTAGTGAAGGGGTTGAAGGGATCAAAGAGTGTATGACCCCTCGTGGCGGGTTCCTCCATTACATAGTCCCATGTTTGAAATTCATGAAGGTGTAAATGGTCACCTTCATCCATTATGGTCGATGGGACAGTGTATAGAAGATATGATTCATCCCTCGGGATAAAGGGAATGTAGTTAGGCTCGGCCGGCAAGGGGAGGAGTAGAAGAACCTCCATGGTGACATGACCCACGGTGCACACGGAGGTAATAGACCCCAAAGTGGGATGGGTGAAGCTACGACCTGTGGGTCGGTCGAAGCCTGGGGCCAACAAGGGCGTCAACGTCAACTGTCGGTCTAATCCCTTAAGAAGGTCATCCAATGTATCAACATGGTGACTAGACCGGAATGTGGTATGGAAGGAGTTGACGGGCACTAATGGTAGTGTAGGGTCCATGGATGGATAGGAAGGTGGGACCAAGCCTATCTTGAGCCAGCTAAGTAGTGGCTCGGTGATGAAAAGCGTTCCCGTTAGAAACATGGGTGGCTCCGGCTGAGGCGGCTCCAAATGAGGTGGTTCTGAATAAAGATCGAAAGGTGAGGGTGGTGGCAATGGAGCTCTCATGGGTGGGGAAGGGGTGTCCTACCTGAGGGGAAGAGGTCCTTGGGGTGGCACCTGGTTGTGAGGCTCGGGCAGGAATCCGTCAATTTGAGTACACATCCTATCCAACCGATTCGAAATGGTTTTGAAACGTTCGGCAATGGTCGGGTTTAGAGTAGGGGTATCGGGATGGACTCGCCCATAATCACTCAGCCTAGGATTGGGCTTAGGCTCGTCTACATGTGGGGCTCTTTACCTCCGACTTTGACCCACTTGGTTGGAAGAGATTGGGTGGGGTCAGTTGGAGGTGACTGGGTCGGGTAGGTAGACCCTCCTAAGCTCGCCCTTCATCTCTCACCATGATTCTATAGGCCTTTGCCTCCTAACTTCTCTCAAATATTCTATGTCCCTCCATGTTTCAGCTGCTTTGTATAAAAGTCACCTTGTGGCTAAGTCGACTTGCATGGCATCGGACATAATGTAACACTCAAAGTATGTGTCCATAGCGGCTTCCCACTCTAGGTAGTCACTCGGGATTTTGGAGCCATAGAAATCCCGGGTTGTGGGCCTACGGGGGTGGTGGGGTTGGGCCTCCCATCTTTGGGCGTATCGCCACTATGCATAAGATATGGGCTTTTGGTAATCCATGGGACACGGGGAGCTCTATGGTGGGCATGAAGACACTTGCTAACAAGACACTAGACACGACCCTAAAATGACAATCCAAGTTGGAATGCCGACTCGACTATGAACCTAGACTCAACCAATAGACGGTACTTGGCGGAGTTACGGGATCCGAAGATCCTCTCTCACAAATGTGCGACCTTCCCGATAGGTGTAACCTAATGTTCGGGCAACACCTTTTTATATACCGAATAAAGGAATGCAAATGAGACACTTAGACTTAGACACTTTTTTTGTATTTTTTTTAAACAAGACTACCCTAGACTCGACTCACTCTGATAGCAATTTGATGCGGGACGGACCAGCGAACCTGGGACTCTATCTCGCAACAAGTCCCTAAGCGAGGGAAACGTGGGATCATGCGCGGTTGAGGAACCGGCAGTGAGTCTCAGGTATCGGCTCTTCCGCGTGTACTTGGATTGAGTCACGGTATGGCTCACACTCATTCTCTCGCAGTGGTGATAAAAGTATATATCGAGCTAATAATCCTATCACATGCTCTCTAGCAGCGACATGTACAAATAAATACGAGTAAAGCAAATGCCGAGATGGGAAGCGGACATGATACCTCCACGCATCGGGCGTGGGGAAGATGATCTCGGCCAAGTACGGTAACTCCCGGTAAAATAATTACAATAATTACAGAATTCAATTTGCTGCCCACTCCACGCAGGGAGGTAACGGGCACCAATGTGGGCCCAGGAGGACCGATCTTGGGTTGACGGGCAGCAATTTGGACACTCCATTGGCGCCGTCCGGATGACGCGTGCTGCGGGTTGTGGGGCCCACGTGCTGGCTGGTGGGCCGAGTGCGTCAGGAATGGTACTGCAACGACGGTGGCTCCTAGAGGGATGTTCCCTGGGAAGGAGACGTACTGGTTCGCCTTGTAGAAGGCGAGTTGGCCGCAGCGGTCGGTGCGGCTTGCTGTCCACGGGCTGGTACTTCTGTTCTACAGTGCGCGACCCGACGAGAACGGCTGCTGCGAACAGCCCCGACCTCTGATTGACGCAAGACTGGCGCCGTTGGAAAGCGCTTTCAGAGAGATACGACCTATGGCCAGAGAAGGAATTTTTTCTGCCTCTGTAATGGCCTTGGTTGAATTTACAACCTGCTGGTTCACAAAACTAGATCTGGCAGGACAGATTTGAATTTTCCTGAGAACAAGGGTTGACCGAAGTGAAAACTTCAGATCTGGAAGTTGGGCCCTTGATGAAAGTTAGAGAGGGGGAAGTAAAGAAGATGCCAATAGTTTTTGTGGATTTTCTAAAGGTGGTTTGACAGTGGAAATGGATTTTTTGGTGGCCAAGGGTCGGATCTGGACTACACAGGACAGAACAGACTTTGGCATGAGTTTTAATTTTTCAGAGGGGAAAAAGAACTCCTAAAATCGAGGGAAAATTTGTGGAGGTGGGTTTTGGTGGGCAGAACACCCAGTCCAAATTTGGACTCAATCAGAAATGGGGAAGGGGGTCGAACAAAGGAAGAACAAGGCTGATGTAACAGGATCTGCACAGAAGGTAGATTGCTAGGGGTGGAAAGATAGAATTGGGAAAAATAGCTAAAGTGGGATAAATGACCTGTATTTTTTTGTGGAGGATGGGTGGACGTGGGGGACTCACCCTCCAATTTTGGGTATGTAGAAACCCAAAATTTAAAAATGAGAAATAAAATTTTCAATTTCATTATGTAATTAAAATTTTCATGTAATAATCAAATTATATTTTTACTATCTGAAATAAGCTAGATTATTAAATTTACTTGAATTAACTAGAATTAAATAGATATTAAATGCTTTAGACCTTAGATAAATCATAGTAAGCCCAATAAAAGTCCATGTAATGGATTAGGTTTACAATTGGCCCATTGGATAATTCATAATGGGCTGAATTGATGGTTAAAGGATTCAATAAAGGTTAAATTAACCTTAAATTCGTAACATGTGTTTAATATGATATTTAAGGGATTAAAATAACCTCATTTCTAGAAGATTGACTCAAGAATCAACCCTTACCTAACAGCCCACCTTGGACCAGCCGAAATTACATTGTTTTCACACCTAAGATGGTCTAGATTAAAAGGAGAAATTAGAATTTTCTTCTAATTCGGAGTTGGAAAGTTTGGCCTTGTTAGGCAAGGAATCTTGACACATTTGGCCAAGTTTTGGCTATAAATAGAACCCCATTCGACCCTCAAACCATCCCTGGAGGTTAAGTATACGCTGCTGCGAAGATTGGTGGAGATTTGAAGGAAGATTTGGAAGATCAAAGGGTTTTCTTATATTTGGAGATATTTCTTTAGATCCGTCTAAAGGTAGGTGTCTCTCAGGCTAAACTTCAATTAAATCATGTCATCTTGTTCATTTTTCTGTCCTCTTTCTATTGATAGCTCATTTGTTAAATTCCGTTATGAAATGAGTAAGTTATGGTCATTTTATTGGAGGGGTATTCCCGTTTTTTCATCAGGTCCAGAACGCGCTATACATCAGTAGCGCGTTCTAAACGCGCTGGCCCGATATAGCGCGTTCATACAATGTATTTTCACATTCCCAAATTATTTCAATTAAAAAAAATTATATTTCTCTAGATCGCGCTAGCATTGGCTAGCGTGTTCTTCAGGTCGCGCTGGCCAGGGGCAGCGCGTTCAAAGAAAAAAAAAGAAATATATATATTATAAACGTGAAAACCAAAACCAAAACAAATAAATAAATATTACTAGTCTTGTATCAACTCACAACTCAAGCCCACATCCTATGCCCCTTGGGTCCTGACCCAAGGGTGAGCCCTCCAACATATAAAGCCATGCAAGTTTTTGTAACTTCCAATGTGGGACTAAACTTAAGTCACTATACAATAGTAACTATACCCTTTGAAAATTCACGTTAATTGTACGCATTTAGTCACCAAAAGTAAAAAAAAAGGTAATATTAACATGTTTTAATTCTTACAGCATGTTAAAAATTTATTTTTGTAGAATGGAATTATTTTTACATGTAAAAATCTAATTTTCACCATATTAGTTTATACATACTAAAAATTGTTTCCAACATGTTAAAACTATTTCCAGCATGTTAAAAATGACTTCCAATATGATAAAATTATTTTATACATACTGAGATATAAAAATTATTTTCAGCATGTTAAAATCTATTTAAAGCTATTTTTGTGCATATGAAACCTAATTTCCTATTAAATAATTAGTAAAATGATGCATGAAAATTACTTCCAGCATGATAAAATTTCTTCCAGTATGGTAAAATTATTCCAGCATGTTAGAATTATTTTTAGCATGGTAGAATTAATTTCAGTGTATTAAAACTATTTTTCAGCATGATAATTCTATTTTCCTATCAAATAATTAGCAAATAAATATAGAAAAATGATTTTTAGCATGATAAAAATTATGTTGTCATCAGAGAATTTCTGTAATCAGCATGGTAAACTTATCTTATCATCCTATCAGTAAGTTAATGTATGAGAATTATTTTAGCATGTTATGTATTAATTTTAGCATGTTAAATATTAATTTCTAGCATGTTAAAATTAAATCCAGCATGAAAATTTTATTTTAACCATCTTATCAGTAAAGTAACATATAAAAATCATTTTCAACATGTTAAGATTATTTTCAGCGAATTAGAGTTATTTTTGACATAAAATTCTATTTTATTATCATACGGTTAATTAATGTATGATTAAGTACTAATATCTAAACTCATGGTTGTAATTCATAAAGCATATATTTTCATAACTAAAACTCTATGTTTTATGATTCTGAGATTTAGCTAAGATATTTAAAAATTAATTCTAATCAATTACTATCTTAAATTTTCTTCCTACTTACCGTTCATTTTTGAACTCCACGACTTAATGTCGTTAAACATTATGCCTTAAATTGTTATCCACTTTTCTTGCAACTTCTGAAATTGTGTCAAATCTGTGCTTATTACAAATAGCATATTCTTGAAAATTCTTGGCCATATACATTAAAGTGGATGTCTAAACGTACTTGGGATCTTCAGATCCATATGACTCAATGCCTGGCATTAATGGGGCCCGGTCTGGTCCTGGGGGGAGCGCCTGAAAGTACTTGTGCCAATGGGAGTTGATTGACCAACGGTGTGGCATTGCACCGAAGTGCATGATAGATTTACTTGATACGGCATTCCACTATGCGTACTTGTTTACTTGTTACTTGTTTACTTGAAAATTACATGAATTACTTGACTTGCGTGAAAATGGCCAATTACATGAAATTCTTTACTTGTTCAAAGTCATTACTTGAAAATTCATCTTGATATCATATCATCTCAATTACTTGGAAATTCTATTCATGTTTATACACTTCCCGATACAAGTTAGAAAATTGTTTAAATTGCTAACACTTAAAGATTGCCTGGTTCACAGAGATATAAAATCCTACTGAGCTTTTAGCTCACCCTACGTTTTGGTTAATTGTTGCAGAAAATGAAAATGTACAAGGGAATGGACAAGAGTGAGAGAGTGATTTTCCTTTTTACCTAGGTTTATATAGATCATTAGTGTTTTACAAGAATGATGTACTTTGAGATTGGAAGTTATAATTACCTTTATGGCTTGTGAATTAGTGATGTAAACTTCATTTTGATGGAATAAAAGTATCATTTTCCCGTTCATTTCTGACTTTAGAAATAAAACTGTACATGCTCTGATCGACACGCGTGTTTACGACACGTCGCGCCCTCGATATTCCGCGTCGGGACGTGATAGGGTACGACCTGAGCTCCTGATGGGGAGCTAAAATTCGTGCTTTACTGTTCTATCCAGGGGGGGATAGAATACCGAAGAAGCGGCGTTGGCGGTGCGATGGCGGCTCGATGGCGGCGGCGGCGGCGGTACTGAGCTTCTCACTTAGGAAGGAGCCTTCAAGCTCTGCAAGGGGGAGAGAGGAGAGAGGAGAGGGGCGCATCCTTCTTGCTCTTGACAAATTCACTTAATTCTTCATTAAATCTACAAATGACACTATACATCTTCTTATATAGAGCATGGCAAGGGGTGGGGGTGGGAATTTCGTGGGAGAGAGGGGAGGGACCAAGGGGGGGACAAAGAAGCTTCCTTCCTTTGAATTTTCAAAGGAAGAAAGTCCAAATTTGATAGGTTGCCTACCTTGGACCGAGAAAGGGGAGAGAATATGGACTTTTTCCTCCCTTTGTCCCTTGAATGGTCAAGCTTTCTAGAAGCCCACCTTGGACATTTAAGTAGCCCCACATGGGCCCTAGAGCCTAGGTGGACCAATGGGGAAGAAGGTGGGGGCCCCTTGCTAGACCTACTGGACTTTTACAAATAAACCCAAACATCCTTAAGGACTAACAAATTGGCTTATAAAGCCATACAATTGCAAACCCGTTTTTCCAAGGATATAAATGCAAATAAAATGACACAAATGTAAACTAAAAGTTAGTGCCCGGTGTTGATTCCCATCAGGCACAATATAACTAGACAAAACATATTTCATTGAAATTATAAATATAAGTTTATTACAATTTGACTCAACTAATAGACTTGATAAAAAGAAAATTACAATAGACTCTCCATCTAGCTACACTAGACACAAGACTGTAGGGATCATCTAAGTTGTCGGAGTTTTCTTTCACTCTTGCCCTTGTCCATCTTGATTGCACTCGTCCTCATTATTACCTAAAAAATATGAAAAAAACACTAGGTGAGCGAAAGTTCAGTAGGTCTTATATCTCTTAAACCAAGCTAGCTTATTGTAATTAACAATTTATCATGAATATACATGCTGTGCAAAATAGATAAATGACTAGAACTATAGTTTGGCAAGAGATGGGGCAATAATCAAGAGATCAATTCCCAAGAGAACATATTTCAAGGAACAATCATTAAGAGATAATATCAAGTAATCTGAATCAAAACAAGGTACCCACATTCACAAGGGCATATCATGAAAATATTGTTACAGAATTGGCCATATATATGAGTTTCAACCACATGTCAATCGAGTCACAAACAATTATGGAAATGTCGTATATCAATCTTGCTTTTCACTTGGTGCAATGCCACACCCGATCAATCATAGTACCGGTATATGTTTGGACTTTGCCTCGCCCAAGGATCAGATCCGGACCCCTTCGCTTTTACGTTCTAGCATTGAGTGTCAATGTTGGACCCATGCCCCATTTAAATTCTAGACAAGTCCATGTCAATTAATAACCAAATAGAGTTCCAAGAACCAAGCTTTTACTAAGATAGTTGAGAGTTTCAAAGACTTTTGAGACTTCAAGGATGTAGACATGAACTTAGAACTCACAGAATGCAAGAATCTAGGACAAATTGGCGTCCACTTAGGCCACCGCAAATTACAGAATTCGTGTCCACTCAAAAGGGCGCTAATTCTGGTGAATAGTAAGGCAGATTGAATTCACGTCACCTGTACGGGACGCTGATTCAAAAAATAGCGACGACTGCCCCAGACGCCAATTCTGGGCAGTGTCTAAACTCTCACAGATCACCCAAAACTTGGCGCTCCATGATGGCTGGGTGTCATGTTTCTTTAGAGGGACATGGCCAAAGAGAGGTTTATGGGTTTTTAAGGTACAACCAACCTAGTGATCGAAGAGGGAATCCTTCGATGTCGGGGTCTTACGGAGGCCTTAGAGAAAGAATTTCTAATCCGGCGAGAGGAACTCCCAACGGAGGGTCCTTCTATCTCCAAGAAATAGGGTGTATCAAAAAAACTCAAAAAATAGGGACTTAGTCTCGGCCATGAGACAGTAGTGCCAAGTGACCCGCGATATGGATCAAAACAGCAAGAAAACAGAGAGATAGGAATTCACGTCCGTTCAAGAGGGCGTTAATTGAAGAATTCACGTCGCTATGCACATGCGCCAATTCTAGAATTAACCACAATTATATAGAAATTATTTCAAATTGGCATCCTTGTAAGGAGGCGCCAGTTCCTTAATTCGCGTCCATGACACAGACGTTAATTCCATGTTTTTAGATTATTTAATATTAACAATTAAATACATAAATTCGCGTCTCTTTGGAGAGGCGCTATTTAGTTGGTACGTGTCAGTTCACACAGACGCTAATTCTTTTCAGTTACATGCTTATATGCATCGGGCAGGTACGTTGACAGATACAATGCACTGTTCATTTCCTTTTAAGGAACATGAACATTAGCACTTTTTGTTTAGCAAGATTTCAGGAAAACTGAAGACATGAAAATTAACAAAAAATTACAAGGATTCCCGAAATATGCACACATGAATTTTATTAAACATGGTTCAGTAGATATTAAATGTTTAACATGTGTGATTTATTTAAATCTTCATGAAATTCGCGTCAAGTGTAGTTGACGTGCATTAATTAGCGTCTGCAGGCCTGACGCTAATTCAAGAATTAGCGCCTGCATGAGAGAATGCTAATTAATCCGCGTCTACTTTTCTGGTCGTGAATTCTTGTTCATGCATAAACGATGTTGATCGCTACAAAAAATCAAAATTCTGCTTGCAATATACAATAGAATACGACTAGGAAGGTCCATGGATGAAGAATACATGCACTACCATCTAGCATGATGTTTAATTCAAATTTTGCTTCGGAGAATGCCTACCTTAAGATGATTAAAAGATGAAGAATCGAACTCCCCTCACGAATAACTCACGGGCGATCACGCACGGATCCTCCTATGTTCCTCTCATTCGCACGACGCACCCTTCGCAACACCAGTAGGGTTCTACTGCACCCAAGGGTCTAATTTATAGACTCTACCCTTGAAGAATCCTACTAAGGAATCCTAATTCTATTAAAATGCAAACTATCCTCCGTTGGAGCCTATCTTTCCATAGTTACCGCCGTATACACGGCTGGGTCGACCTAATTGCAACAGGGATCGACCTGTTCCATCTGAAGAGCCCTAATTCACCCATTAACGTGTGGATGGATTTAGTTTTGTTAAAGCCCATTATGTTCCCTTTTAATTATTACCAGATTTTTGTTCCACAAGTTTTATTCTCTCAAATTTTTATTCTCCATAAATATTTTATGGTTATTACTATTTATTCCCTTTTTATTTTCTGGGTTACTACAGAGATATAATTTCTACTGAGCTTTCGCTCATCCTACATTATTGTTGATATTTTAAGTAGCTCTGAGGATGAACCACACTCTGATGGGGAAGGGCGAGAGTAGCGGAGTGATCCAATTTACCCTATAAGTCATCATCTTGTCTTTTTCTTTAGCTAGAGTTTGCGAGAGAAGTTGTTAATAGAGGATTGTCATGGGAGAGTATTTTATGTAATCTTAGTGCAATGAAGTCTAGTAGATGTTGAGTGAGTCATGAGTCTATGTAAACACATTTATTCTATTTGAATATCAATAAAAGTTTCAATTTGTTTGTAGCCTATATGAGATGTCTCTTGTAGATGAATGTCTCTTGAGTACATGCTGTGATTGACATGATCGATATAACTGCTGTGTTCTGATATTTCGCATTGGGACATGACACTATACCCTAGCTCGACCAAGCTATGTAACCCACCTTTGGCAATGGAAAATTGGACTATTTAAGACACTTTTTCCTCCATTGTCATGTCCAGGTCTTCCCCAATAGAAGACCTATAGGAAAAGCCCACTGGCCATTCAAGCTTCTGACTACTAGCTCTAGCGAGGCAACCTAGGATGTGAAAAGTCCTTCCCACAGAAGCTACCCAAGCTCGGGGAGTCCTCCGCATCCTCCTGGCGCAAAATCCTAAGTCCTAAGGCAAGGAAACACTGAGGTGCCAAACACCAATTTCCCCCTGATGACCAGTCTTCTTTACGACGGTCTCGTAGCCCGGATACGTCACCTTTGAGCAAGCTCCAACCAGGTTGAACTCCAGGAGCTGCATCACTTAAAGCTTGGCTCAAAAATCCAACTAGGAGCCGTGTCATCAAACCTCGCCTTAGAATCCCTAGTCCTGCATCCCTATAAGAGTCAGGTCTTATGTAAGACTGAACAACAGTCAACACCAAGGGAATGCCCAAAGATATGTAATGCCCGTGCATCATCAAGCCACCAAGTTTCTACCGGCATTGCTCTAATCCCGGTGGTTAATAGTGCCCATGAAACTCTATCGATGGCCATCGACAGCCCCTCCCTAGAAATTCCAGTGCCAACCCTCCGGTGCCCGAACCCTCATATGGGCTATGGGGATCAGATCAACCAACACCAAAGCCTTGGTCCTTGCCACCCAATGCGAGTTCGCTCCACCTTCAGCAAGGCCTCACTGGCTCTCCAGACCAGTGCTAGACACTACCAATGATCTAGTGGAAAGCACAGCTACCCCGTCTTGGCATCATATACTTCAACAAGCCTTGATCCATAATGGCTTCCCTCAGTTTTGTACAAGAACCTCCCATTCCTTTTCTCATGCTCTATACGTGAGTCTTTCTTCCTTTTCTCGTACTCTATATACCCGAGCTCGACCAAGCTATGTACCCCGCCTTTGGCAATGGAAAACTGGATTATTTAAGGAACTTTTGCCAAAAAATTATTTTTCCCGAGATACTCTCTCCTTTTTTTCCTTTTCTCTTCCCCCAAAGCTGACAGCAGATAAGGTGATGGGATGAGGATCGGCACCCATCACCACAGGTCTTCGGGTCATCCGACGGTCCGAAGCAGTTGTGAGGTCCTGGCCTCTACACCATCTTTAAATTATATTTTGTGTATCTTGAAGTGGACACCTCATTTGCTAGATACCAGCAAAAAATGGTCAAAGAATATGAAAAGCATTTACATGAAAACAAACAGCTGAAAACATTTTTAAGGAAAGATGTTTTACAGAAAAATAAAACAAACGAAAATGTTTTCAGGAAAAAGATTTGTCTAGGTACCAACTGGTGAATTATACTTTTCATTTTTATGTAAATATATCCACTTCCTTGCAATACCTTTTGCATCTGAATATATTCTACGGCCAATCAAATGGACCCTTAGTTCAGAGTTCATCAAATTTGTTTTGGTTAGGAGAAAAGAGTGTAATGGCAATGGCAATTTTGATGGTATTCTCGGCTACGGAGAACACGAGAGATATTATACATGTAATAATGGCTAATCTAATATCTAACATCACTAGATGTTTAATATGGTTTTTAAAAAATATGGTTAATCATTTAAGACTCTTTCTCCCATTTGGATTTTTAATTTAAACCATAAACTAAATGTCTCTACGAGCCTGGGATTCCAACTATGACATCGAACTGGTTGTACCCTAAAAACCCAATGATCAAGAAAGCACTTGAGTTTTCTACGTTTTACTGCACTCGGACTTGATCGTGGCTTTCAAGCGACTGCTATTTCCTAATAGCGGTCCTGGCGTGACCGTGTTCTGGTTGTAACACTTCCTGCGTCGACCCCTATCCTGTCTGGCGTCGACCCTGTATGAAGGCAGTCTTGACTTGACCGCTACCTAAAGAAAACGGACCAGATTCGACCGTGTTCTTCTATCTTGTGTCAAACCCAAGGTTTGATCCTACTCTGTTCTCGAGTGATCTTCTGATTGTCTGGAATCCAACATCTTATACATTAATTTATTAATGAACTTTGGAAATATTAGAATGTACCATTATGCTGCCGCATTCCTCCCGTGACATAATACCCTTTAATTTATCCTTGATCTCATGGTTTTCATTTTGGTTTAATTCATCCTTGATCTCATGATTTTCATTTTGGTACGTTCTTACCTTGGTTTTATTGCCATGAACTATTGTTTGAACTTGACATTATTGGCCTTATTGTTATATCTCATGGAAGTAGCTTAATTTATAACTTGAAGATGTCAGAACAGGCACGGATAGTGTCCAAGGGCTCCTGTCACGCCCCGAGCCTTTATTACAGCGGAAGACTAACTCGGGGAGCGCAAACAGTCGACATGGTAAGCCTCTTGCAAGCAAGAATGATCAGAGCGCAAGACAATCACACATAAAGATGCAATTGCACAATAATTTAGTCCAAACTCCAACTTTATTTTATTGATAATCAAATTGAACGCTCAATTACAATCACTAATTCAACTTCTATTATGTACTAGACTCAAGAAATAGGAAAATTACATAGACTCAATCTAAACAATTTAGACTTCTTAAGTCTTCACTCTCATCTTGACAATACTTTCATTCGCTCTCGGACCCGCTACTTGTATAACCTGAATCCGAATTCGAATCACTTCCGTCTCCTGAAAAGATTAGAAATAGGTAATGAGCACACTTACCCAGTAGGTATCTTCGCATCAACATGAAGGCACTATTAAAGTAATTAACAATTTAACTCTAAAGAATAAGGTAAAAATCATGCGAATGCGATCAATCATGCGATTAAACCAAAGTAACAAGATGATCAAATAAGTTAGAATGAGAGCACGTACGAACTATCAAGAATGTAACAAGGACATGATATTGGTCTTTCATGAACAAGAATGTATCGAGAATGTACTAGTAAGTCACATAATCATCACTCTAGTATCTTTTGCTGATGAGCAAGTACTTCATGAATTTCTGTAGAATATCAAGCAAGAAAGTCATGTACAAGAATGTCATGTCGTGCCGTGGATTTTCACTTATTTATAGAGAAAGTACTCCCAGCGCAATGCGACGCCAGTAGCATCATATCCCATGGTTTATAATAGTATGTTTCCGACAATCAACCAAGGGGACTAGTATAGAGCCCTTGAACACAATCAATGCTCGATCGCATCTTCAAGTATAAATCAAGCTTTTTCCACGCATGTAACAAGTATGGCCAAGAATGTAATAAGTTCAATAAGCTCATGATAACAATAATTCAATAAATGAATGCTTTAATAAGAATCATGAGAAATCAAGAAAGACTTAAGCAAGGTTATGCTTATGGAAATAAATCGGCAGCATAACGGTACATTTTTTATTTTCTATTCATTATTTTAGGTTTCTTGACCAATATGATAAGTTCTAGATCATTAATAGTCCATCTAGAAACCTTGGAATATCAACCCTTGGTCCGCCTTGGGTTAAAATACTCAAGTAGTGTGACGGTCGTGTACTGGGCCGTTACATGATGTGACGCTCCAGTATTGGGCCGTTACATCAGTCTGAATCCAGAACCAAGAAATCGGACTCAGTTGAATGTGACAGTTCATATATTGGGCCGTTACATGTGCCTGACGGTCCAACATAGAGCGGTTACATTACTGATAACCAAAAACATCGATAGTGTAATCTAATCAATGGGCTTTAATGGTACAACCAACTCGGGGTCCTAGTGGGAATCCCAGGCTCGCGGAGAATTACGGAGGCCTTGAAACAAGATTTCCTAGTCCATTGGAAGGAATATCCAATAGAGAGGTCCTCATGTCCAAGAATAATGTTCCTATAGTGCAAAGTGAACTAATGGACAACATACCGGAATATGTGCCATATATTTAAAGAAATGACTCTATTGATAAGGAAGAATGTGTAACAATGTGAAACCAAGATAAAACTCCGTCAATACAACATTGGAAAATCATGATTTAGAATACAAAACTATAGAGTTTTAGCCAATGAAATTAGCATAACTTAAAATAACTTAAGACACATTAATCATGCAATTTGATTATGAATCAGTAACTAAACTTAAAGTCATGATAATAGGTCCAAACTTAGCTATCTAAGCTTATTTATAAGTAAACTTAACTTGTTATTATTCTGCCTTGGGCTGACAGAACATAGGTGTCTGACGGTCTAGAATAGGCGCGTTACAGTGCATGACAGTTTATCGAGGGGCCGTTACAGTGGTGTAACGCTCCTCTTAGGGTGCATCAGAGACCATAGAATAATAAAAACACAACAGGGTGTGACGGTCTATCTAAAGGCCGTTACATTCATGTGACGGTCTTACGTTGGTGCGTCAGAGAATCTGCTGGTAATAAACTAAGTAAAGGTTTATGAAAACATAACATGCTTGGAAATCAAAATACTACCATTGTCCTAGTCATGATAACGAAATATAGGCCAACTATATGCATGGGTTTAGTGAATAGACAGGCTGATATCTTTTAATTTCCATTTAGGGCTAAGAGATGCATGAATGTATAAAACTATGAAATCATGAAATTCTTAGCCTATAATGCATGAAATCAAGCACAACCAGAGGGATTTTATTCCGAACAAGTTATTTTTGCCAATCATGAGATAACCTACCTCTTCTAAAACCTTTAAACTTCGAATTTGATGTTAGGTGCTACCCTTAGTCCCTTGTACTTTTTGTGATAAATCAGCAACTTCAATCTGCTCTATTTCCTCAGCCTCTTGACCTAAGGATGTGAAATTTTGAGGGTAAGAAGATGAAACTATTAGGAACAAAAAGTTCTAAATGATTGAACTCTAATTACCTCGTTTAGACGTTTTAATCTCTGGATCTTCAGGGGACTTGCATTCAGATTCCTGGGTTGCTAAGGTTGAATCAGCAACTTTGGAAGCTTCTATCTCCTTGGTTGCTTGATCTCCTAGCACGAAATTCGGAGAACCATTAGTCTAAAGTATACTAAACAAAAGCTTATAAAGAACTTATCCAAAATTATGACTCCTTACCTTGATTCTTCACGAGCCAAAAGTAAGGGTCGCTCAGTTCAGAATTAGGTCCTATTTATAGGGTTTTGAAGATTAGATCGATTCTAGAGTCCTTAATTTGCCAGAACATAATCCCTAAGAGTCCTTAATAATGTTATAAGCTTCCCTAAGTCGATCTCTTATAGATAAGATCTCAAAGTTCTAATCTTTTTACTCGTTCTTCCTTTCACGGAACTAACAGAGTGTAACGCGTCTAGACTGGTGCGTTACATGCTGTGGCGGTCGCCCAATAAACCGTTACATTCAATGTATATAGAGTTTCAATTTAATAAAACTCTTTTATTCATTTATCCACATAATTATCTTTTATAAATAGTATTTATCCTTAAAATACGTGAATAAGCTAATTACCCTTCTAGAATATGGGCCAAACTTGATGGGCTTGGTCCATAAACCTTTTGGATAATAATTAGATAGGCTAGGTTAACTAATTAGCCTAATTGAGCCTTATAATGACTTATTAATCCAATAACCCCTTCATTAATTTATTTAAGCCTTTATAATTTTTATAAAATTATTTTAAAATTTAAAATATATATATATATATAAATTCTGGGGCACTACACCCTCCCCCGCTTAGAAGAATTTGGTCTCCAAATTCAATATATGGATTTCGGAGGGTGTACTTACAGTTAAATAATTCTGGAAATCTTTTCCGCATGGCTGCTTCGGTTTCCCATGTTGCTTCATATGGCCATGTTTTCTTCTATTGAATCTTGACCATAGGAATAACTTTATTTCGTAGTTGACGCACTTCTCGTTCCAGAATCTTTATTGGTGTTTGCTCGAACGTCATATCCTTCTGACTCTCCGGATTGTCATAAGTGACAATATGGTCAGGATCATATACATACGTCTTCAGCATAGAGACGTGAAATACGTCATGAACTCCTGCTAATTATGGAGGTAAAGCCAGTTTGTAAGCCACTTCACCAATCCGTTCAAGAATTTCAAATAGGCCAATGAATCTTGGAGTTAGCTTTCCTTTAATGCCAAATCTTCGAATACCATGACCTGGAGAAACCTTTAAATATACATGATCTCCTACCTGAAACTCTAAGTCACGTCTTCGATTGTCAGCATAAGACCTTTGCCTATCTTGTGCCATCTTCATTCTTTCTTGAATGAGCTTGATCTTCTATGTAGAATCCCTTATAAGGTCGGGGCCTAAAAATTGTTTTTCCCCTATTTCATTCCAACATATTTGTGGCGCCCCCTTCCCACGATCCCGTATCGTGTCCGGGGACGTCACAGCGGATGTACGGAAGTGTTGTGGGCTGAGATATTTGCAAGGCGCTAAAGGCCAAACCATCACATATTCCAAAAGAAACATAACCAGACCATTTCCATAAGATAAACACTCATAATTTACATCGTATACAGAGTACTACACTTCTCTACTCAAAAGTCATATTTACATTCATTATTCAAAAGAAAATTAAATCTATTTATTCTACACAGCGGAATCCGAATCCAAATTAAACCCAGGATCAACTTCCGACCTACTGTCCGAAGGAGTCAAGACGCACACTGGTCAATTTCCTGAAATGGATAGGCAACAGAAATGAGTCCACAGACTCAGTAGGCATTAAAACCAATCACATGCTTATCATATACTAAACTGTGCAAATCCATGATAAAGCTAATCACAATTTCAGTAGATTGTACATATACTATGAATGTGAAGGAAATATAATAGAGCAAAGTAATTTTCATATTTATAAGCAAATACGTATAACAAATCTTATCTGACTTATATATAAATGGCATAATACATATCTTAGCTAAATCAGAGCTTATACAGATGAACTTATTTTCAGATCATATCAAAGTCATATATCAAATCTGAGCTTCATATTATTTGGCAGCATATATTGGACAGGCATCCCGTCACTAAAAGTAGTAGCAAACACATACCTAGGCATCCATACGTCGACATAAAGACAAATGGTCTAAACGCTGGAGCCTGTCGGCCTTGATCAACCACGCAGGATCGGGAGTTAATACTCCACCATTCCCCAGATAATTTTCTTATTCTGGGTTCTGGATTTTTCAGAAGTCCGTTTATCCTCAGAAATGGGCCTAATCCCATAGCGAAAGCTAACTACGGTTTGTCGCCCCACACCTCCTTAAAGTGACACAGTCCATATGCTTAGTCAAATTTTTATTCTTATTATGATGCTTATTACATAATCGTCTCAATACTTAAAACTTGTCATTGAACTTTACAAAATAACTAGATCATATTTTAATATTATTAACTAAATATATATAGCATTCGAAGAGATTAGAGTAGAGAGAGTAGAGAGAGAAAGTAGAGAGAGAAAGTAGAGGGAGAAAGTAGAAAGAGATTAGAGAGAAATTAGAGAGAGATTAGAGAGAAAATAATATTTTTACAGAATTGTAACTAAATAAATAACTGATTCTAAACATAGATCATTGGGTTAAATAAATCAATGACTTAAATTACATTTCAAACAAAATCAAATCAAAGAAATGTAATTAACAAATAACATGCACTCGGTTTATCGTGCCTACCTTTAGAATAGACTTCTGAATTGACTTTGTATCTCACCCGAGCTTCCGTAAAAGTCTTTGCGTAAGAAAAGATGATTTTTCCGTTCCAGATATGTGAAGAAGGGCGAAATTGTCTAAATAAGTTTCAAATCCTCTGTCCAAACTTTTTATTAATTATTCTGATGATATATTATCTTCTCCGTTTATTAATAAGAGGATGAGAGTGGGAAGAGAGAGGAGAGAGAAATTAGAGAGAGAAACTAGAAAGAGAAAGTTGAGAGAGAGATGAGAGATGAGAGATGAGAGAGAGTAGAGAGTAGAGAGAAAAAAAATAAGAAAAGAGAGAGTGTAGAGAGAGAAAATAAGAAGAGAGAGAGGTGGGAGATTGTGTATGTGTGTGTGTGAGAGAGAGAGAGAGAGATGAGAGAACGTATGGGAGAGAGGGAGAAAAAAAAATGAGAAAAGAGGGAGGGAGAGGTGAGAGATCGTGTGAGAGGGAGAGGAGGAGAGAAGAGATGAGAGAAGGGGGGTGGCTTGTTACGATGAGTGGAGGGGGATAGGAATGAGGAGGTGAGGAAAGAGAGGAGGGGGGTATTTATAATGGGAGGGAGGAGAAGATAAGAAGAAGGGGGGGAGAGGTGGTGATGATAAGGAAGGGGAGGGGATGAGGATGATTACGTGGGAGAAGATAAGGATGGGAAAGGATGAACGTGGGTTTTTTTTTATTTTTTTTTAACCTTCCATCGTAAGAAGGAGGGAGATAAGATAAGTGTGGGAGGTTTTTGCATTAAAACCCCTTGAAATCTAACATTAACAGGATTTTAAATAACTAATTCATTCTATCTAAATTTTAGCCTATTAAACGTCAGTATTTGAAAATATGCTTAACATGAAACTTGTAGATCTTTGAGTTCTCTTTCCAATGGATCTAATATTGACCCTATTTTGACATTCTTACGAAAAATTATATATTATTAAAGTGAGATGTCTATTTAATTTACTTAATGAAGTTCGTTAAACTCATATTCACAATACCATTTAAGGTACTAGGCTTTGATTAAGAGAACCTAAAATTTATATAGGCTCAAAATATAAAATATGTAATTATTTGTGAGTTTCGGACATATTAGGGTGTTACAAATCTCTGCCCCTTAAACAAATCTTGCCCTCGAAATTTAAAAATTTACTCAATACGTACCGAATAACTGTGGATATCTCTTCCTCATATCATCTTCCATCTCCCAAGTGACTTCTTCTGTTAAGGTACTTTTTCACAATACCTTCACCAATAGAATTATCTTCGTTCTCAGTACTTGTTCTTTCCGATCGAGAACGCGAACTGGCTTCTCCTCATATGTAAGATCTGGCTGAATTTTCAACTGCTCATGCTCTATAATGTGCGATGAGTCTGGCATGTATTTTCTTAACATGGACACATGGAATACATCATGAACTTCTGACAATGATGGTGGTAAAGCCAGCTGATATGACACCTCTCCAATCCTTCTTAAGATTTCAAATGGTCCAACATACCTCGGACTGAGTTTACCTTTCTTGCCAAATCTCATTACTCCCCTAGTAGGCGAAACCTTTAGAAATATGTGATCTCCGACAGTAAATTATAGATCTCTCCTTCTTTGATCAGCATAGCTTTTCTGCCTACTCTGAGCTGTAAGTAATCTTTTTCTTATCAACTCAACCTTTTCTACACAATCCTGTACAATCTGTGGCCCAATCAATCTCCGCTCACCAACCTCATCCCAACAAATAGGTGACCTACACGGTCTACCATATAATGCTTCGTATGGTGCCATTCCTATGTTTGCATGATGGCTGTTGTTATATGCAAATTCAATTAAGGCCAAATGTTCATCCCAACTGCCTTTCCAATCTAAACTGCACGCCCTCAACATATCTTCTAAAGTTTGAATGGTTCTTTCTGATTGTCCATCTGTTTGAGAGTGAAAAGCTGAGCTAAATTTCAATTGTGTTCCCAATGCTATTTGTAAACTCCTCCAAAATTTTGCTGTAAACCTTGCATCTCGATCTGAAATAATAGACACTGGCACACCATGAAGTCTCACAATCTCTCTAATATACAAATTGGCTAAATCCTCTAATGATTGTGTCTTTGTGATTGCCATAAAATGGGCTGACTTAGTAAGTCTGTCAACAATTACCCAAATAGAATCATATTTTCTCCTAGTCATTGGTAATACCATCACAAAATCCATAGTGATATGCTCCCATTTCCACTGTGGAATTTCCATCAACTGTAATGGTCCTACTGGTCTTTGATGCTCTGCTTTTACTTGTTGACAAGTAAGACATTTGCTGACAAAGTCTGCTATATCTTTCTTCATGCCAATCCACCAAAACTATCTTTTCATATTTTTATATATTTTTGTACTACCTGGGTGAATAGAATATAATGATTTATGTGCCTCAGTTAATAGGTCTTTCTTTATTTCTTCATTCCGATGTACACACAACCTTCCCTGAAACCTGATTGCCCCATCTGCACTTGAAGTAAATCTCGGTGTGCCAATCAATTTTTGTAACTGTTGATCATTCAGTTGTGCTTGCACAATTCGCTCAACCATTGCAGACTGAATAGTTAGTTGGGCCAGAAATAAGTTCTTCCCTTTGCATACTGGAGAATACTCTACTACATCAGATGTCATTTTCCAAGTTTGGCGCAACTGGATTGCCATTAGCCTCTTCCTGCTGAGTGCATCTGCTACCACATTTACTTTTCCTGGGTGGTAATTCAAGGTGAAATCATAATCCTTCAAAAATTCAATCCACCGTCTTTGCCTTAAATTTAATTCTTTTTGAGAGAAAATATATTTTAAACTCTGATGGTCTGTAAATACTTCAAACTGCTCACCATACAAATAATGGCGTCAAATCTTCAGAGCATGTACCACCGCTGCCAACTCCAAATCATGTGTTGGATAATTCATCTCATGGGTCTTTAATTGTTTGGATGCATAAGCTACTACTTTACCATTCTGTATCAGGACACATCCTAGTCCTTTTCTAGAGGCATCTGTATATATCACAAATCCTCCTAACCCACAAGGTAAAGTAAGCACTGGGGCTATTGTTAACCTTGTTTTTAATTCCTAAAAACTCATTTCACATTTATCTGACCATTCAAAAGGAACCCCTTTCCTAGTCAAATTGGTCATAGGAGCTGTAATAGAAGAAAACCCTTCAATAAACCTGCGATAGTAACCCGCAAGACCCAAAAAGCTCCTAATCTCACTGACATTCTTCGGCCTTTCCCAATGTAAAACTACCTCAACCTTAGCTGGATCAATAGACACTCCATCTCCAGAAATGATATGCCCTAAAAATTGAACACGGTCTAACCAAAATTCGCATTTACTGAATTTTGCATAGAGTTGATGTTTCCTTAAAGTTTCCAACACAACCCTCAAATGTTCTTGATGGGTTTCAATAGTAGGAGAATAGATTAACACATCATCGATAAATACCACTACAAATGTATCCAGATATGGTTGAAAAACTCTGTTCATCAAATCCATAAATGCTGCTGGTGCATTAGTTAACCCAAATGGCATAACCAAAAATTCATAATGCCCATATCGTGTTCTGAAAGCAGTTTTTGAAATATCTTCTTCCCTTATCCTTAATTGGTGGTATCCAGATCTGAGATCAATCTTTGAAAATACTGTCGCAGCTCGCAGTTGATCAAATAAATCATCAATCCTTGGCAAAGGGTACTTATTCTTAATGGTCACTTGATTCAATTTCCTATAGTCAATGCATAGTCTAAGCGACCCATCTTTCTTTCTAACAAACAGAACAGGTGCGCCCCAAGGGGATACACTTGGTCGAATAAACCCCTTGTCTAGCAGTTCTTGTAATTGTTTCTTTAATTCTGCCAATTCAGCTGGTGCCATTCTGTAGGGAGGGATGGAAATGGGTAAAGTACCCGGTGAGAGTTCAATAGTGAACTCCACCTCTCGGTGTGGTGGCAAACTCGGAAGTTCATCAGGAAACACATCTGGAAATTCCCTGACAACATCAATATCTGAGGTGGTTTTCTTATTTTCATTAGAAGGAATAGTCACTATGCTAGCCAAATAACCTTGACATCCACTTCTAAGCAATTTCAAAGCTTTAAGTATTGAAACTAGTGTTTTACTAGAACGGTGCCTCGGACATTGATAGTGAAATGTCTGCTCCCCAGATTTTTGAAAAATTACTTTCTTTCCATGACAATCTAGAAGGGTAAAATTTGTATCTAACCAATCCATTCCCAATATGACATCTAAATCAGTCATTTCCAGCAGATACACACATGCTGGCATAATCCTCCCCTGAATCACCACATCAATGCTAGGAATAACATAAGTCGTTCTAGCTATCTCCCCAGTTGGTGTGTTAATGGACATCTCATCAGTGTTCACAATTTGTTTATCTTTCAATAATTCAGTAAATCTCAGAGAAATAAAGGAATGTGTAGCACTCGGATCAAATAAAACTTTTGCATGCATATCATCGATAAGAAGAATACCTTCAGCTACTGCATTGGCATCTCGGGTGTCTTCCCTTTTTAGTGCATATATTTTGGCTTGAACTCTCTGCTGCTGTTGTGGTTGCTGATCTTGTCTTGGCCTTGTGGGACAATCCCTTATCATATGTCATGTCTGACCACATGAAAAATATTTACCTGTAGCCCGCCAACATTCATTACCTCTATGCTGCATCCCGCACTGTTGACAAGCTGGCATATTATCTCTCCTAACTGGTTGAACTCTCTCTGGAAAAGTCATCTTTGACTTCTTATCTTTCCTCACAATTGAACCAAGATTGCCCCTTTTTGCATTATCCCTTTGTCTTTCCACTAAGAATTCCTCATATTCAGTTTCTGCAATAAAAGCAGTCCTCAAAGTTGCTGCCATAGTCTGAGGCTCAAGGATTGCAACTCTACTTCTAATGTTACTTCTCAAACCTCTAACAAATTTCTTCACCCTTCTAAGCTCATCTGAACAAATATGAGGGGCATACTTTTCTAATTCCGTAAATTTTGCTTCATAATCAGCAACTGACATACCTCCTTGAGTCAGATTTAAAAATTCTACTTCTTTCCTGTCCTTCACATGCTGAGGTAAAAATTTTGCATGAAACACATCAAGAAATTCATTCCAGCCAATCTCCGTCTCTCTATTTCTGAAAGTGGTTCTAAGTGCAGACCTCCACCACTCGTCCGCACGGTCCTTCAACATAAATGTAGCTAATATCACCTTATCCTGCTCTGCACATCTAATAGCCGTGAAAATCTTCTCAATTTCTCTCACCCAGTTTTCCACAATCTCCGGGTGACTCTCCCCCTTAAAAGAAGGAGGACTCATATGTCTGAATTTCTCCATCAGGGTAGCGCCTGCTGCCCTATTCGGTTGTTCTTGCACACGGTTTTGTATTTGGGCTTGCATCATTGCATGAGTTTGGGCCTGTAATTGTATAGTCTACACTAACCCTTGAAAAGCTTGTGTGAACCCTCCTAAATCTGGCACACCCTAATAGGTAACGCACCTTACCCACCGGGAGCAAGCTCGCCATGAATTGTTTCCCCGACAACTCCTTATGATGTCCCATTTAAGGGCGCAGACTCCTCGGGAGAAGTATTAACCTCAACCCTATCACTCCCTGCCATCTCCTGCGAGGGAGAACTAATCCGAATTAGTATGATTCTAGGTTTGACATCAAATTCTAAAATAAATTCCTACGATCTTCTGGTATGGTATATAAATTCAGATGGCTGCAAATAATTTCAAGTCTCACAACCTTGCTCTGATACCACTCTCTGTGGCGCCCCCTTCCCGCGATCCCGTATCACGTCCGGGGACGTCACAGTGGATGTACGGAAGTGTTGTGGGCTAAGATATTTGCAAGGCGCTAAAAGCCAAACCATCACATATTCTAAAAGAAACATAACCAGACCATTTCCATAAGATAAACACTCATAATTTACATCGTATACAGAGTACTACACTTCTCTACTCAAAAGTCATATTTACATTCATTATTCAAAAGAAAATTAAATCTATTTATTCTACGCAGCGGAATCCGAATCTAAATTAAACCCAAGATCAACTTTCGACCTACTGTCCGAAGGAGTCAAGACGCACACTAGTCAATTTCCTGAAATGGTTAGGCAACAAAAATGAGTCCACAGACTCAGTAGGTATTAAAACCAATCACATGCTTATCATATACTAAACTGTGCAAATCTATGATAAAGCTAATCACAATTTCAGTAGATTGTACATATACTATGAATGCGAAGGAAATATAATAGAGCAAAGTAATTTTCATATTTATAAGCAAATACGTATAACAAATCTTATCTGACTTATATATAAATGGCATAATACATATCTTAGCTAAATCAGAGCTTATACAGATGAACTTATTTTCAGATCATATCAAAGTCATATATCAAATCTGAGCTTCATATTATTTGGCAGCATATATTGGACAGGCATCCCGTCACTAAAAGTAGTAGCAAACACATACCTAGGCATCCATACGTCGACATAAAGACAAATGGTCTAAACACTGGAGCCTGTCGGCCTTGATCAACCACACAGGATCGGGAGTTAATACTCCACCATTCCCCAGATAATTTTCTTATTCTGGGTTCCAGATTTTTCAGAAGTCCGTTTGTCCTCGGAAATGGGCCTAATCCCGTAGCGGAAGCTAACTACGGTTTGTCGCCCCACACCTCCTTAAAGTGACACAGTCCATATGCTTAATCAAATTTTTATTCTTATTGTGATGCTTATTACATAATCGTCTCAATACTTAAAACTTGTCATTGAACTTTACAAAATAACTAGATCGTATTTTAATATTATTAACTAAATATATATAGCATTCGAAGAGATTAGATTAGAGAGAGAGTAGAGAGAGAAAGTAGAGAGAGAACGTAGAGGGAGAAAGTAGAAAGAGATTAGAGAGAAATTAGAGAGAGATTAGAGAGAAAATAATATTTTTACATAATGGTAACTAAATAAATAACTGATTCTAAACATAGATCATTGGGTTAAACAAATCAATGACTTAAATTACATTTCAAACAAAATCAAATCAAAGAAATGTAATTAACAAATAACATGCACTCGGTTTATCGTGCATACCTTTAGAATAGACTTCTGAATTGACTTTGTATCTCACCCGAGCTTCCGTAAAAATCTTTGCGTAGGAAAAGATGATTTTTCCGTTCCAGATATGTGAAGAAGGGCAAAATTGTCTAAATAAGTTTCAAATCCTCTGTCCAAACTTTTTATTAATTATTCTGATGCTATATTATCTTCTCTGTTTATTAATAAGAGGATGAGAGTGGGAAGAGAGAGGAGAGAGAAATTAGAGAGAGAAACTAGAAAGAGAAAGTTTAGAGAGAGTAGAGAGAGTAGAGAGAAAAAAATAAGAAAAGAGAGAGTGTAGAGAGAGAAAATAAGAAGAGAGAGAGGTAGGAGATTGTGTATGTGTGTGTGTGTGTGAGAGAGAGATGAGAGAACGTATGGGAGAGAGGGAGAGAGGGAGAAAAAAAATGAGAAAAGAGGGAGGGAGAGGTGAGAGATCGTGTGAGAGGGAGAGGAGGAAAGAAGAGATGAGAGAAGGGGGGTGGCTTGTTACGATGAGTGGAGGGGGATAGGAATGAGGAGGTGAGGAAAGAGAGGAGGGGGGTATTTATAATGGGAGGGAGGAGAAGATAAGAAGAAGGGGGGGGAGAGGTGGTGAGGATAAGGAAGGGGAGGGGATGAGGATGATTACGTGGGAGAAGATAAGGATGGGAAAGGAAGAACGTGGGTTTTTTTTTTAATTTTTTTTTTTAACCTTCCATCGTAAGAAGGAGGGAGATAAGATAAGTGTGGGAGGTTTTTGCATTAAAACCCCTTGAAATCTAACATTAACATGGTTTTAAATAACTAATTTATTCTATCTAAATTTTAGCCTATTAAACGTCAGTATTTGAAAATATGCTTAACATGAAACTTGTAGCTCTTTGAGTTCTCTTTTCAATGGGTCTAATATTGACCCTATTTTGACATTCTTACGAAGAATTATATATTATTAAAGTGAGATGTCTATTTAATTTACTTAATAAAGTTCGTTAAACTCATATTCACAATGCCATTTAAGGTACTAGGCTTTGATTAAGAGAACCTCAAATTTATATAGGCTCAAAATATAAAATATGTAATTATTTGTGAGTTTCGGACAGATTGGGGTGTTACAATATTGGTGATCGACAGCTTTTTCCATATAAGGCTTCAAAAGGTGTCATTCGTATGCTAGCTTGATAGCTATTGTTATATGCAAACTCTACTAGAGGCAAGTGATCATGTCAACTACCTCCAAAGTCGATAGCACAAGCTCTGAGCATATCTTCTACTACCTGATTCGTTCTTTCCGTTTGACCATCTGTTTGTGGATGAAAAGCTGTGCTGAAATTCAATCTAGTCCCTAGTGAATATTATAGACCCTTCCAGAATTATGATGTGAATCGAGGATCTCTATCAGATATAATAGTGACTGGGACACCATGTAGTTTGATAATCTCCTTTATGTACAATGCTGCCATGATATCCACAGACCATCGACTCTTTATTGGTATGAAGTGTGCGGATTTAGTCAATCGGTCTATGATTACCCATATTCCATCGTGTCCACCTCTGGTCTTTGGTAAACCCATAATAAAGTCCATCCTTATACTCTCCCATTTTCATTCGGGAATACTCAAGGGGTGTAATTTACCTACGAGTCTAAAATGCTCTGCCTTTACTTGTTGGCAGGTGAGACAGCGAGACACGAAATCAGCTATTTCTCTCTTCATATTGGGCCACCAGAAATTTCTTTTGAGATCTTGATACATCTTTGTTCCTCCTGGATGAATTGTGTATTTGGAATTATGCGCTTTATCTAGGATTAGTTTCTTCGTAGCCTCATGATCTGGTACACATATTCGGCCCTTAAATAATAATCTTCCGTCATTGGAAATAGAAAAATCCGGCCTTTGTTCCATATTGGCTTTAATTTCCAGTAATATAGGATCATTATTTTACAGCTTGACCAGATCTTCTATCAATGTAGGTTGAGCTCAGATATTAGCTATGAAACAATCTTCTTCCTTTATGTCAATATCTAAGTTCAACTGAGCAAATTGAGGAATAAGGTTAGTTACACTTATCATAAGACTTAATAGCATACCCATTGATTTTCTGCTGAGTGCATCTGCTACAGCATTAGCCTTGTCATGATGATATTGAATAGAAAAATCAAAGTCTTTGAGATATTCTAACCACCTCCTCTGCCTCATGTTAAGCTCCTTTTGAGAGAATAAATATTTTAAGCTTTTATGGTTCGAGTATACTGTGAACTTTTCTCCATAAAGATAATGACGCCAAATTTTTAAGGTGAAAATAACCGCTGTCAATTCCAAATCATGTACGATATAGTTTCCTCGTGACGTTTCAATTGTCTTGAAGAATAACAGATTATTTTTCCATTCTGTATGAGAACGCATCCTAAGCCAATGCCAGACGCATCCGTATACACTACGAATCCACCACCCTCCATTGGTAGTGAGAAAATAGGAGCTGTGGCAAGATGATTCTTTAGAGTTTGGAAACTCTTCTCACATTCCTCTGACCAGACAAAAGGATTTTCTTTTCTTATGATTCTAGTTCAAGGAACCGTAATTTTTGAGAAGTTCTTAATGAATCTCCTATAATAACCTGCTAAACCCAGAAAGCTTCTTACTTTAGATATAGTCATTGGCCGACTCCAATTCTTGACAGCTTCTACCTTAGAAGGATCCACAGCAATACCTTCTTTTGAAATAATGTGACCTAGGAATGAGACTTCCTCGAGCCAGAATTCACACTTATTGAGTTTGGCATAAAGCTTGTGTTCTCTAAGTGTTTGTAAAGTTATTTTCAAATGTTGTTTATGTTCCTCTTTTGTCTTGGAATATATCAAGATATCGTCAATGAAGACGACGATGAACTGGTCCAGATATGGTTGGAAGACAGTGTTCATAAGTTGCATGAATGCTGCTGGGGCATTAGTTAACCCAAACGGCATCACTACGAATTCATAGTGGCCATAACGACTTCGAAAAGCTGATTTATAAATGTCCTCTTTTTTAATTCTAAACTGATGATAACCTGATCTGAGGTCTATCTTAGAGAAATACTCTGCTCCTGAAAGCTGATCGAAGAGCTCATCAATACGCGACAACGGATACTTATTTTTAATTGTAAGCTGATTCAGTCACCGGTAATCGATGCATAGCCTGAGAGAACCATCCTTCTTCTTGACAAATAGAACCGGCGCACCCCAAGGGGATGTGCTAGGTCTGATGAAGCCTTTGTCTAGTAATTCTTATAACTGCCTTTTCAATTCCTTAAGCTCCGTGGGGGACATCCTGTAAGGGGCTATAGAAACAGGTGTTGCACCTGGAATGAGTTCAATGGTGAATTTCACTTCCCTCTCGGATGGTAAACTGGGTAGTTCCGATGGAAACACGTCTGGGAACTCATTTACAATAGGGATGTCTGCTATGCTAATTTCTTTGGATTCGGTAATAATGACAGAAGCAAGAAAAACTTCACATCCTCGCGAGATAAGTTTGCAAGCGTGAAGTAAGGATATGATAGTGGGGTGCTTCTTGTACTTGATGCCAAGAAAAGAGAATCTTGGAAGACCGGGCTTTCGAAAGGATATAATCCTATTTCGGCAATTGATATAAGCATCATGATCTACAAGCCAATCTACCCCTAAAATGGCATCATAACCTTTCATGTCAAGGCATACTAAGTTTGCGGGGAGATTATGACCTTCTACTATCACTTCGCTATTAGGATAATAGTTGGTAAGCTTTGTTTCAGAACCTAAGGGTGTGGAAATAGCGAGATCTGAAGGTAAGGGAACATATGCGATTGGTAATGTTTTAGCAAAAGTAGTGGAGATAAAAGAATGAGAGGCACCCGTATCAAATAGCATAAATGTAGGACGAGAATAAATTTGAAGAGTACCTTCCATAAGCCCATCATCCCTGGGCGCTTCCTCTCCTTCTAGAACAGCATTGAGGCGAGCCTGCCTCCTGCGTCCTCCACCAGATGACTGGTCCTTCATAAGGGGGCATTCCGACATGTGATGCTCCCTGCTTCCACAACGTAAACAAGCGCCGAGACGCTTCTAACACTCCTCAGCCGAATGGCCGAATTTTTCACAAAATGTGCAAGCCGTGGCGACCTGCTCCTTCTCCTCCTTGACTTTTTTTTTGCTTATGGGAACTTCCACCATTCCCATTCCTAGATCTCTTCTTACTATCACGGCTTTTGTAAGGCTCCGTGATGCTGAATTTCTCTTTCTTATAACCCCGATCTGAACATCGGCTTGATTCTTCTCCTTTCCCTTTCAATTTTTCGACCTTCTCTAAGGTCCTTTCACATAGGTACGCCCGCTGAACCATCTCCGCATAAGTACGGATGTTTTGGGTCCCGAGCTGCTGAATGAAACCGAGTCGTAACCTGTCCATAAACTGATTTGCCTGGAGTAGATCGGTGCTGATAAGATGCGGTGCGTAAGGTGCAAGCCTTGAGAATTGCAGTT
The DNA here is from genome assembly GCA_022559845.1 of Amorphophallus konjac. NCBI lineage: Eukaryota > Viridiplantae > Streptophyta > Magnoliopsida > Alismatales > Araceae > Amorphophallus > Amorphophallus konjac. Next base: position 281,734,184 of record CM040125.1, read on the forward strand.
CATATTCAGCAACCGTCATCATTCCTTGCCGAAGAGCGGCGAACTCCATAGCCTTTCGTTCCTTTACGTGCTCAGAAAAGTACTTGGCATGGAATAGGGTGAGAAAACCGTCCCATGTATGAGGTGCATTGGCCGGAGGTGCCCTGTAGCAACCCTAATAAATGAATAATTGAAATGAATTAAAACATATATATTACAGAAGTAATATATATATAAAAGGAATAGGGTTAATTGGACGAAATAAAACAAATTAAAAATAACGCCTCTTATTAAGGCGTTAATTTATAAAGAAACGCCTCTATCCATGGCGTGACTAAAGAAAGGACGCCCACACATGCGGTCGTCAGTTCTCATGCGACCAAATGGGTAAGTAAAAGAAACGCCCCTATCTTGGGCGTGTTTTAAAACACGAAACGCCCTTTTTCAAGGCGCTTTTTAAGAAACGCCCTAAAGTAAGGCGTCAATTAAAGAATACACGCCCTGACCTAAGGCGTTAATTCAGTTCGTGAACCGTTCGAACCCAGAACTTATCCAGGGTAAGTGATAACTATGAGGAAGAGTTCGAATGTGGTAATAACTCAATCTTGGAAATATTACTTCCAATCAAACACTACTTTTGTTAGGACTCCAAAATCCTATAAATAGTCTTGATCGAACAAACCCTAAACCTATTTTATCGATCGTCTGCTACGGTGAGTGAAGAACCAAACGTTCTTCTCTTTTTTTTTAAAAGCATATGAAGAGTTACTGACTCTTCATCTCCTTCTCTTCTGTACAGGTTAAGAAGATCTGCGTCCTGAAGAACTTGTGTAAGTTCTTATTTCTTCGCTTCCAGCAAGCCATTACAAAGAAGATTGATATCTTTGATATATCTTCTGCAGGTTCTCTCATCCTCATCAATCATCTTCCTGCCCTTTCTTGCTGCCAAGTCGTAGGAGTTTCAGAACACCTCACGTCGATCTCCAGATTATCAATTAAGGTAGGATTTTCTCAAGTTATTGTAGCCCAAATAAGAATTAATGCAAGATATCTATACATACGTATATGAGCATGGCATGCATACTGTTTATAAGGTTTTATTACGTTTTCTGCAAAATTTTAAAAGAAACGCCCTTGATTAGGGCGCTAATTTAAAAGAAACGACCATGCTAGTGGTCGTCAATTTAATATTTGACGCCCTCTACGCAGGCGTTAATTTCATAAGAATCGCATGTGATTAATAATTGATCCTGTTTAAAAATTACAATACATATGAAATATTGATTTTTAATATCTTGCATGACTCTGTGAATTCCTGTTAAATTTTACTGCCATGACATGTCTCCTGTCTCTCGAAATATTATTTATTAAAATATCATAAATTCCTTGAAATTCACGACTTGGACAAAGTCGTTTTCCATATTTTAACGCCCCAGAACAAGGCGTGAATCTGAAAAGTAACGCCCCTTCCTAGGGCGTGTATCTGTTAAAATCCTGAAATTCATATATTCTGTAAAATGGAATTAGAAAGTAACGCCCCTTCCAAGGGCGCGTTTTTGATAAATTTCTGAGAATAATTATATCATGTCGAATATGTAAATGATGAGACGCCTGCCTCTGCAGTCGTCAACTTTGAAGAAACGCCCCCAGGAAAGGCGTGTTTTTGATAAATTAATGAAATAATGGAAATTCTACAAATTGGCAATATATGTAAACGCCCTTCTGTTAGGCGTTAATTATTCAATACACGACTTTACTTAAGTCGTTATTTTACTGTAAACTGATTTTATCCTGATTCTATTACCGATGGTTTCATATTATACATATATATATATATATCGGCACTATTCTCCACTCCGTGAGTATTGTCCCACGTTTCATGTTGATTTATCGATCACACTCAACTCTCATTGACATACAAGCTCTCCATTGGACATTCCGTTCCTTTGGACTAGCGAGTTAGTCATAGAGACCTCCGTAAGACTCCTCGTAGCCTTGGATTCCCTCAAGGCCGACTGAGCTGGTTGTACCCTAAAAACCCATTACACAGTTTTTGCCATGTCAATCTAAAGAAACATGGTATACCGGCCCTTATGATTATACAAAGAGTATATCATAAGAAATTCTTGATGGGATGATGATATCATGCCATATCGTGTCATTCTTGTAAACCCCAATTCTATGATAAGAATGAGGGTATCTTGCTTGATCTAATGTTCATGTGGACCTCAATTCTATATAAAGAATGTCCATATTGATTTGTCATGGTACCTAAGTTAAGGGAACCATATTCTACCTAGTTTTATCGATATCGTGATTATACCGTTATTATCGCCATTCTATGTTCTTTGTCATATTTTGGACTCTATTCTATCAAAGTTGTCATACGTGTCTACAAGCTTGATTATTGAAATTCTATGTTGGCTATAAACAAGAGTGGATGTCAAAACACATGATAAATGCCTGCGCATATAGGGCCCGATCTGGTCCTGGGAGGAGCACCCGAAAGTACTTGTGCCCATGGGAGTTAAAATGATAAGGTATCTGGCATTATACCGAGTACTTGACTTGCTTGATTGGACATTCCACACACATCTTGTACTTGACTCGTACTTGACATGAAATGAAATGCGTGGCCCGAAAAAGGGTAATTTACTTGCTTGATACATGATAGCCAAAGTTCTTGACATGACTTGTAAATGTACTTGCTTGAATATCTCGAATAAACTTGTTATCTTGTTGAAAGTTCATGATAAGTTCATCTTATTTCCTTGATACTACATTCTATCTATCCTGTCGTTTTATGCGAGCATGCATAGCTTTATTGCATTCATGAAAATGTAATTACTTAAACCCCTTGCTAGTACTTGAGATATAATTTCCTACTGAGCGTTCGCTCATTCCGTTTGTCCCTTTGTACTTTTCAGGTAAGTCCGACGACGATGGAAGTCAATCGGATGGGAATAGTCAAGAGTGAAAGTGATAGAGCTTCTACAAGTGTCGTCTAGTTGTTTCTATAGTTTTCTCGAGTCAACTATGTACTTTTCTTTTTATTAAACAGAGTATTGGATTTGTAATAGTCTATCCATTATGAAATAAAGGATTGGGTTATCTTGCTATTTTGCGCATCTCTGTCTTTGTGTCGAATACACGACCACTCTGATTGACATGATTGATATAGACACGTCGCGCATCTCCGGGTATCTTCCGCGCTCGGGGCGTGACAGTCTTTGTGGTATCAGAGCCTAAGGTTATTCAATTCCTAGGAAACCCAAGTCCAAGGATAGGTTTCAAAACCTTTAACCAAGTGAGAGTGGGTAGAACCAAGGGTTAAATGATCAATGAGTCCTTTATAAGATCATAGTGATATAATACTAACATAGCTATTGTAATTGTAGGATAATGGCTGCCGAACGTGCTCAATGGCGCAACATGCAGCGTACCCTTCAAGGGATGACCCAAGTGCTACAACAGGTAGCACAAGGTGGTGCTCCACGAGCTGGAAGCTTACACCAAGCATTCAAGAATATGAATCCCCCGAAGTTCATGGGATCGACCGATCCAGACGATGCCGAGCATTGGGTTCGGGAGATTGAACGTATATTCCGTGTTATGCAATGCACGGATCAGGACAAAGTCTTATTAGCTACTTTCCAGTTAGAAAAGGATGCTAGATGCTGGTGGGAGTCGATTGAAGCTACTATTGACCCAACTCAAGTTACATGGGGTGAATTCGTTGAATATTTCAACGCCAAATATTTCTCTGATAGGGTCCAGGAAAAGAAGGCCGCCGAATTTGCCGCATTAAAGCAAAGATCTTTATCGGTGGCTGATTATGAAGCACAGTTTTCTAGACTGTCTAGATATGCTAAGCATTTAATTAGCACGGAAAAGATGAAAGCCCGTAGATTTCTTAATGGGCTTAGGCCCCACTACATTACTCAACTGGCGCCTATGGATATTCAAGTTTATACTGAAATAGTGCGCCGAGCTCAGTTGCTTGAAGATGCCACGGAACTATCTGATAGGATCCGTGGGAAAGACAAAAAGGAGCAAGTCACAAGTTCGGGTTCTTTTAAACCCAACTTTAAGAAGAGGCCCAATAATGGAGGTTCTTCCTCTCAAGATCAGAAGTTCAAGAAATCCAAGCCTTTCTCTATCACCACTACACCTTCAAACGTAGTATGCAAGCATTGCGACAAGGCTGGTCACAAAACAGAAGAATGCTGGAGGAAATTAGGAGCATGTCTCCGTTGTGGGAGTCATGAACATCGGATTCCCGATTGTCCATTAATGAATGACCAAGCCGGTGAGGGTAAACGTCCAGTGACAAAGAATGCTCGTCTTCATGCAATCCAAGAGACCGAACCAGAAGAAGAAGGCGGATTGGTGGAAGGTACATTAAAAATTTGTTCCAAATATGCACATGTTTTATTTGATACGGGTGCATCGCATTCCATTATTTCCAAGAAGTTTGTTGACCCATTACCTCTAGAACCAGAATGGATGAAGTTAATATTGTCTACTCCTCTCGGAAACGAGACGGATATCACACATCATTACCAAAACTGTGAGGTATTGGTTCGAGGAAAGAATTTTCCTATTGATCTTATCTGCTTAGATCTAAAAGAGTATGATGTTATACTAGGAGCAGATTGGTTATCCAAATACCAGGCAACGGTTGATTGCCGTGATAGCAAGATTGTTTTCAAGGAATTTCCGGAACTGACTTATACTAGTCCTAAGAGTCGAAGCAAATCCCCTCTTATTTCGGCTCTTCGAGCAAGCAAGCTCGTCAAGAAAGGATGTGTATCCTTCCTTGCTTTTGTCACTATTAAAGAAGCTAAAGAAACCAAGATAGAGGACATTCAGGTAGTGCGAGAATTTCCAGACGTATTTCCGGAAGAATTGCCGGGATTACCCCCGCAACGAGAAGTGGCCTTCACCATTGACTTAGTCCCTGGTGCTGGTCCTGTTTCAAAGGCACCCTATAGAATGTCCCCTGCAGAACTAAAAGAATTGAAGAAGCAATTGATGGAATTGATTCAAAAAGGGTTCATTAGACCAAGTACTTCCCCGTGGGGAGCCCCAGTCCTATTTGTAAGGAAGAAGGATGGATCCATGAGATTGTGTATCGACTATCGACAGTTGAATCATCTTACTATCAAGAACAAGTATCCACTGCCGAGAATCGATGAATTATTTGATCAGATTTCTGGATCCAAATATTTCTCCAAGATTGATCTCAGGTCTGGTTATCATCAATTGAGGATTAAAGACGAAGATATTCATAAAACTGCGTTCAGAAGCAGGTATGGCCACTATGAATTTGTTGTTATGCCTTTTGGACTAACAAATGCCCCTGCTGCCTTTATGCAGTTGATGAATAGCATATTCAGGCCTTATCTAGATCAATTTGTGGTGGTTTTCATTGATGATATATTGATATATTCCAAGACTAAGGAAGAACATGAAGAGCATTTGAGGATTTCATTACAAATCTTGAGGACAAATCAATTATATGCTAAACTCAGCAAATGCGAGTTCTGGCTTGAAGAAGTGGCTTTTCTCGGACATGTCATATCCAAGGACAGTTTATCTGTAGATCCGTCAAAGGTTGAAGCTGTAAGAAACTGGGAAAGACCCACTAATGCAAGCGAGGTCAGAAGTTTCTTAGGTCTTGCAGGCTATTATCGGCGATTCATCAAAGATTTCTCTAAGATCGCCGTGCCCCTTACAAGGTTAACTCGCAAGGAGATCCGATACGAATGGAGTGAGGAATGTGAAAGAAGTTTTTAAACTCTCAAAAATCATCTCACCACAGCTCCGGTCTTAGCTCTACCGATAGAAGGAGAGAAATTCGAGGTCTACACTGATGCTTCTGGCATTGGCCTCGGATGTGTCCTGATGCAACAAGGAAAGGTCATAGCATACTCTTCACGTCAGCTGAAGAAGCATGAGGAGAATTACCCCGTCCATGACTTAGAACTGGCCGCGGTAGTATTTGCCCTAAAGATATGGAAACACTACTTATATGGAGTACAGTTTACTGTATACTCCGATCACAAAAGTCTCAAATATCTATTTTCACAAAAGGAGCTAAACATGAGACAAAGACGCTGGCTAGAATATCTCAAGGACTTCGACTTCAATATACAATACCATCCCGGAAAGGGTAATTATGTTGCTGACGCCCTTAGTCGAAAGCCGAGAGCAATGATAGCAAATTGTATGATGCAAGAATGGAGGTTACTTGAACAATTCTCCGAGCTCAATATAAGCTTGGACACGGAAGCCAAATTTATCACATTATCTCATGTAAGCGTACAGTCAGACTTATTATCTGAGATACAAGCACTTCAGGATGATGATCCTATGTTAGTGGAAATCAAAGGCAGATTAGAAGGACAATCTGATTTTCAACTAACTTCCAAGGGAAGATTATTATTCAAAGATAGAACTTGTATACCTGATTGTCCGGAATTAAAGAAGAAGATCTTAGATGAAGCTCACAGATCAAGATACACTATTCATCCTGGATCAACCAAAATGTACCAAGATGTAAAGAGGAACTTTTGGTGGCCTAATATGAAAAGAGAAATAGCGGACCATGTATCGCGCTGTCTCACATGCCAACAGGTCAAGGCGGAACACCAAAAGCCTGCGGGAAAACTACATCCTCTAGATATTCCTAAGTGGAAATGGGAGGATATTGGTATGGACTTCATCATGGGTTTGTCTAAATCTAAAGGAGGACATGATGGAATCTGGGTTATCATTGACCGATTAACTAAATCGGCACATTTCTTGCCAATAAAGAGCCGATGGTCAATTGATGTGCTAGCTGCACTGTACATCAAGGAAATAGTCAGGATACATGGAATTCCTGTCTCAATCGTGTCTGACAGAGATCCCCGTTTTACTTCTCATTTTTGGAAGGGATTACAACATTCGTTGGGAACAAGGCTCAACTTTAGTACTGCTTTTCACCCACAAACGGATGGTCAGACCGAGCGAACTAATCAAGTTGTTGAAGATATGCTGAGAGCATGCATTATTGACTTTGGAGGAAGCTGGCATGACCACTTACCTTTAGTTGAATTTGCATATAATAATAGCTACCAAGCTAGTATCCAAATGGCACCTTTCGAAGCCTTATACGGAAGGAGTTGCCGATCTCCCATATGTTGGAACGAAGTTGGAGAGAAACAACTATTAGGTCCAGACATGGTAAGGGATACAACTGAGAAGATACAAGTAATCAGAGAAAGATTGCAAGTTGCTCAGACGAGACAAAAAGCTTATGCTGATACAAGAAGGAGAGATCTTGAATTCCAAATCGGAGATCATGTATTTCTCAAGATATCGCCTGGACGTGGCATACGAAGATTTGGTGTTAAGGGCAAGCTTACGCCAAGATTCATCGGACCATTTGAGGTACTCGAAAGAGTTGGCGAGGTTGCTTATCGCATCGCGTTGCCTCCTCAGTTGTCCGAGGTACACAATGTATTTCACATATCTATGTTGAAGAAGTATGTGCACGATCCGTCACATATTATTGAGCATGGAGATCTGGTGATCCAGAAAGATCTCACATATGAACAGAGGCCTTTAAAGATATTAGATCGAGAAATACGAGCTCTAAGGAATAAGGTTATTCCCATGCTTAAGGTGCAATGGAATAAGAATCCTGAACACGAAGCGACATGGGAGACCGAGGAATCTATGAAGAAACGATTTCCCGAGTTATTCTAAGAGGTATATGTCCTACACTCTCCACGTATAATTATATATATATATTGAATTTGGGGACCAAATTCTTTTTAAGTGGGGGAGGGTGTAGCAACCCTAATAAATGAATAATTGAAATGAATTAAAACATATATATTACAGAAGTAATATATATATAAAAGGAATAGGGTTAATTGGACGAAATAAAACAAATTAAAAATAACGCCTCTTATTAAGGCGTTAATTTATAAAGAAACGCCTCTATCCATGGCGTGACTAAAGAAAGGACGCCCACACATGCGGTCGTCAGTTCTCATGCGACCAAATGGGTAAGTAAAAGAAACGCCCCTATCTTGGGCGTGTTTTAAAACACGAAACGCCCTTTTTCAAGGCGCTTTTTAAGAAACGCCCTAAAGTAAGGCGTCAATTAAAGAATACACGCCCTGACCTAAGGCGTTAATTCAGTTCGTGAACCGTTCGAACCCAGAACTTATCCAGGGTAAGTGATAACTATGAGGAAGAGTTCGAATGTGGTAATAACTCAATCTTGGAAATATTACTTCCAATCAAACACTACTTTTGTTAGGACTCCAAAATCCTATAAATAGTCTTGATCGAACAAACCCTAAACCTATTTTATCGATCGTCTGCTACGGTGAGTGAAGAACCGAACGTTCTTCTCTTTTTTTTTTAAAAGCATATGAAGAGTTACTGACTCTTCATCTCCTTCTCTTCTGTACAGGTTAAGAAGATCTGCGTCCTGAAGAACTTGTGTAAGTTCTTATTTCTTCGCTTCCAGCAAGCCATTACAAAGAAGATTGATATCTTTGATATATCTTCTGCAGGTTCTCTCATCCTCATCAATCATCTTCCTGCCCTTTCTTGCTGCCAAGTCGTAGGAGTTTCAGAACACCTCACGTCGATCTCCAGATTATCAATTAAGGTAGGATTTTCTCAAGTTATTGTAGCCCAAATAAGAATTAATGCAAGATATCTATACATACGTATATGAGCATGGCATGCATACTGTTTATAAGGTTTTATTACGTTTTCTGCAAAATTTTAAAAGAAACGCCCTTGATTAGGGCGCTAATTTAAAAGAAACGACCATGCTAGTGGTCGTCAATTTAATATTTGACGCCCTCTACGCAGGCATTAATTTCATAAGAATCGCATGTGATTAATAATTGATCCTGTTTAAAAATTACAATACATATGAAATATTGATTTTTAATATCTTGCATGACTCTGTGAATTCCTGTTAAATTTTACTGCCATGACATGTCTCCTGTCTCTCGAAATATTATTTATTAAAATATCGTAAATTCCTTGAAATTCACGACTTGGACAAAGTCGTTTTCCATATTTTAACGCCCCAGAACAAGGCGTGAATCTGAAAAGTAACGCCCCTTCCTAGGGCGTGTATCTGTTAAAATCCTGAAATTCACATATTCTGTAAAATGGAATTAGAAAGTAACGCCCCTTCCAAGGGCGCGTTTTTGATAAATTTCTGAGAATAATTATATCCTGTCGAATATGTAAATGATGAGACGCCTGCCTCTGCAGTCGTCAACTTTGAAGAAACGCCCCCAGGAAAGGCGTGTTTTTGATAAATTAATGAAATAATGGAAATTCTGCAAATTGGCAATATATGTAAACGCCCTTCTGTTAGGCGTTAATTATTCAATACACGACTTTACTTAAGTCGTTATTTTACTGTAAACTGATTTTATCCTGATTCTATTACCGATGGTTTCATATTATACATATATATATATATATATCGGCACTATTCTCCACTCCGTGAGTATAGTCCCACGTTTCATGTTGATTTATCGATCACACTCAACTCTCATTGACATACAAGCTCTCCATTGGACATTCCGTTCCTTTGGACTAGCGAGTTAGTCATAGAGACCTCCGTAAGACTCCTCGTAGCCTTGGATTCCCTCAAGGCCGACTGAGCTGGTTGTACCCTAAAAACCCATTACACAGTTTTTGCCATGTCAATCTAAAGAAACATGATATACCGGCCCTTATGATTATACAAAGAGTATATCATAAGAAATTCTTGATGGGATGATGATATCATGCCATATCGTGTCATTCTTGTAAACCCCAATTCTATGATAAGAATGAGGGTATCTTGCTTGATCTAATGTTCATGTGGACCTCAATTCTATATAAAGAATGTCCATATTGATTTGTCATGGTACCTAAGTTAAGGGAACCATATTCTACCTAGTTTTATCGATATCATGATTATACCGTTATTATCGCCATTCTATGTTCTTTGTCATATTTTGGACTCTATTCTATCAAAGTTGTCATACGTGTCTACAAGCTTGATTATTGAAATTCTATGTTGGCTATAAACAAGAGTGGATGTCAAAACACATGATAAATGCCTGCGCATATAGGGCCCGATCTGGTCCTGGGAGGAGCACCCGAAAGTACTTGTGCCCATGGGAGTTAAAATGATAAGGTATCTGGCATTATACCGAGTACTTGACTTGCTTGATTGGACATTCCACACACATCTTGTACTTGACTCGTACTTGACATGAAATGAAATGCGTGGCCCGAAAAAGGGTAATTTACTTGCTTGATACATGATAGCCAAAGTTCTTGACATGACTTGTAAATGTACTTGCTTGAATATCTCGAATAAACTTGTTATCTTGTTGAAAGTTCATGATAAGTTCATCTTATTTCCTTGATACTACATTCTATCTATCCTGTCGTTTTATGCGAGCATGCATAGCTTTATTGCATTCATGAAAATGTAATTACTTAAACCCCTTGCTAGTACTTGAGATATAATTTCCTACTGAGCGTTCGCTCATTCCGTTTGTCCCTTTGTACTTTTCAGGTAAGTCCGACGACGATGGAAGTCAATCGGATGGGAATAGTCAAGAGTGAAAGTGATAGAGCTTCTACAAGTGTCGTCTAGTTGTTTCTATAGTTTTCTCGAGTCAACTATGTACTTTTCTTTTTATTAAACAGAGTATTAGATTTGTAATAGTCTATCCATTATGAAATAAAGGATTGGGTTATCTTGCTATTTTGCGCATCTCTGTCTTTGTGTCGAATACACGACCACTCTGATTGACATGATTGATATAGACACGTCGCGCATCTCCGGGTATCTTCCGCGCTCGGGGCGTGACATGCCGGAACCGACTTCCACCATGTGTGAGCATCTTTGTTGAGTTGAAAGGTTACGATGTAGGTCACCAGCCCTTGTCCCTGCGCCACCTTGCGCTATAGTTTGCAATGCCTAAGTAAGGCCGACAACTGTTTGTTGCATGCCATCCCAATCTACATGATGAGCCATTGTAAAATAAGGTACTTGAGAGAAAAATAACAACTTGTTATTTCTCAAGAAATTGGAAGAAGTAATCTTAAAGTTAATTAATTATCTTATCCCAGGCTCTACCCAATTCTCACATAGGTATGACAATTCTTCCTTAGTTCATAGGTAGGGGTCCTTAAACCTTGGACTTTTCCTATTACATGACTCTTCTTCCTAAGTCCTGAGACTTAGTGTCACGCCCCGTACTCTATACCATCGAGATATTGTCCGCTTTGGCCTACCGACCTCACGGTTTTGTCCCTTTCTAACAGTGATCGGCTCCAGAATGGAGGACTTCCCGGGCAGGTCACCCATCCCAGTACTACTCCCCATTAAGCATGCTTAACTTCGGAGTTCTTTCCAAGAACTGAGCCGATACTTGAAAAGGCGCCTCGATGATATAGAGTACAACTTAGCTATATTTGAGGGTGTTACAATCTACCCCTCTTCCCATAACCCACAGGTCCCAGGATCGAAACCTGGCTCTGATACCATTCTGTCACGCCCCATACTCTATACCGTCGAGGTATTATCCGCTTTGGCCTATCAGCCTCACGGTTTTATCCCTTTTTAAGGGTGATCGGCTCTAGAATGGTGGACTTCCCGGGAAGTCCCCCATTCTGGAGCCGATCACTATTAGAAAGGGATAAAACCGTAAGGCCAGTAGGCCAAAGCGGACAATACCTCGACGGTATAGAGTACGGGGCGTGACAGAATGGTATCAGAGCTATACCCCAGCCGGAAGTGTGGGAACTAAGTGCCATGCAGGGCAAAGTGCTACGCTATGGGAGCCACCTCTTGAGTCCATAATGGAGCAAAGTGCTACATAGTGGGAGCCACCTCTTGAGCCTGTAGGGGCCACCTCTAGAGTCCTACCTGCCTGGGGGCTTGATTGCGTGCTATATGTGCCCAGCGACGAGGACGTCGCCTATATAAGAGGGGTAGATTGTAACACCCTCAAATATAGCTAAGTTGTACTCTATATCACCGAGGCGCCTTTTGAAGTATCGGCTCAGTTCTTGTAAAGAACTCCGAAGTTAAGCGTGCTTAATGGGGAGTAGTACTGGGATGGGTGACCTGCCCGGGAAGTCCTCCATTCTAGAGCCGATCACTATTAGAAAGGGACAAAATCGTGAGGTCGGTAGGCCAAAGCGGACAATATCTCGATGGTATAGAGTACGGGGCGTGACAGAATGGTATCAGAGCTATACCCCAGCCGAAAGTGTGGGAACTAAGTGCCATGCAGGGCAAAGTGCTACGCTATGGGAGCCACCTCTTGAGTCCGTAATGGAGCAAAGTGCTACATAGTGGGAGCCACCTCTTGAGTCTGTAGGGGCCACCTCTAGAGTCCTACCTGCCTGGGGGCTTGATTGCGTGATTGCGTGCTATATGTGCCCAGCGACGAGGACGTCGCCTATATAAGAGGGGTAGATTGTAACACCCTCAAATATAGCTAAGTTGTACTCTATATCACCGAGGCGCCTTTTGAAGTATCGGCTCAGTTCTTGAAAAGAACTCCGAAGTTAAGCGTGCTTAATGGGGAGTAGTCCTGGGATGGGTGACCTGCCCGGGAAGTCCCCCATTCTGGAGCCGATCACTATTAGAAAGGGATAAAACCGTAAGGCCAGTAGGCCAAAGCGGACAATACCTCGATGGTATAGAGTACGGGGCGTGACACTTAGGCTCTGATACCAACTTAACTGTCACGCCCCGAGCCTTTATTACAGTGGAAGACTAACTCGGGGAGCGCGAACAGCCGGCATTGTAAGTCTCTTGCAAGCAAGAACAATCAGAGCGCAAGACAATCACACATAAAGATGCAATTGCACAATAATTTAGCCCAAACTCCAACTTTATTTCATTGATAATCAAATGGAACACTCAATTACAATCACTAATTCAACTTCCATTATGTACTAGACTCAAGAAATAGGAAAATTACATAGACTCAATCTAAACAATTTAGACTTCCTAAGTATTCACTCTCATCTTGACAATACTTTCATTCGCTCTCGGACCCGCTACTTGTATAACCCGAATTCGAATCACTTCCATCTCCTGAAAAGATTAGAAATAGGTAATAAGCACACTTGCCCAGTAGGTATCTTCGCATCAACATGAAGGCACTATTAAAGTAATTAACAATTTAGCTCTAAAGAATAAGGTAAAAATCATGCGAATGCGATCAATCACGCGATTAAACCAAAGTAACAAGACGATCAAATAAGTTAGAATGAGAGCAAGTACGAACTATCAAGAATGTAACAAGGACATAATATTGACCTTTCATGAACAAGAATGTATCGAGAATATACTAGCAAGTCACATAATCATCACTCTAGTATCTTTTGCTGATGAGCAAGTACTTCGTGAATTTCTGTAGAATATCAAGCAAGAAAGTCATGTACAAGAATGTCATGTCATGCCGTGAATTTTCACTTATTTATAGAGAAAGTACTCCCAGCGTAATACGACGCCAGTAGCATCATACCCCATGGTTTATAATAGTATGTTTCCGACAATCAGCCGAGGGGACTAGCATAGAGCCCTTGAACACAATCAATGCTCGATCGCATCTTCAAGTATAAATCAAGCTTTTTCCACGCATGTAACAAGTATGGCCAAGAATGTAATAAATTCAATAAGCTCATGATAACAATAATTCAATGAACGAATGCTTTAATAAGAATCATGAGAAATCAAGAAAGACTTAAGCAAGGTTATGCTTATGGAAATAAATCGGCAGCATAACGGTACATTCTTTATTTTCTATTCATTATTTTAGGTTTCTTGACCAATATGATAAGTTCTAGATCATTAATAGTCCATCTAGAAACCTTGAAATATCAACCCTTGGTCTGCCTTGGGTTAAAATACTCAAGCAGTGTGACGGTCGTGTACTGGGCCGTTACATGATGTGACGCTCCAGTATTTGGCCGTTACATCAGTTTGAATCCAGAACCAAGAAATCAGACTCAGTGGAATGTGACGGTTCGTATATTGGGCCGTTACATGTGCCTGATGGTCCAACATAGAGCCGTTACATTACTGATAACCAAAAATATCGATAGTGTAATCTAATCAATGGGCTTTAATGGTACAACCAACTCGGCGTCCTAGTGGGAATCCCAGGCTCGCGGAGAATTACGGAGGCCTTGAAACAAGATTTCCTAGTCTATTGGAAGGAATATCCAATAGAGAGATCCTCATGTCCAAGAATAATGTTCCTATAGTGCAAAGTGAACTAATGGACAACATATCGGAATATGTGCCATATACTTAAAGAAATGACTCTATTGATAAAGAAGAATGTGTAACAATGTGAAATCAAGATAAAACTCCGTCAATACAACATTGGAAAATCATGATTTAGAATACAAAACTATAGAGTTTTAGCCAATGAAATTAGCATAACTTAAAATAACTTAAGACACATTAATCATGTAATTTGATTATGAATCAGTAACTAAACTTAAAGTCATGATAATAGGTCCAAACTTAGCTATCTAAGCTTATTTATAAGTAAACTTAACTGGTTATTATTCTGCCTTGGGCTGACAGAACACAGGTGTCTGACGGTCTAGGATAGGCGCGTTACAGTGCGTGACGGTTTATCGAGGGGCCGTTACAGTGGTGTAACGCTCCTGCTAAGGTGCGTCAGAGACCATAGAACAATAAAAGCACAACAAGGTGTGACGGTCTATCGTAAGGCCGTTACATTCATGTGACGGTCTTACGTTGGTTTGTCAGAGAATCTGCTGACAATAAACTAAGTAAAGGTTTATGAAAATATAACATGCCTGGAAATCAAAATACTACCACTATCCTAGTCATGATAACGAAATATAGGCCAACTATATGCATGGGTTTAGTGAATAGACATGATCATATCTTTTAATTTTCATTTTGGGCTAAGAGATGCATGAATGTATAAAACTATGAAATCATGAAATTCTTAGCCTATAATGCATGAAATCGAGCACAACCAGAGGGCTTTTATTCCTAACAAGTTATTTTTGCCAATCATGAGATAACCTACCTCTTCTAAAACCTTTAAACTTCGAATTTGATGCTAGGTGCTACCCTTAGTCCCTTGTACTTCTTGTGATAAATCAGCAACTTCAATCTGCTCTATTTCCTCAGCCTCTTGACCTAAGGATGTGAAATTTTGAGGGTAAGAAGATGAAACTATTGGGAACAAAAACTTCTAAAGGATTGAACTCTAATTACCTCATTTAGACGTCCTAATCTCTGGATCTTCAGGGGACTTGCGTTCAGATTCCTGGGTTGCTAAGGTTGAATCAACAACTTTGGAAGCTTCTATCTCCTTGGTTGCTTCATCTCCTAGCACAAAATTTGGAGAACCATTAGTCTAAAGTATACTAAACAAAAGTTTCTAGAGAACTTACCCGAAATTATGACTCCTTACCTTAATTCTTCATGAGCCAAAAGTAAGGGTCGCTCAGTTCAGAATTGGGTCCTATTTATAGGGTTTTGAAGATTAGATCGATTCTAAAGTCCTTAATTTGTCAGAACCTAATCCCTAAGAGTCCTTAATAACGTTATAAGTTTCCCTAAGTCGATCTCTTATAGATAAGATCTCAAAGTTCTAATCTTTTTGCTCGTTCTTCCTTTCACGGAACTAACAGAGTGTAACGTGTCTAGACTGGTGCGTTACATGTTGTGGCGGTCACCCGATAGACCGTTACATTCAACGTATATAGAGTTTCAATTTAATAAAACTCTTTTATTCGTTTATCCACATAATTATCTTATATAAATAGGATTTATCCTTAAAATACGTGAATAAGTTAATTACCCTTCTAGAATATGGGCCAAACTTGATGGGCTTGATCCATAAACCTTTTGGATAATAATTAGATAGGCTAGGTTAACTAATTAGCCTAATTGAGCCTTATAAAGACTTATTAATCTAATAACCCCTTCATTAATTTATTTAAGCCTTTATAATTTCTAGAAAATTATTTTAAAATTCAAAATATATATATATATATATATATATTCTGGGGCACTACATGCTCCATGCTAGTCCCCTCGACAGATAGCCAGAAAATATACTATAAACCAAGGGATATAATGAACACTGGCGTCGCATTGCGCTGAGAGTATTTTTTTTATAAACGGGTGAAATCCACGAAATCTCATCCTTGATTATTATATGCTTGTTACATGACTTTCTAGTGCATAACCTTTTAAGGTTATGGAAGTACATTCTCGTTACATGATAGTACATTCTTGTTATTAAAAGGCCATAATATATTCTTGCTTGATCGTGCTCTCTTATTCTCTTGAATTCTCATATCTCTATAGTTTATATCTTGTTACTTATGGTTACTTTGGTTTCATCGCGGGTTTCATCGCATCTTATATCATTACCTTTTTTCTAGAGTTAAAATGTTAATTACTTAAATTATGCCTTCATGTTGATACGAAGATACCTACTAGGCGAGTGCGCTCATCCCCTACTTTCCAATCTTTTTCAGGAGACTCTAGCAGGTCGGATTCAGACTATTCGAGTGGCGGATCCGAGAGTGATTAAAGAACGAGCGAAGCCTTAGATATTCATGAGTCCATCTAGTTAGAAAAGAGTCTTATTGTAATTTAAGTTCCTTCACTGTAATAGGCGGTGAAGTTGATCATGTTATAGAATCTTTTATTTTCTTAAGTCTAGATAGGTCAAGAGAGTCAAAGTCAAGTGTCTTTTGTAACTTTTTATTATGATTCAATAAAGTTTAATTTTTTAGTATATATGATAGTGTTCACACTTATGTGTGTAAATGTTTAGCGCTCTGATTATCTTACTAGCTTGAGGCTTTATTTACCGGCTATTTACGTTCCCGACTCAATTCCACTGCATATCTCGGGGAGTGACACATCCGACGGTCCGGAGCAATTGTGAGGTCCTGACCTCTACACCATCTTTAAATTATACTTTGTGTATCTTGAAGTGGACACCTTATTTGTTAGATATCAGCAAAAAATGTTCAAAGAATATGAAAATCATTTACATGAAAACAAATAGCTGAAAACATTTTTGAGGAAAGATGTTTTACAGATAAACAAAAACAAGGTACCAGTTGGTGAATTATGCTTTTCATTTTTCTGTAAATTCACTTCCTTGCAGTATCTTTTACATCTGAATATATTCTACGGCCAATCGAATGGACCCTTAGTTAAAGAGTTCATCAAATCCATTTTGGTTAGGAGAACAGAGTTTAATGGCAATGGCAATTTCGATGGTATTCTCAGCTACGGAGGACACGAGAGATATTATACATGTAATAATGGCTAATCTAATATCTAACATCACTAGATGTTTAATATGATTTTTTAAAAAATATGGTTAATCATTTAAGACACTTTCTCCCATTTGGATTTTCAATTTAAACAATAAACTAAATGTCTCTGAGAGTATGGGATTCCCACTAGGACACCGAGCTGGTCGTACCCTAAAAACCCAATGATCTAGAAAGTACTTGAGTTTTCTGCATTTTCCTGCACTCGGACTTGATCACGGCCATCAAGCAACTGCTACTTCCTGATAGCAGTCCTGGCGTGATCGCGTTCTGGTTGTAACACTTCCTGCGTCGACCCCTGTCCTGTCTGGCGTCGACCATGTATGAAGGTGGTCTTGACTTGACCGCTACCTAAAAAAAATGGTCCAGATTCGACCGTGTTCTTCTATCTTGTGTCAAACCCGAGGTCTGATCCAAGGGTTGATCCTACTCTGTTCTCGAGTGATCTTCTGATCGTCTGGAACCCAACATCTTATACATTAATTTATTAATGAACTTTGGAAACATAAGAATGTACCGTTCTGCTGCCGGATTCCTCCCGTGACATAATACCCTTTAACTCATCCTTGATCTCATGATTTTCATTTTGGTACGTTCTTACCTTGGTTTTATTGCCATGAACTATTGTTTGAACTTGACATTATTGGCATTATTGTTATATCTCGTGGAAGTAGCTTAATTTATAACTTGAAGATGTAAGAACAGGCACGGACAGTGTCCAAGGGCTCCACGCTAGCCCTCTCGACAGATGGCCGGAAAACATACTATAAACCATGGGATATGATGAACACTAGCGTCGCATTGCGTTGAGAGTACTTTTTTTATAAACGGGTGAAATCCACGAAATCTCATGTTTGATTATTACATGCTTGTTACATGACTTTCTAGTGCATAACCTTTTAAGGTTATGGAAGTACATTCTCGTTACATGATAGTACATTCTTGTTATTGAAAGGCCACATTATATTCTTGCTTGATCATACTCTCTTATTCTCTTGAATTCTCATATCTTTATAGTTTATATCTTGTTACTTATGGTTACTATGGTTTCATCGCGGGTTTCATCGCATCTTATATCATTGCCTTTTTTCTATAGCTAAAATGTTAATTACTTAAATTATGCCTTCATGTTGATACGAAGATACCTACTGGGCGAGTGCGCTCATTCCCTACTTTCCAATCTTTTTCAAGAGACTCTAGCATGTCGGATTCAGACTATTCGAGTGGCAGATCCGAGAGTGATTGAAGAACGAGTGAAGCCTTAGATATTCATGAGTCCATCTAGTTAGACAAGAGTCTTATTGTAATTTAAGTTCCTTCACTGTAATAGGCGTTGAAGTTGATCATGTTATATAATCTTTTATTTTCTTAAGTCTAGATAGGTCAAGAGAGTCAAAGTCAAGTGTCTTTTGTAACTTTTGATTATGATTCAATAAAGTTTAATTTTTTAGTATATATGATAGTGTTCACTCTTATGTGTGTGAATGTTTAACGCTCTGATTATCTTACTAGCTTGAGGCTTTATTTGCCGGCTGTTTACGTTCCCGACTCAATTCCGCTGCATATTGTTGGTAGAAGATATTACCTTCTCTACACTGGCTTAAAACTCCCTTCAAATCCCTTTACCAATATGAATATGAAAGTAAACAAGACGGGGATAGAAGGGAACAAAAGTAGAAACCTGTGATCGCCACCAAGGCTCCGAACGTGATGAACACGTCGTACCTTGGAAAGAAGAGGGAGACACTCGCCTTTTGATCAGCACTGGAAGGATGCGCGGCTCCGAATAAGCCGCCCTTGTCTTGAACGGCCACTCGACAGACCACCCGTCAGCACTGAGAGGGGACGCGGGATGAAGTGTAGTGGATGACGAACGGCTTGGATATGACCGCAGGAAGACGAAGAACGGCTCTGATAGTGCCACGTCCCTTCGAACGGGCAGGATGTAGCCGCCCGACACCACCGCGCCGTAAGTTGTAAAGGTTCAAACTTCTACCCTTTCGGCCGGCCAAAAAGGATGGGCCTCGCGTTAGTGTGTTGCTGACCTGCAAAACCACGTGTAGAACACAAAGAAAAATCCAAGTTAGAACTAGAAAGTGTAGTAAATGCGCAAACGGACGGAAATGAACATGACTAAATGAAATGGGGGGTACTTGGGGATTTTTAAACCCCTGGGGGTGTCAAAAAGCATAGGAGGGTGTGTGAATGATGTATGAAAATGAGGAAAACGTGGAGGAAACGTGGAGAAAGTAATACATGCAAATAAGGGAGAACGACGGAATTAAATTTACTAATGACTCAAAGAACAACTACTCCCTGAACCGGAGGCCTGTATGGACGTAGAAGGCCTCCCTCCCTGGTGTTAGGTCGCTCAAAGATTCGAAAGGGCTTCGCCATCGACCAAAAATCTGCCCCCCCCCCCTTTTCAAAGCTGGGCCTCAAGGTCTATTTATAGAGCACCTAAAGTCCTACCTCGAAATTAGGGTTTCTAGCCATTTTCAGGTCGAGATTATCAAATAAAAGATGAAGATAATTCAATTATCTTCCATCTGGAAGAAACGGCACTCAAAATGGTTAAGGATTCGCGGATAAATCATCGGAGAAAGTTCGGGAGAAAAGCCACGAATGATAGGAAAAAGTCTTAACCACTTTCTGGTCCGAGAGGATAAACGGTCTCACGATAGACCGCACAAATGATGAGCGGCCAGACATGGACCGTCCATCCCTATCGGTGGAAATTTAAATAAATCCTGAGATAATTAATTTATCCACTGAACTGACCGGTAAATTCGCCGCTGGACTCTTTCATAATTTAACGGCTCTTGGAAAACCGCCCAAGCCTGTCGGTGATAAATAGCAAATAAGAAGATAAATAGGTAATTATCTGAACAGACAACCAGCGTTAGGACTCTTGAGAGATAAACGGCTTAGTAGATACCGCACAATGGACTTATGCGGCTAAACCTAGGCCGTATATATGCTTGTCGGTGATAATTTAGACAATTAACCAATATACCCACTAAATGTTTGGACAGTCCGCTATCAACCGCACAAATGGTTCAAGGGCTGGAGGTTTACCGTGTATGTATATGGGCATTTGAAATTCATAGAAAAGCTCAATCAACCAAAACCAAGGCCCATTAAGCCCTGAATCAACTCGGACCTAGCCAGGGAGGGAGGTTACCCATAAAATTGGCCCAGAACGTGCCAAAAAATAGCCCAGCGAGTGATGGACAACTCGAGACATCAATAAATGGGAGTAAGAGAAATGACTCAACTTATCGGCAAAAAACGGGTGTCAACAGATGCCCCTCCTTAACGTCCTCTTTGCAGGGGAGCGAGCGGAGGTGAAGCGAAAGTGAAATGGAACATGGAGATAAAGCGGAAATGAAGCGGAGTGGACCGAAAAACGGGCGTTAAGGTAAAACGACACTCGTTTTTACCATCAAGCGATAGGAATCTTCCGGAAAACTCCGAGCCAAACACAAGGAATGATTAAACCAAAATTGACACCGGTCTGGAGGAACTAACTAAAATAAAAGGAAACACATGATCAACCTCATGGGAGACATAATCCTGCGGACCAATGAGGAGACCGGAATAAGCAGCGAAAAAATGAAGAAACAGACTAAAACTCCAGACGGGGACCTCTTAACCAACCAAACCAAGCGAATTGACCAAAGAGAACCTTCCAACTCATAGTGGAATTGTTCCTCTTACTCAAACATTGAACGCACACCTAACCATCACTGGTGGGACATTTTGCAGCCAAACCATGGGTCATGAATGCTCAAAAAAAAAGATGCACATGATGCATGCTGGGCTAAAAATAAAAGAAATCGTTAAAACGAATGCAAAGAAAGGATAAAATACAAAAATACTCGAGAATAATATTGCTAAGATGGGAGAATCAGAATCAAGACACTATCTGCAACCACAGCGTGCAGGCTCGAACCATCCTCCCTAGGCTTTCCCAACCCAACGGCCTATCCGGAGATTAAACACGTGAACCTGGATCATCATCATTTTTGTTAAAGGGGAACATCAGATCCTGGAACACGTAGATAATCAACTGGTTCTCGAGATAATATAGCATAATACCATATAGTAATGCAATAAGAGACACAGGGACAGAAGGCCATACCTGACTTACCTATGCAGGTGAGACAGCATATTTCTTGGATTTTCATTTTCAAATTTTTATGGATTTTCATGCATAAGACAAATATGATCATAGCGTAGATAACATAATGCTCAGCTGAACGACAAACAACATGACATAACATAACAAACAAATGAAATAAGAGACAATGGAATATAACATAACAAAAGCAAACGCGCACATATGCAAGGGTATGAACAGAAACAACATGCATGTATGAACACAATGTGACAAGATAACGACACAAAGGGACAATACACGGTTGGGACAACACACGAGATATAGAAGGACGACTAACAACATATGCAAGACAACTAACAACACGTGGTGATGAATAAAACAACATGTGTGGGACAACACGGTGGGACATAAACACGTGATAAGGACACAGCGGGGACAAAAGACATGACAAAATACGCACTTCAATCAAAACCTAAGATCAGAATGAAGCAAAATCGCTAGGTTCATAATCGTGAGGCAAAGCCCTCTCATATAGATATAATCATCACAAACAAAAGCTGAGAAGGATATGAGCTTCAGAACAGATCGAGAGAGTTGATCGAAGAAGAAAAGAACAGATCAAAGATGTGGACAGGAGGTAGAGCACAAAGATGTAGTAAGGAATGCCTGGGTACTTGCAACATGTACACTTAGCAAACGGATTATGTATCTGTCCTTAAAATAAATACAAATACATGAAAAAGACACATTTTTTAATTTTTTAATGTTTTTATACTTTTTTTATTTTTGATTTTTTTAGATTTTCAATAGTATTTCATTTTTCTGGATTTTTTGAAGTATTTGATTTTTTAGGTTTTTGAAATATATGATTTTTTTTGTTTTTTTTTTGAAGTATTTGATTTTTTGGATTTTTGACAATATTTCATTTTTTTAGACTTTTGGTAATATTTGATTTTTTTAGACTTTTGGCATAGCAATCCGCAGCACCTAAAGACTCGCTCAAACTACTGGTCAAGGATCGTCGTTCCTACCCCTCTCATTAAAGGCTTCCCTTAAGCATGGCGTGTATGTGAGGGTGGTTTACCATAACCAACCACTTCTAAAGAACGGTGCCCCTACTAAGGCCATACCCGGGATACAACCCAGCCTAAGAGGGAGAAGTAGAAGAAAAATTGGAGACAAGCTTCATGCATGATGGGAGATATCAAGGCTCGAATTCCTTCCAGGGCACTACCCCTCAAAGAGATAGTATGTTGCGCCGGGCCTTTGTGTCTTTGATTTTTAGACCCATATTTATCAGGCACGCATTTGACCGGGCTCATGACGTCCCGCGGGGAACTGTACTGCCACTCTTGCCATGCCTTCCAATCATAATTTTGCATTGAATTATTTGCTCATTTTGGTAGCCCTTATTAGCTAGATATAGCATGAAAGCTCACTTTTGAGGGTCAAGACTGCCCCTATTTGAGACCTCTCTCGTATTAGGGAGCGCCTAGGTTAGTCATCTTATCCATCAATCTCTTGCCCCTGCACTTGGCCGAGCAGAGAAGAGAAAAGGCCTTCGTGCATACCCAAAGTATGGCCAAAGCAGCAACGGTGTGCCTTAGAGAGATAGGCTATGGCTCGCCATGTAGTGTGTGCAAAATCCATACTCAAAGGTCACCCTCAACAATCAGGGAAAGAAACTAGACTCCTAACACGGAGTTATCACCAGCCTAAGGATGCTGCAGAAGCGACTCAATTTTTTTATTTTTTATTTTTTTTGGACTAAGCTAATTAAGTAAATTTCTAAAAGCCACTTAACCATGTTGAGGAATAGCATTATAAGTGTGTGCAAAAATAACAGAGTAATAGCAATGATAACATGTTTCGGCACAAAATCAAAGATACCTTTGCAAATTCATGACGTGGAAACCAGCCTCCTAAAGCAATTTTGATCATCGAGCTTTGAGGAGCGCAAACTTTGTTTTCCTTGCTTGTCAGGATAAAGGATGAAAAGAGAGCAAAGGATTGGATTCCATGACATAGAGACGCAGCAGACATCAAACTGGACGAAGAAGAGATAAAAGGAAGAGAGATGAGGGCTAGGACTCCCTCGTTAAGGCACTGAGGCCCTGATAACAAGGAACCAGATACAGAATAAGTAGGGATTTACTGAGATCAAGGCGGACTAAAGCCTCGAAAATAGCATGAAAAAGGGTGAGAACCCCGAAAGGGTGAGACAGAAAGAATAGACGAACCGTAAAAAGATTGTGGCAAAGATAAGGGGGAAGAGGAGTGATCATCCGATGCGGTCGGAGAAAAGGAATTAGACTCACCCGACAGGGTCGAGTAAGAAGAATGAGAATCATCTGCCAACGATGGGGAAGGAAAATGATAGACACCCGACAGGGTCGGGAAAGGAGAATGAGAACCACCCGACAAGGTCGAGGAAAGAAAAGGGTAATCACCTGACGTGGTCAGAAAACGAACATGAGGAATCCCAAACAGGGTCGGAGGAAAAGGATGAGAAGCGGAATCCGGACGTATCCGGGGAGAAAAACCATAAGAGGCCCCTGGATCAGGGAAAGAGGAGGACATAGGCCGGGACCTAGAATGGTGAGGACAGGAGAATATGGTAGAAATATAGTCAGGTGGTGGAAGGTACACCACCCAAGGATAAGAATTGAGCAACAGAAAATACGACTGAAAGAAAGATGAAGAGACAGAAGAAGAAGGTGGAGTGAGCCCCCGAATGCATAATTGTTGGCCCTTGAACTTATGTCGCCGCCTCTTCTTGGCATAAATCAGCTTGCAACAATTCTGCCTGGCGCGGACTCGGGCTTTTGGGCTTCTTGTCTTGCAATGTTTTCTCAAATAACATGCCCACCTGGCAGACGGCCTAGCCCGGTCATGAACATGCAACTTCATCGGGACGGTTGCCCCTAGCTGCGCGGTGCTAACCATAGAAGGACATTCCAGAACAGTCAACTCCTTGGGATGAACATCAGGAAGCAATGGAGTTTTGTCATTCAGCACTAGAACATGGAGCTTTGGCATCTTCACTCGGCAGTTGGGCATGAAGATAACTCCCTTGCTAGAAGCGCAGGACGGAATTGAGGGAGGGCGATGCGCGGCATTGATGTGGCTGTCTCACCAATAAGCCGAGGGAGATGAGACATAAAATGCAGAATGCCCCTGGCCAATCTCGAAGGCACGGCCAATTGCCCTTTGAATGCTGAATTCATTAAACTTTCGGCGGCCGTGTGGGTTAGCACCATCCGGGTGGAAAACTATTCTGGGCCAGTGAACTAAATAGCAATCAAGCAAGAGGTGATGACAACATCAACAGTGAATTCTCCGGCGAGCAAAGAGAATGCCACCGGCCTTGCTGTTGAAGAAATTGGCACCAGTGCTAAGGAACTCTTCTCAGCAACCATCTTCATAGAAAGTGCGGGCTCATTATCCCTAGAATAGCCAGGGGCCAGGACTCGGACTGGCATGCGACAAATGAAATCTTGAAGCTTGTAATGCATAATCAAAGCCTGGCTCTGCTCTTTATCTCCCTGGGGACTAGACCCGAGGGGCACCAAAGGTAGCACGCACCCGCTCCGTGGGGTGGAGATAGGTGGAGAGAGGGGTGGAGAAAGCTTGGCAGGTGTGGGCGAAGGCAATGCGAGCGGCGGAGAGATAACGGCGATGATAGGCTCTGGTGGGGGTAAAGGTTTGGAGGGTAGAGGTGCAGGAGAGGGAAAAGGTGAAGGTGGCGGTGTGGGTGGAGATGAAGACAATGGCGGGGGTGTGGGCGTAGGGGTAGCTTGCTCAGGCTCGGACGATGATGGTGAAGGGAGCGGCATCGGTAACGGGGATGGTTGTGAAGGTGACGGAATAGGGATTATTACGAGGGGAGGTGATGGTGACGGCAATGGTGACGGAAATGGGGATAATGGAGAAGCCGATGATGGAGATGTGGTCAATGGAGGCAATGAAGATGGGGGTAGAGAAGGTGGTGGCGAGGCAGAAGAGGTGGCAGGTCGTGGCGCCCATCTCCGACGTGTCGGTACAACACGTCGAGCGGCGTTGGCAGTAGAAGCGGTGGTGGAAATGGAGGGGGAAGGAGAAGAGTTTGTGCTAGCCTGAGCAGAGGCTTGGGTTTGTGGAGGCCGTGGAGGTTGAGTAAGAGACGGCGAAGGTGAGGGGGTAAGTGAGGGGATAAATAACAGAGCGGGTGCTTTATCAACTGAAGAATCACAAGGATGCCCCTAGTCTTGAGACGGAGACGGCTGCCTCAGTGGCGCTTGCTGCTGCTACTGCTGTTTGCGAAGATCTACAATAACTTGGGCATGATAACCCAATCAATCATCTTCTTATCTTCCAAGCTGTAAACAAGTTCCCGGAACTCGGGGCAGTCCTCAACCAAATGCCCCTGTTGACGGTGAAACTCATAGAAATGGAGCAAATTCCCGACCGCGGGTTGGCAAGGCTCAACCGGAGGGAGTTGTACTGCATGGGTCGCCATCAAAGCCTTGAAAACATCTGTAAGAGATTCCGGCAACGGGGAGTGAGAAGCCCACTTCGGGCAAGGTGGATGCCGAGGGGTATGAGAAGGTAGTGGGGATGGTAGTGGAGGTTGCGTAGGTAAGGGGGATTGCATAGGTGAAGGTAGAGGTCTAGTAAGTGAATGGTGTGGAGGCGTGGAGGGAGTGAGAATGTAATGGACGGCATCCACCCGCTCAGGGTGCGATGTTTCCTTGGCCGGAAGTGGAGAGGTGTGGGGAAATGAAACAGCGGAGGGTTGACTCGTTGAGGAAGATGTAGTGGGGTGACATGGGAAGGCATATGGATAAGTGGGAGTGGACGGTCGACTCATGGAGGGATATGAGGTGGAGGGCTGACTTGTGGGGGACGGTGAGGAGAAGGGGTATGTGGAAGGTGAAGGTGAAGGAGACTCGTGGTTAAGGGAAACTAGGAGTTGTTGGCTAATGAATCGGGCTCAGCTGTAGAGTTGTTGCCAGGAAGTGATATCATTCAGGGCTAAGATGCATCTAAGCTCGGGCGTTGCATTAGAAATAACCATCTTGATTTGTTCGCCCTCCGGAATATGCCCCGGGACTTCCATGGCCAGGCGACGCCAGTGGTCGGCGAACGTGGAGAATTCCTCGTCGGGCTTCATCTTCTCATAGGCCAAATCAACCATAGAGTACTTGGGCCCCACCTGGTCTCGGTACTGCTGAACGAATTTTTATTATACAACTTGAAAATTCATCATCTGCTCTTGCGATAACGTGAAGAACCAATCCTTGGCCGAGCCCTCTAAAGATAAGCCAAACAAATAGGCCATCAAGCGTAGATCATGTCGAAATTGGGCTGACTCATAAAGGAACTCCTTCAAATGCACGTAGGGGTCACCGACTCCACCATAGCGACGATAAGCCGGAATTTGTGAACGTGGTGGGAGCTGAAGACCTTGAAAGGCAAACGGGACATCCAAAGAAGTTTGAGGATTAATTCGACGTTGCAATTCATCAAGCTGATGTTGGGCTTGAGCGATCATCTCCTCGGTAGGAAGAGTCTGAGAAGGATATGGGCCAGCCTGAGCAAGAAAGGATGAATTTAAACCAGGATAATGTTGATGGGCCGAATAGAGGGACCCATCCTGAGAAGAAGGAAAGCCCGTTCCAGGAGTAGAGGGATACATGGGCCTAGAAGGATTATGTATGTGGGGACGATAATTGATTGGGCTAGCAGCAGCATGGGCGGGACAAGAAGGCCCATGAAACGGAGTAGGCCCGTTGAGAGGAGAGGACCTGTGAAGAGAATAAGGCCCATTAGATGAGTGAGGTGACGGACCCGCATGGGAAGAGGACTCCACGCGGGGATAAGAGGAAGAAGAAGGATAGGACAGGGGGGAGAAATGCTCCATGGGAGAAATGGAGACTTTATACAGTCAAGAATGGGAGGGGATACAAAAGGGGAAGCAACCTAGGACAAATGTGACAAAATGAAGACACACAGAGATGAACTAGTCTAAATGAGCCTAATCTGATAAAAAGATGCAAATGATGGCACTACAACATACAATGGAGGGAAGAGATGAGAAAAGAATCAACCAATTGACCACCCAAGTTATAAACGATGCACGAACAATCTTATAAGTTCCTCTTTAAGACCTTAGTGGATTAATTAATATCTGAATTCACTCAACCACAAGGTATCTAACCAGGGTAAGAATGGGAAACTGGGTGACTCTAAGGGACTCTCCCTCACGCGGATGCAAACTCTAGACTAGGGGATGATGTGGTACAACCTGCCCGACGTCCGTGTGGAAATCCACGGCTCGTAGGGGCTTACGGAGGCCCTCAGCAAGGTCACCTAGTCGGCTCCAAGGAGTATGGAGACGAGAGGAAACCTTACCTTGGTAGCAATGCAATTACTAATGAAGAGTATGTATGCCCCTATGCACACCGGAGTGCATGCAAAATGTAGCCTAGAAACTAGCAAGCAATGAACAAGCAAATGTAAGAAAATGAGATGAACGCAACCATGGAATGATATAACAACAGCAGGGGGAGATCAAACAGCACCAACATATATGCATATATTGATATAACTCAATGATCAAACTGTAGCACGGGGTGCACTATAGCAGCAAAAGGATGGTCTGATGGAGACCGCTCAGGGAGCAAGGACGGCATGTGAACGACCGTGCAGACCAGGGAGTAACGGCAAAGCAATCAGGAAAATCAGAAAATGGTAGAATGAAATAAGATAGAAATCAGAAGCGTACCAGGATAGGCGATCTATTGACGGCCACGTGAGTACTGGAACGGACCTGCAGCAACCGCGTAACCATAATCCAGCCAACAATATGAAGGCAGAGGCGTACCTGAGCCAGCAAGATGGACGGCCAAGTACAGGCCGTACGGATGTTGAACGGGTGGTGAGAGACCACTCACGACAGTAGGCTTGCAGGATAATCAGCACTGTAAGCAGAGAAGAGCGGCTGATTCCTTGCCGCTCATAACGATGAACGGCTCTATCTAAACCGCACAACCGCCAGAAACCTTGAAACCAGGAAACCAGCCAACAACCTGAAACGACTCAAGAAACGGGGAACTAACCATGCAAACAGACGGGTCAGCAAACCACTAACACGACGGGCACTTGGTGTCCCACCGTGATTGCCAGAAATTTATTGGTAGGAGATATTACCTTCTCTACACCAGCTTAAAACTCCCTTCAAATCCCTTTACCAATATGAATATGAAAGTAAACAAAGACAGGGATAGAAGGGAACAAAAGTAGAAACCTGTGATCGCCACCAAGGCTCCGAACGTGATGAACACGCCGTACCTTGGAAAGAAGAGGGAGACACTCGCCTTTTGATCAGCACTGGAAGGATGCGCGGCTCCGAATAAGCCGCCCTTGTCTTGAACGATCGCTCGACAGATCGCCCATCAGCACTGAGAGGGGACGCGGGATGAAGTGCAGTGGACGACAAACGGCTTGGAGATGACCGCAGGAAGAAGAAGAACGGCTCTGATAATGCCGCACGTCCCTTCGAACGGGCAAGATGTAGCCGCCCGACACCACCGCACCTTAAGTTGTAAAGGTTCAAACCTCCACCCTTTCCGACCGGCCAGAGAGGATGGGCCTCGCGTTGGTGTGTTGCTGACCTGCAAAACCACGTGTAGAACACAAAGAAAAACCAAGTTAGAACTAGAAAGTGTAGTAAATGCTCAAACGGACGGAAATGAACATGACTAAATGAAATGGGGGGGTACCTGGGGATTTTTAAACCCCTGGGGGCGTCAAAAAGCATGGGAGGGTGTGTGAATGATGTATGAAAATGAGGAAAACGAGGAGGAAACGTGGAGAAAGTAATACATGCAAATGAGGGAGAACGACAGAACTAAATGTACTAATGACTCAAAGAACAACTACTCCCTGAACCGAAGGCCTGTATGGACGTAGAAGGCCTCCCTCCCTGGTGCTAGGTCGCTCAAAGATTCGGCAGGGCTTCGTCGTCGACCAAAATCCCCCCCCCCCTTTCAAAGCTGGGCCTCAGGGTCTATTTATAGAGCACCTAAAGTCCTACCTCAAAATTAGGGTTTCTATCCATTTTCAGGTCGAGATTATCAAATAAAAGATGAAGATAATTCAATTATCTTCCATCTGGAAGAAACGGCACTCAAAATGGTTAAGGATTCGCGGAGAAATCATCGGAGAAAGTTCGGGAGAAAAGCCACGAATGATAGGAAAAAGTCTTAACCACTTTCTGGTCCGAGAGGATAAACGGTCTCACGATAGACCGCATAAATGATGAGCGGCCAGACATGGGCCGTCCATCCCTGTCGGTGAAAATTTAAATAAATTCTGAGATAATAATTTTATCCACTGAACTGACCGATAAATTCACCGCTGGACTCTTTCATAATTGAACGGCTCTTGGAAAACCGCCCAAGCCTGTCGGTGATAAATAGCAAATAAGAAGATAAATAGGTAATTATCTGAACAGTCAACCAGCGTTAGGACTCTTGAGAGATAAACGGCTTAGTAGATACCGCAAAATGGACTTATGCAGCTAAACATAGGCCGTATATATTCTTGTCGGTGATAATTCAGACAATTAACCAATATACCCACTAAATGTTTGGACGGCCCGCTATCAACCGCACAAATGGTTAAACGGCTGGAGGTTGACCGCATATGTATATGGGCGTTTGAAATTCATAGAAAAGCTCAATCAACCAAAACCAACGCCCATTAAGCCCTGAATCAACTCGGACCTAGTCAGGGAGGGAGGTTACCCATAAAATTGACCCAGAACGTGCCAAAAAATAGCCCAGCGAGTGATGGACAACTCGAGGCATCAATAAATAGGAGTAAGAGAAATGACTCAACTTATCGATAAAAAACGGGTGTCAACACATATCTCGGGGCGTGACACATCCGACGGTCTGGAGCAGTTGTGAGGTCCTGACCTCTACACCATTTTTAAATTATACTTTGTGTATCTTGAAGTGGACACCTTATTTGTTAGATATCAGCAAAAAATGTTCAAAGAATATGAAAATCTTTTACATGAAAACAAACAGCTGAAAACATTTTTGAGGAAAGATGTTTTACAGAAAAACAAAAACAAGGTACCAGTTGGTGAATTATGCTTTTCATTTTTATGTAAATTCACTTCCTTGCAGTATCTTTTACATTTGAATATATTCTACGGCCAATTGAATGGACCCTTAGTTAAAGAGTTCATCAAATCCATTTTGGTTAGGAGAACAGAGTTTAACGGCAATGGCAATTTCGATGGTATTCTCGGCTACGGAGGACACGAGAGATATTATGCATGTAATAATGGCAAATCTAATATCTAACATCACTAGATGTTTAATATGATTTTTAAAAAAATATGGTTAATCAGTTAAGACTCTTTCTCCCATTTAGATTTTCAATTTAAACTATAAACTAAATGTCTCTGAGAGTCTGGGATTCCCACTAGGACACCGAGCTGGTTGTACCCTAAAAACCCAATGATCAAAAAAGCACTTGAGTTTTCTGCGTTTTCTTGCACTCGGACTTGATCGCGGCCTTCAAGCAACTGCTACTTCATGATAGCAGTCCTGGCGTGACCGCGTTCTCGTTGTAACACTTCATGCGTCGACCCCTGTCATGTTTGGCGTCGACCCTGTATGAAGGCGGTCTTGAGTTGACCGCTACCTAAAGAAAACGGTCCAGATTCGACCGTGTTCTTCTATCTTGTGTCAAACCCGAGGTCTGATCTAAGGGTTGATCCTACTCTGTTCTCGAGTGATCTTCTGATCGTCTGGAACCCAACATCTTATACATTAATTTATTAATGAACTTTGGAAACATAAGAATGTACCGTTATGCTGTCGCATTCCTCCCGTGACATAATACCCTTTAATTCATCCTTGATCTCATGATTTTCATTTTGGTACGTTCTTACCTTGGTTTTATTGCCATGAACTATTGTTTGAACTTGACATTATTTACCTTATTGTTATATCTCATGGAAGTAGCTTAATTTATAACTTGGAGATGTAAGAACAGGCACGGACAGTGTCCAAGGGCTCCACGCTAGCCCCCTCGACAGATGGCCGGAAAACATACTATAAACCATGGGATATGATGAACACTGACATCGCATTACGCTGAGAGTACTTTTTTTATAAACGGGTGAAATCCACGAAATCTCATGCTTGATTATTACATGCTTGTTACATGACTTTCTAGTGCATAACCTTTTAAGGTTATGGAAGTACATTTTCATTACATGATAGTACATTCTTGTTATTGAAAGGTCACATTATATTCTTGCTTGATCATGCTCTCTTATTCTCTTGAATTCTCATATCTCTATAGTTTATATCTTGTTACTTATGGTTACTTTGGTTTCATCGCGGGTTTCATCGCATCTTATATCATTGCCTTTTTTTTAGAGCTAAAATGTTAATTACTTAAATTATGCCTTCATGTTGATACGAAGATACCTACTGGGCGAGTGCGTTCATTCCCTACTTTCCAATCTTTTTCAGGAGACTCTAGCGGGTCGGATGCAGACTATTTGAGTGGTGGATCCGAGAGTGATTGAAGAACGAGCGAAGCCTTAGATATTCATGAGTCCATCTAGTTAGAAAAGAGTCTTATTGTAATTTAAGTTCCTTCACTGTAATAGGCGGTGAAGTTGAGCATGTTATAGAATCTTTTATTTTCTTAAGTCTAGATAGGTCAAGAGAGTCAAAGTCAAGTGTCTTTTGTAACTTTTGATTATGATTCAATAAAGTTTAATTTTTTAGTATATATGATAGTGTTCACTCTTATGTGTGTGAATGTTTAGCGCTCTGGTTATCTTATTAGTTTGAAGCTTTATTTGCCGACTGTTTACGTTTCCGACTCAATTGCGATGTATATCTCGGGACGTGACACATCCGACGGTCCGGAGCAGTTGAGAGGTCCTGACCTCTACACCATCTTTAAATTATACTTTGTGTATCTTGAAGTGGACACCTTATTTGTTAGATATCAGCAAAAAATGTTCAAAGAATATGAAAATCATTTACATGAAAACAAACAGCTGAAAACATTTTTGAGGAAAGATGTTTTACAGAAAAACAAAAACAAGGTACCAGCTGGTGAATTATGCTTTTCATTTTTCTGTAAATTCACTTCCTTGCAGTATCTTTTACATCTGAATATATTCTACGGCCAATCGAATGGACCCTTAGTTAAAGAGTTCATCAAATCCGTTTTGGTTAGGAGAACAGAGTTTAATGGCAATGGCAATTTCGATGGTACTCTCGGCTACGGAGGACACGAGAGATATTATGCATGTAATACTGGCAAACCTAATATCTGACATCAATCGATGTTTAATATGATTTTTTAAAAAAATATGGTTAACCATTTAAGACTCTCTCTCCCATTTGGATTTTCACTTTAAACCATAAACTAAATGTCCAAAAAAAATTTTAAACGGACGATTTAAAAATTGAAAAGTTGTGACTTCACGTAGAACCCGATGGCACCTGAATGGATCCGAACATATACATGTGGAAGAGGCCGTTTAGATTTGGATTGTCGAGCCTCAAAGGAGTGTGCATGACCAATAAGAGATTGGATACGGAAGTGGGAACATTATATTTTGTTTCAATCTTTCTATATATTCAGATAATATGTTTATATAATGTGATGTATAATGAAACTATTATTTTCCCTTTCATGGGGGGGTCAGCTAACATGCCTACAAGCCTTTGTCTCTAGGGAATGCATGCCTGGCAAACGGTTGATGGGAAACTACATATTTTGGCTTCCTTTTTTAATACAAAAAAAATGCAAGTTTAAGGATGGTTATAACCAATCTTAGGTGGCTATAAAAAAACACAAATTCTTTCCTAACAACTCCATTTTTACACCAATCTGGTAAGCTACAAGTAGGAGCTTACGGCTACATTTATTTTCCATTTCCCCGGAGTCCATTCCAAAATGTAGGACACTAGGGGAATCACCCAGTATCAAAAAAATATAAAGATAGTAGGGGAATCACCAAGTCTCCCCAACAAACCATGTGAGGTTGCTAACTCGATCACTCTCTTTTTTTTTAACATACTAGATACTCTGTGTAGCAACCCTGATAAATAAAGATTAGAAATAAATAAAAAAATTTCAAATATATTACAGAATTAATACATGTAATAAGAAGAAGCTTGAATGGATGAATAAAACCTAAAATGCAAATAACGCCTCTTCTTAAGGCGCTATTTAAATTAGAAACGCCTCTAGTTAAGGCGTTATTCAAGAAGTGACGCCCTGACCACACGGCGTCAAATTCTGAACGCCAAAAATGG
Source organism: Amorphophallus konjac (assembly GCA_022559845.1). Taxonomy (NCBI): domain Eukaryota; kingdom Viridiplantae; phylum Streptophyta; class Magnoliopsida; order Alismatales; family Araceae; genus Amorphophallus; species Amorphophallus konjac. Next base: position 281,768,039 of record CM040125.1, read on the forward strand.
TAAGGCCAAGAAACGCCCTTATCTTGGGCGTGTTTTAAACAAAGGAACGCCCTAACGAAAGGCGCTTCTTAAGAAACGACCTGAAGCAGGTCGTCAATTCAAGAATCGACGACCTGACCAAAGTCGTTAATTCCATTCGAGTTCCGTTCGACATGGGAGCTTATCCAGGGTAATGGATAAGTATTAGAAAGAGTTAAAAGGTGGTAACGACTCTATATTGGAAGCATTACTTCCACTAGAACTCTAACCCTAATAGGACCCCCTAAATCCCTATAAATAATCTACTGCTCGAACCCTTCAACGCTATTTGGCGTTCGGATTCTGCAAGGTACGTGCGAGAGGAATAGTTCCTCTGATTTTCTCTACGTCTGTTACATGAAGAACTAACAGTTCTTCATCTTCTTCTGTTATAGGTTAAGAAGGCGGCGTACGTGAAGAACAAAGGTATTGTTCTTTTTCCCTTTTTACTTTCGGTCAGGAAGTATGAAGAAATACTAATATTTCTTCTTCTGTTCTCGTAGGAATTACAGGACCAAAGAACAAGAGCTCCTCTTCTCACGGTTCAAATCATCAAATTATCATAAGGTAGATTTTCTCAAGTTACTGTAGCCCAAATAAATCAAGACAAGATTTATATACATATTGACATGACATGCATACGGTTTAATATGGTTATTGTGTTTACTGCAATATTTTCAAAGTAACGCCCCTGTCAAGGGCGCTAATTTACAAGACACGACCCTGCCCAGGTCGTCAATTTCATATTTGACGCCCAGTACACAGGCGTTAATTTCATGTAAATGTTAATCACCTATCTTAAGAACTGATTATCCATGAAATTACATGAAATCAATAATTGTTAACGGTTAAAAGTCAATAAACATGAAACATCAAATCTAATATACTGCATCTGAATTCCTGTCAATTTTCCTGTCATGACTATATGCTTGTTATCCTTGATTATCGTGCAAATCATGCTGATCGTGTAAATTCCTGGTATTTCTTGAATTCACGACCTATACTAGGTCGTTTTCCATGTGTTAACGTCCCATCACAGGGCGTGAATTGAAAAGAAACGCCCCTTACTAGGGCGCGTATCTGTTAAAATCCTGGAATACATATTCTGAAAAATAGAATTAAATGATAACGCCCCTTCCCAGGGCGCGTTTTTGATAAATTCTTGAAAATATTGATATTCTGTCAAACAGTGAAAATAAAAGGACGCCTGCTACTGTAGTCGTCTCATTGCAAAGAAACGCCCCTGTCCAGGGCGCGTTTTAGATAAATTAATGAAATATTGAAATTCTGAAAAATGGAAACATGTGTAAACGCCCTTCTGTTAGGCGTTAATTACTTGATAAACGACTCTGATTAAGTCGTTATTTTACTGTAAAACTGATTTTCCATTGTTTCTGTTAACCGATGGTTTCATATGTTATATAATATATATATCGGCACTATTCTCCACTCCGTGAGTATAGTCCCACGTTTCATGTTGGCCCAGATAGAGATGGCGGACAAGAAGGGGGGTTGAATTGTCCCCTTGACCTAGATGGCGGATTTAAAAATTCTCTTTACTGAACACAGTGGAATTAAATATCAACTACTTGATTAGCCTAAACACATATGAGATTTAACAGGTTCTCTCAATCTTTCCGATCTCACTCGTAATAACAATGCAAATGTTAGAGAAAATTATGCCTAGTGCGAATAACAGAAGTAACAGTGTGCAGTGGTGTAGTGAGTAAAAATCTATTAAAATAACCTGTGAAGCGAGATAGAAGAAAGGGAGAAACACACAGGCAATCACAAAGGACACGGAGATTTTTAGGTGGTTCGGGACCACAAGGGCTCCCTACGTCTACCCCTCACCCAACCGGGTGAGGCTTCACTACACGCTACTTTCGTAGCAACACGGGGACGAACCCCAACCACACACACACACGCTGCTTCCGCAGCAATATCCACACACGGGGAAAATCCCCCAACAAGCTGCCACTGCAGCACACACACCCACACACAGAATCGGGGAACTCGCCCCGGACACTGAAAACCACACGGAGTCGCAGCTCCGTCTACACTCACAAACTTGGGGAGAACTTTCCCCACAATAAATCCCAACACACGGAGACGAAGCTCCGCACACACACTTTGATATTCCGAGTTTGATAAAATAACGAGATATACAATGAATGCCCAAGATATAAATCTATGCTCAACAAAGAGGATGGGAACTCTTGTAAGCCGATAGTGGATGACTCAAAAAGATGGAAACAAGATGCAACAATAGATCTCCATGAGTAGAGAGAGGTTGTAGAAGATCTTCTCTAAGCCCCAAGTCGGAGGGTAGCCGGATTCCAATGTTGAGGACGTCCACGCGATCCTCTCTTCAATCCACTTCTTTCTTTCTTCAATCACGAGATCAAACTCCTCCTGGATGTAGATGATATCCGCGTTCTTCTCCAGCTCCTCTCCTTTCCCTCTTTCTTTTCCTACAAGACAAGGAGAAAAAGATAGCACGTTAGAGCTCTCCTCTCTTGTTTACGATGGATTTTCGCAACATACATATAGCAGCAAGTTAGGTTGATCAAAAGACCATATTACCCTTGCAAAACCCTAACAAAACCACCCTAATATGTTCATTAGTAACTCAAGGGTATTAGTTTAAAATTTCAGCCCAATCGGAGGTCATTTGGATGGGTTTCGGCAATTTACGAAAAAGCCGCGCGGACCTGCGAACAGGGGGGGGGTCGACCCATCTAGAGGGGGGGGTCGACCCATCTTGCTCCAGAAGCTATTTTTCATGAAAAAGTATTACAGGGGTCGACCCACTTGAGAGGGGGGTCGACCCACTTTGTCCCAGAAGCCAGTTTTGGCCTGTTTCAGCACATGGGTCGACCCATTGAGTGGGGGGGTCAACCCAATGACCTTGTAACCTTATGAAATGACTATATAATGCAAACCCAATGATCTAAACATGCATCAACATGTAACCAAACATGAATTACATCAAATGTAAATTCTTACCTTGTCTTTCATGATTTAAGAGCATTTTGGACCTGCACTACATGAACGTTCAACCTCATCATTCTTTCATCAATGCTAAGTGAAAAGAGCATCTACCTTACATCTTTGTCATGTGAATAGATCTCTTAACTTGCATATTGAGCTTTTCAATTCTTCCATACAAGTTTTCATTTTAGAAATAGTTCATGCATGAAAAGACCACCTTCAACACAAATTAACCCAATTAGTTTGCACAAGGATAAAGGACCATAAAGAGCTCTTTGAAGAGGATGCATTAGATACAATTGAAAACCACTAAAAAATACACTTTCCCTCATTCAAAGGTCAAATACATTGAACCATCCATCAAGCACTATCAGAAAGCCTTTCACCAAATCCAATCAGATATTGCATGAAAGAATAGAAATCAACATGAGCATGATGCAATATGAACTACAATTATCAAATTGACAATTTTGAAGCCAATTAACCCCAAAGCCATGAAGCATAAAGTAAGCCTAATCTCCCCACATGGAAATCCATCATAAGAAGATTCTTACCATGATTTCAGAGATTTCTAGACTTTAATGAACCCGCACCTTTAGACAATCAATTTCATGTTATGCTTTGATCCATGCCAATGAAGAATCGAACTTGAATGCATTATCCACACAATACCATCTCTTCAATGCATTTCAACCTTGATGAACCTGCACATTAGTATGTTGAAAGTGCAACTGTATGCACAACTGATTCAAACATTTCCAAACCATATTTTTCACAGGTTCACCTTTCAAATACAATTTAATCAAGCCAACATGAATTAGATGAATTGAGAGCAAACTCAAATCTCCACTTTGTATATGCATGAAATTGAATGTATAGACTTGGAAACTTGAAGGCACAAGACAATGTATAGACTTGGAAGAAGGCCAATGTATAGACTTGGAAGATAGAAGGCCAATGTATAGACTTGTATGTAAGAAGGCCAATGTACATACTTTGAAAGAAGGCCAACGTACAGACTTGTATGTAAGAAGGCCAATGTATAGACTTTGAAATATGAAGCCCAATGTATAGACTTGAAGTATGAAGGCCAATGTATAGACTTGGCAGATGAAGGCCAATGTACAGACTTTGAAATATGAAGCCCAATGGATAGACTTGAAGTATGAAGGCCAATGTATAGACTTGGCTGATGAAGGCCAATGTACAGACTTGGTGGCCAAAGGCCAATGTACAGACTTGGCTGATGAAGGCCAATGTATGAAACTGAATGTATGGACTTTGAGTATCATGAAACACAATGTCAAGCATTTATATGAATTCATTAAAAACCCCATGAGCAGATTATCAAAACACAAGGTTTCACAGGTTTGTTCCAAAGTCTCATGCATAGCATGCATGAGGCAACTTCACATGTTTGTTTGTGAAGGACCATAAACTGTCAACCTGCCACCTGCAAACCAAGATACCATCATGTTAGCTTATTTATCATCAAGATGCCATTGAACATAAACGAACAAGATTTCCACTTTAAAGTAAACACAAAACACACGATATATTGGAATCATCAAAACCATTGTCAAAGATAACGAGGGGATGCATAGAACCCAACAATCTCCCCCTTTTTGATGATGACAATATATTGTGACAATTTAAAGTTCTCTCCCCCTTTGTCATTAGCAAAAAAATGGGGGACTCAGGGAATAGATATGAAGATTCAAAAAGTAGAGCACGAACCCAGCAATACACCTACCATGAGAGAAAGGTGTGTAAACTAAGAAGCAATCAAAAGTGTGGAATTTGATGTGCAATCATGAGACGTGTGAAATAATTGCAAAGGCTCAATTTTTGTAAATTTTTGTTATATGTTTAACAAAATATGCACAATTGGCATAAGGTAACTATATGCAAAATCTGAAAATTGAGTTATGCACAGAGTGTATTGTGCTAGAAAAGCACATTATTCTTCCCCATTTGTCAAGAGCAAAAACCAACCGACAATGGGATTATATAACCTAAAGATGCATCTATGCAAACTTAAATGTGAAATGAAGTATGCAAGCATGCAAACAAGCAAGCATGCATTGGAGTTAAACACACATACAGTACTATAGCTCCCCCTTAATGGGGTAAGGGGATAGCAAAAGAACAGTTCATTCAAAATCAAAATGTGAGATATGAACCATAATCAAAAAAGGTAGTGCATTCATATATACAAGGTACTACATAAGCCATGATAAGAACAAATTCAAGATATACAATCATCACAAAAAATACCCAATTGAAATTTATGTAAATGAGCAATGAACTTCAAGTTTATATGGATATTAGCAGAGTTTCTAGAAAACACTAGAGGGTTATTTCCTTCCTACACTTCCATTTTGATCCTCGACTATTGGTAGCTTCGCTCAACCCCTTTTTGTTTTTCTTTTATTGGATTTCACTATTCGGCGCGAGTCACCTCATGTGTCTCAATGGGGTTTCCCGGCTTACTAGGATTCATCACAAAATGTGGATTTTGTTTCACCTTTCGACGCGAGTTTCCTCATTTATTTCAGTGGGGATTCCCGGCTACTCAGTTAGACATACCATTTATTTAAGCATGCGGGGTAGGCAGCTTTTTCCTCACGATTATCTCAATTTTCATGTAGAAATTTGTTTCCCATGAAGTGTTAAAAAGAATTTCTGAAATCCTTATCAATCAAAGTCATATGCATCATTTTGGAATAATGTATGGGTAATTGCTTTGGATGTAGAAGATGAATTTACCTATACACAGTTATGACTCCCCCTAAATATATGCACAGTTGAAATGAATCATCCTCCTTTGTATATGTCACTTTTAACAAATGATTAAAATCACTGCATTTTATATAGCAAGGAGGTGAGGTCTTAGAAGATTTGCAAGGAATTGTGTTCTAAAATTATATACATGCATTCAAGCAAGGATATAGCAAACTATTCAAACAAAGTGATTTTCGGTACGCGGCGGGGAACATAGGTCCGAAGACCACCATCACGCATAGTGAAAGCTTCCGGCTAGACATAATCCAACCTTCCACAAACACTATTTTATATACCGAAAAATCATAGCAATCAAGCACACGAATATGAGGAATATGTAAATGTATGCAAGCAAGTGCAAATGTATGCAAGTGAGGATGTATATGATATGTGCAGCATGTTTTATGCAACTTAAGCATGTGATCTATGTATGCATAAGTGAGTGATTATTTACAAAAAGTAAGTAAGAGTTTGAAAACTCTATGCACAATGAGAAGCATTCAAACCAAATTTTATTTACAAGAGTTGATTATAAGTGTGAAAACAATTTATGAGAAGAGTAAAGCATTTGAAGACAGAATTTATTCACATGGAGTGAAAACAGAAGTGATCAAGTCATTCTGACATGGAACTCAAAAATTCTGAAGATTTCCAAAAGATACCATAACCAGTGAACTAAGTTGGAAGCATTTTTTCTCGAAACATAAATTTTACCTTTTTCAGATTTTTTCAAAGAGAACCATGTGAGACAAAAATTTCAAAACAAATCATTTTCTTCCTCACCTTGAGATCCCAATGTTTATTAATTTCTTCGACCTCAAGGAATCCCTGCAAAATAGATTCTCAAGTTGGATGTTTGGATACCCAAACCATCTTGGGTCCCGAGGGGTTAGTCCTAACATGAACAAATGTATTTTAGTTATTTTTCCTTTCATACCACTCATCATCGATTTTCATTGTGGAACAATCATCCATAGAATGACCATTCTCACCACAGTAATAGCAGTAGAAAGATTTTCTTTTCATGGATAATTTCTCATCATCTTTCATTAAGGAACAATTATCCATCATGTGTCCTTGTTCACCACAATAATAACATGAAAAGTTCTTGTTGGCAAACCATTCATCATCATCTTTCTTAATGAAACAATTTTCAAAGACATGACCATGTAACCCACAATAGTAACAATGAGTGTTGAGGTTTTTCATTGTGGATTTCTCATGATCTTTGGAACCAATATCATTTTCCACTCTAGATTTCAAAGCCACCTCATCATCAAACTTCATTAAAAGGCAATCATACATTTCATGGCCAAATTTACCACAATAGTCACAAAAGACCTTCCTTCTTTTTCTTGGTGCATGAACATGTTTAACGATTGAAGTCTTTTCATGCACATAAGAGCATTCAACAACATCTTTTTGTTTTTCATTTTCTTTATCACACGAATACAAAGATTTATTTAAGGTCTTGATTTCATTTTGTAGATTCAAGATTTGTAAATGAGAATTGGCAATCTCTTGTTCACATGAAACAATTTTCTCATTTAACAATGAATTGACGGTTTTGTAACTTGCGACATCTTGTTCTAGAACATGAGAATTTTGATGATCATCAATAATCACACTTTTTCCTTTTTCAACCTTTTCAAGATTTTTCAATCTACTCTCAAGCAATGAAATTTGAATCAACAAAGCACTATTTTCATTTTGGAGTTTTTCAAATGAATTTTTGTTCATAGAAGTGTGTTCAAGTTCATTCATTTGAAGGCTCACTTGTTCATCAACCATTTCATTCATGGTTTTATTGCATTCAAATTTGTCATTCACGCTTTTAAGGCTTTCAATTTCATGTCTCAGCTCCATTAACCATTCAGATTTATCAACAGATATGCATGTCTCTTTTTCAAGCACAAGTAATTTTTTAGACATAGCAAAATTCAGTATTTTTAGCTTTTCATTGTCTTCTTCAATGAGTTGAAGTTCTAAAATTTTATCCTGTAAGGATTTGTTTTCAGCTTTCAGAATTAAAATAATTTCTTCATGCACAGCAACATCATGCAACAAATTTTTATTCAAGTTCCTAAGCTCCGAGCATTCCTCACATGAAAGATCATCAACACATGTATTTTCAATTTGAGAGCATTTAGCACATGGAGGGTTAACATGTGAATGATCATTAAATTTCTTTTTCATTTTTCTGTTCTCAGATTTTAATGCCTTATATCTATCAAGCAAGTCATCATAGGCATCCATTAGTTCTTCCAAGGAAATCTCATCGGTTTCAGAACTTACCTCCTGATTTCCTTCTCCATCAGAATTTTCTTTGCTTGAAAGAGCACTGTCGTTTGCCATCATACATGTATCCTTCAGCCTTCCTTCATGAAACTTAATCAGTCCATCCAAGATTTCTTTGGCTGAGCTGCAATCAGAAACAAATGGAAATTTGTTAATGCATACTGCAGCTTTAAGAGTATTCAAAACAAGAAGATTATTAGAATTCATCTTCCTATGTTCATTGGTCCATCTTGACTCATTTTTTGGTAAAACATGAGGACCATGACTTATTAATTTCATAAGCTTAGGATTAATCCCAGAAATCCAAACACACAATTTTCCAAGCCATGATGTAAAATCAAAACCATCAAAGACAGGAACTGAATTCAGACTAGCCATCATAAAAAGATCTTTTCTCCTAGACCGTGAGGTCCGCTGAATAAAAATCAGAGACTGGGCTCTGATACCAATTGTTGACCCAGATAGAGATGGCGGACAAGAAGGGGGGTTGAATTGTCCTCTTGACCTAGATGGCGGATTTAAAAATTCTCTTTACTGAACACAGTGGAATTAAATATCAACTACTTGATTAGCCTAAACACATATGAGATTTAACAGGTTCTCTCAATCTTTCCGATCTTACTCGTAATAACAATGCAAATGTTAGAGAAAATTATGCCTAGTGTGAATAACAGAAGTAACAGTGTGCAGTGGTGTAGTGAGTAAAAATCTATTAAACTAACCTGTGAAGCGAGATAGAAGAAAGGGAGAAACACACAGGCAATCACAAAGGACACGGAGATTTTTAGGTGGTTCGGGACCACAAGGGCTCCCTACGTCCACCCCTCACCCAACCGGGTGAGGCTTCACTACACGCTACTTTCGTAGCAACACGGGGACGAACCCCAACCACACACACACACGCTGCTTCCGCAGCAATATCCACACACGGGGAAAATCCCCCAACAAGCTGTCACTGCAGCACACACACCCACACACAGAATCGGGGAACTCGCCCCGGACACTGAAAACCACACGGAGTCGCAGCTCCGTCTACACTCACAAACTTGGGGAGAACTTTCCCCACAATAAATCCCAACACACGGAGACGAAGCTCCGCACACACACGTTGATATTCCGAGTTTGATAAAATAACGAGATATACAATGAATGCCCAAGATATAAATCTATGCTCAACAAAGAGGATGGGAACTCTTGTAAACCGATAGTGGATGACTCAAAAAGATGGAAACAAGATGCAACAATAGATCTCCATGAGTAGAGAGAGGTTGTAGAAGATCTTCTCTAAGCCCCAAGTCGGAGGGTAGCCGGATTCCAATGTTGAGGACGTCCACGCGATCCTCTCTTCAATCCGCTTCTTTCTTTCTTCAATCACGAGATCAAACTCCTCCTGGATGTAGATGATATCCGCGTTCTTCTCCAGCTCCTCTCCTTTCCCTCTTTCTTTTCCTACAAGACAAGGAGAAAAAGATAGCACGTTAGAGCTCTCCTCTCTTGTTTACGATGGATTTTCGCAACATACATATAGCAGCAAGTTAGGTTGATCAAAAGACCATATTACCCTTGCAAAACCCTAACAAAACCACCCTAATATGTTCATTAGTAACTCAAGGGTATTAGTTTAAAATTTCAGCCCAATCGGAGGTCATTTGGATGGGTTTCGGTAATTTACGAAAAAGCCGCGCAGACCTGCGAACAGGGGGGGGTCGACCCATCTAGAGGGGGGGGTCGACCCATCTTGCTCCTGAAGCTATTTTTCATGAAAAAGTATTACAGGGGTCGACCCACTTGAGAGGGGGGTCGACCCACTTTGTCCCAGAAGCCAGTTTTGGCCTGTTTCAGCACATGGGTCGACCCATTGAGTGGGGGGGTCGACCCAATGACCTTGTAACCTTATGAAATGACTATATAATGCAAACCCAATGATCTAAACATGCATCAACATGTAACCAAACATGAATTACATCAAATGTAAATTCTTACCTTGTCTTTCATGATTTAAGAGCATTTTGGACCTGCACTACATGAACGTTCAACCTCATCATTCTTTCATCAATGCTAAGTGAAAAGAGCATCTACCTTACATCTTTGTCATGTGAATAGATCTCTTAACTTGCATATTGAGCTTTTCAATTCTTCCATACAAGTTTTCATTTTAGAAATAGTTCATACATGAAAAGACCACCTTCAACACAAATTAACCCAATTTGTTTGCACAAGGATAAAGGACCATAAAGAGCTCTTTGAAGAGGATGCATTAGATACAATTGAAAACCACTAAAAAATACACTTTCCCTCATTCAAAGGTCAAATACATTGAACCATCCATCAAGCACTATCAGAAAGCCTTTCACCAAATCCAATCAGATATTGCATGAAAGAATAGAAATCAACATGAGCATGATGCAATATGAACTACAATTATCAAATTGACAATTTTGAAGCCAATTAACCCCAAAGCCATGAAGCATAAAGTAAGCCTAATCTCCCCACATGGAAATCCATCATAAGAAGATTCTTACCATGATTTCAGAGATTTCTAGACTTTAATGAACCCGCACCTTTAGACAATCAATTTCATGTTATGCTTTGATCCATGCCAATGAAGAATCGAACTTGAATGCATTATCCACACAATACCATCTCTTCAATGCATTTCAACCTTGATGAACCTGCACATTAGTATGTTGAAAGTGCAACTGTATGCACAACTGATTCAAACATTTCCAAACCATATTTTTCACAGGTTCACCTTTCAAATACAATTTAATCAAGCCAACATGAATTAGATGAATTGAGAGCAAACTCAAATCTCCACTTTGTATATGCATGAAATTGAATGTATAGACTTGGAAACTTGAAGGCACAAGACAATGTATAGACTTGGAAGAAGGCCAATGTATAGACTTGGAAGATAGAAGGCCAATGTATAGACTTGTATGTAAGAAGGCCAATGTACATACTTTGAAAGAAGGCCAACGTACAGACTTGTATGTAAGAAGGCCAATGTATAGACTTTGAAATATGAAGCCCAATGTATAGACTTGAAGTATGAAGGCCAATGTATAGACTTGGCAGATGAAGGCCAATGTACAGACTTTGAAATATGAAGCCCAATGGATAGACTTGAAGTATGAAGGCCAATGTATAGACTTGGCTGATGAAGGCCAATGTACAGACTTGGTGGCCAAAGGCCAATGTACAGACTTGGCTGATGAAGGCCAATGTATGAAACTGAATGTATGGACTTTGAGTATCATGAAACACAATGTCAAGCATTTATATGAATTCATTAAAAACCCCATGAGCAGATTATCAAAACACAAGGTTTCACAGGTTTGTTCCAAAGTCTCATGCATAGCATGCATGAGGCAACTTCACATGTTTGTTTGTGAAGGACCATAAACTGTCAACCTGCCACCTGCAAACCAAGATACCATCATGTTAGCTTATTTATCATCAAGATGCCATTGAACATAAACGAACAAGATTTCCACTTTAAAGTAAACACAAAACACACGATATATTGGAATCATCAAAACCATTGTCAAAGACAACGAGGGGATGCACAGAACCCAACAATCTCCCCCTTTTTGATGATGACAATATATTGTGACAATTTAAAGTTCTCTCCCCCTTTGTCATTAGCAAAAAAATGGGGGACTCAGGGAATAGATATGAAGATTCAAAAAGTAGAGCACGAACCCAGCAATACACCTACCATGAGAGAAAGGTGTGTAAACTAAGAAGCAATCAAAAGTGTGGAATTTGATGTGCAATCATGAGACGTGTGAAATAATTGCAAAGGCTCAATTTTTGTAAATTTTTGTTATATGTTTAACAAAATATGCACAATTGGCATAAGGTAACTATATGCAAAATCTGAAAATTGAGTTATGCACAGAGTGTATTGTGCTAGAAAAGCACATTATTCTTCCCCATTTGTCAAGAGCAAAAACCAACCGACAATGGGATTATATAACCTAAAGATGCATCTATGCAAACTTAAATGTGAAATGAAGTATGCAAGCATGCAAACAAGCAAGCATGCATTGGAGTTAAACACACATACAGTACTATAGCTCCCCCTTAATGGGGTAAGGGGATAGCAAAAGAACAGTTCATTCAAAATCAAAATGTGAGATATGAACCATAATCAAAAAAGGTAGTGCATTCATATATACAAGGTACTACATAAGCCATGATAAGAACAAATTCAAGATATACAATCATCACAAAAAATACCCAATTGAAATTTATGTAAATGAGCAATGAACTTCAAGTTTATATGGATATTAGCAGAGTTTCTAGAAAACACTAGAGGGTTATTTCCTTCCTACACTTCCATTTTGATCCTCGACTATTGGTAGCTTCGCTCAACCCCTTTTTGTTTTTCTTTTATTGGATTTCACTGTTCGGCGCGAGTCACCTCATGTGTCTCAATGGGGTTTCCCGGCTTACTAGGATTCATCACAAAATGTGAATTTTGTTTCACCTTTCGACGCGAGTTTCCTCATTTATTTCAGTGGGGATTCCCGGCTACTCAGTTAGACATACCACTTATTTAAGCATGCGGGGTAGGCAGCTTTTTCCTCACGATTATCTCAATTTTCATGTAGAAATTTATTTCCCATGAAGTGTTAAAAAGAATTTCTGAAATCCTTATCAATCAAAGTCATATGCATCATTTTGGAATAATGTATGGGTAATTGCTTTGGATGTAGAAGATGAATTTGCCTATACACAGTTATGACTCCCCCTAAATGTATGCACAGTTGAAATGAATCATCCTCCTTTGTATATGTCACTTTTCACAAATGATTAAAATCACTGCATTTTATATAGCAAGGAGGTGAGGTCTTAGAGGATTTGCAAGGAATTGTGTTCTAAAATTATATACATGCATTCAAGCAAGGATATAGCAAACTATTCAAACAAAGTAATTTTCGGTACGCGACGGGGAACATAGGTCCGAAGACCACCATCACGCATAGTGAAAGCTTCCGGCTAGACATAATCTAACCTTCCACAAACACTATTTTATATACCGAAAAATCATAGCAATCAAGCACACGAATATGAGGAATATGCAAATGTATGCAAGCAAGTGCAAATGTATGCAAGTGAGGATGTATATGATATGTGCAGCATGTTTTATGCAACTTAAGCATGTGATCTATGTATGCATAAGTGAGTGATTATTTACAAAAAGTAAGTAAGAGTTTGAAAACTCTATGCACAATGAGAAGCATTCAAACCAAATTTTATTTACAAGAGTTGATTATAAGTGTGAAAACAACTTATGAGAAGAGTAAAGCATTTGAAGACATAATTTATTCACATGAAGTGAAAACAGAAGTGATCAAGTCATTCTGACATGGAACTCAAAAATTCTGAAGATTTTCAAAAGATACCATAACCAGTGAACTAAGTTGGAAGCATTTTTTCTCGAAACATAAATTTTACCTTTTTCAGATTTTTTCAAAGAGAACCATGTGAGACAAAAATTTCAAAACAAATCATTTTCTTCCTCACCTTGAGATCCCAATGTTTATTAATTTCTTCGACCTCAAGGTATCCCTGCAAAATAGATTCTCAAGTTGGATGTTTGGGTACCAAAACCATCTTGGGTCCCGAGGGGTTAGTCCTAACATGAACAAATGTATTTTTCTTATTTTTCCTTTCATAGCACTCATCATCGATTTTCATTGTGGAACAATCATCCATAGAATGACCATTCTCACCACAGTAATAGCAGTAGAAAGATTTTCTTTTCATGGATAATTTCTCATCATCTTTCATTAAGGAACAATTATCCATCATGTGTCCTTGTTCACCACAATAATAACATGAAAAGTTCTTGTTGGCAAACCATTCATCATCATCTTTCTTAATGAAATAATTTTCAAAGACATGACCATGTAACCCACAATAGTAACAATGAGTGTTGAGGTTTTTCATTGTGGATTTCTCATGATCTTTGGAACCAATATCATTTTCCACTCTAGATTTCAAAGCCACCTCATCATCAAACTTCATTAAAAGGCAATCATACATTTCATGGCCAAATTTGCCACAATAGTCACAAAATGCATTCCTTCTTTTTCTTGGTGCATGAACATGTTTAACGATTGAAGTCTTTTCATGGACATAAGAGCATTCAACAACATCTTTTTATTTTTCATTTTCTTTATCACACGAATACAAAGATTTATTTAAGGTCTTGATTTCATTTTGTAGATTCAAGATTTGTAAATGAGAATTGGCAATCTCTTGTTCACATGAAACAATTTTCTCATTTAACAATGAATTGACGGTTTTGTAACTTGCGACATCTTGTTCTAGAACATGAGAATTTTGATGATCATCAATAATCACACTTTTTCCTTTTTCAACCTTTTCAAGATTTTTCAATTTACTCTCAAGCAATGAAATTTGAATCAACAAAGCACTATTTTCATTTTGGAGTTTTTCAAATGAATTTTTGTTCATAGAAGTGTGTTCAAGTTCATTCATTTGAAGGCTCACATGTTCATCAACCATTTCATTCATGGTTTTATTACATTCAAATTTGTCATTCACGCTTTTAAGGCTTTCAATTTCATGTCTCAGCTCCATTAACCATTCAGATTTATCAACAGATATGCATGTCTCTTTTTCAAGCACAAGTAATTTTTTAGACATAGCAAAATTCAGTATTTTTAGCTTTTCATTGTCTTCTTCAATGAGTTGAAGTTCTAAAATTTTATCCTGTAAGGATTTGTTTTCAGCTTTCAGAATTAAAATAATTTCTTCATGCACAGCAACATCATGCAACAAATTTTTATTCAAGTTCCTAAGCTCCGAGCATTCCTCACATGAAAGATCATCAACACATGTATTTTCAATTTGAGAGCATTTAGCACATGGAGGGTTAACATGTGAATGATCATTAAATTTCTTTTTTATTTTTCTGTTCTCAGATTTTAATGCCTTATATCTATCAAGCAAGTCATCATAGGCATCCATTAGTTCTTCCAAGGAAATCTCATCGGTTTCAGAACTTACCTCCTGATTTCCTTCTCCATCAGAATTTTCTTTGCTTGAAAGAGCACTGTCGTTTGCCATCATACATGTATCCTTCAGCCTTCCTTCATGAAACTTAATCAGTCCATCCAAGATTTCTTTGGCTGAGCTGCAATCAGAAACAAATGGAAATTTGTTAATGCATACTGCAGCTTTAAGAGTATTCAAAACAAGAAGATTATCAGAATTCATCTTCCTATGTTCATTGGTCCATCTTGACTCATTTTTTGGTAAAACATGAGGACCATGACTTATTAATTTCATAAGCTTAGGATTAATCCCAGAAATCCAAACACACAATTTTCCAAGCCATGATGTAAAATCAAAACCATCAAAGACAGGAACTGAATTCAGACTAGCCATCATAAAAAGATCTTTTCTCCTAGACCGTGAGGTCCGCTGAATAAAAATCAGAGACTGGGCTCTGATACCAATTGTTGGCCCAGATAGAGATGGCGGACAAGAAGGGGGGTTGAATTGTCCCCTTGACCTAGATGGCGGATTTAAAAATTCTCTTTACTGAACACAGTGGAATTAAATATCAACTACTTGATTAGCCTAAACACATATGAGATTTAACCGGTTCTCTCAATCTTTCCGATCTCACTCGTAATAACAATGCAAATGTTAGAGAAAATTATGCCTAGTGCGAATAACAGAAGTAACAGTGTGCAGTGGTGTAGTGAGTAAAAATCTATTAAACTAACCTGTGAAGCGAGATAGAAGAAAGGGAGAAACACACAGGCAATCACAAAGGACACGGAGATTTTTAGGTGGTTCGGGACCACAAGGGCTCCCTACGTCCACCCCTCACCCAACCGGGTGAGGCTTCACTACACGCTACTTTCGTAGCAACACGGGGACGAACCCCAACCACACACACACACGCTGCTTCCGCAGCAATATCCACACACGGGGAAAATCCCCCAACAAGCTGCCACTGCAGCACACACACCCACACACAGAATCGGGGAACTCGCCCCGGACACTGAAAACCACACGGAGTCGCAGCTCTGTCTACACTCACAAACTTGGGGAGAACTTTCCCCACAATAAATCCCAACACACGGAGACGAAGCTCCGCACACACACTTTGATATTCCGAGTTTGATAAAATAACGAGATATACAATGAATGCCCAAGATATAAATCTATGCTCAACAAAGAGGATGGGAACTCTTGTAAACCGATAGTGGATGACTCAAAAAGATGGAAACAAGATGCAACAATAGATCTCCATGAGTAGATAGAGGTTGTAGAAGATCTTCTCTAAGCCCCAAGTCAGAGGGTAGCCGGATTCCAATGTTGAGGACGTCCACGCGATCCTCTCTTCAATCCGCTTCTTTCTTTCTTCAATCACGAGATCAAACTCCTCCTGGATGTAGATGATATCCGCGTTCTTCTCCAGCTCCTCTCCTTTCCCTCTTTCTTTTCCTACAAGACAAGGAGAAAAAGATAGCACGTTAGAGCTCTCCTCTCTTGTTTACGATGGATTTTCGTAACATACATATAGCAGCAAGTTAGGTTGATCAAAAGACCATATTACCCTTGCAAAACCCTAACAAAACCACCCTAATATGTTCATTAGTAACTCAAGGGTATTAGTTTAAAATTTCAGCCCAATCGGAGGTCATTTGGATGGGTTTCGGTAATTTACGAAAAAGCCGCGCGGACCTGCGAATAGGGGGGGTCGACCCATCTAGAGGGGGGGGTCGACCCATCTTGCTCCAGAAGCTATTTTTCATGAAAAAGTATTACAGGGGTCGACCCACTTGAGAGGGGGGTCGACCCACTTTGTCTCAGAAGTCAGTTTTGGCCTGTTTCAGCACATGGGTCGACCCATTGAGTGGGGGGGTCGACCTAATGACCTTGTAACCTTATGAAATGACTATATAATGCAAACCCAATGATCTAAACATGCATCAACATGTAACCAAACATGAATTACATCAAATGTAAATTCTTACCTTGTCTTTCATGATTTAAGAGCATTTTGGACCTGCACTACATGAACGTTCAACCTCATCATTCTTTCATCAATGCTAAGTGAAAAGAGCATCTACCTTACATCTTTGTCATGTGAATAGATCTCTTAACTTGCATATTGAGCTTTTCAATTCTTCCATACAAGTTTTCATTTTAGAAATAGTTCATGCATGAAAAGACCACCTTCAACACAAATTAACCCAATTAGTTTGCACAAGGATAAAGGACCATAAAGAGCTCTTTGAAGAGGATGCATTAGATACAATTGAAAACCACTAAAAAATACACTTTCCCTCATTCAAAGGTCAAATACATTGAACCATCCATCAAGCACTATCAGAAAGCCTTTCACCAAATCCAATCAGATATTGCATGAAAGAATAGAAATCAACATGAGCATGATGTAATATGAACTACAATTATCAAATTGACAATTTTGAAGCCAATTAACCCCAAAGCCATGAAGCATAAAGTAAGCCTTATCTCCCCACATGGAAATCCATCATAAGAAGATTCTTACCATGATTTCAGAGATTTCTAGACTTTAATGAACCCGTACCTTTAGACAATCAATTTCATGTTATGCTTTGATCCATGCCAATGAAGAATCGAACTTGAATGCATTATCCACACAATACCATCTCTTCAATGTATTTCAACCTTGATGAACCTGCACATTAGTATGTTGAAAGTGCAACTGTATGCACAACTGATTCAAACATTTCCAAACCATATTTTTCACAGGTTCACCTTTCAAATACAATTTAATCAAGCCAACATGAATTAGATGAATTGAGAGCAAACTCAAATCTCCACTTTGTATATGCATGAAACTGAATGTATAGACTCGGAAACTTGAAGGCACAAGACAATGTATAGACTTGGAAGAAGGCTAATGTATAGACTTGGAAGATAGAAGGCCAATGTATAGACTTGTATGTAAGAAGGCCAATGTACATACTTTGAAAGAAGGCCAACGTACAGACTTGTATGTAAGAAGGCCAATGTATAGACTTTGAAATATGAAGCCCAATGTATAGACTTGAAGTATGAAGGCCAATGTATAGACTTGGCTGATGAAGGCCAATGTACAGACTTTGAAATATGAAGTCCAATGGATAGACTTGAAGTATGAAGGCCAATGTATAGACTTGGCTGATGAAGGCCAATGTACAGACTTGGTGGCCAAAGGCCAATGTACAGACTTGGCTGATGAAGGCCAATGTATGAAACTGAATGTATGGACTTTGAGTATCATGAAACACAATGTCAAGCATTTATATGAATTCATTAAAAACCCCATGAGCAGATTATCAAAACACAAGGTTTCACAGGTTTGTTCCAAAGTCTCATGCATAGCATGCATGAGGCAACTTCACATGTTTGTTTGTGAAGGACCATAAACTGTCAACCTGCCACCTGCAAACCAAGATACCATCATGTTAGCTTATTTATCATCAAGATGCCATTGAACATAAACGAACAAGATTTCCACTTTAAAGTAAACACAAAACACACGATATATTGGAATCATCAAAATCATTGTCAAAGACAACGAGGGGACGCACAGAACCCAACAATGTTGTTTCATCGATCACACTCAACTCTCATTGACATACAAGCTCTCCATTGGACATTCCGTTCCTTTGGACTAGCGAGTTAGTCATAGAGACCTCCGTAAGACTCCTCGTACCTTGGATTCCCTCAAGGTCGACTGAGCTGGTTGTACCCTAAAAACCCATTACACGATCTTGCCATGTCAATCTAAAGAAACATGGTATACCGGCCCTTATGAATATACAAAGAGTATATCATAAGAAAATTCTTAATGGGATGATGATATCATGCCATATCATGTCACTCTTGTAAACCTCAATTCTATGATAAGAATGAGGGTATCTTACCTTTGATATACTGTTCATGTGGACCTCAATTCTATATAAAGAATGTCTATATTGATTTGTCATGGTACCCAAGTTAAGAGAATCATATTCTACCTAGTTTTATCGATATCGTGATTATACCGTTATTATCGCCATTCTATGTCCTTTGTCATATTTTTGGACTCTATTCTGTCAAAGTTGTCATACATGTCTACAAGCTTGATTATTGAAATTCAAAAATTGGCTATATATATATAAGAGTGGATGTCAAAACACATGATAAATGCCTGCGCATATATGGCCCGATCTGGTCCTGGGAGGAGCACTCGAAAGTACTTGTGCCCATGGGAGTTAAAATGATAAGGTATCTGGCATTATACCGAGTACTTTACTTTCTAGATTGGACATTCCACACACATCTTGTACTTGAATCGTACTTGACTTGACATGAAATGCGTGGCCCGAAAAAGGGTAATTTACTTGCTTGATACATGATAGCCAAAGTTCTTGACATGACTTGTTAAACGTACTTGCTTGAATATCTTGAATAAACTTGTTATCTTGTTGAAAGTTCATGATTAAGTTCATCTTATTTCCTTGATATTACATTCTCTCTATCTTGTCGTTTTATGCGAGCATGCATAGCTTTATTGCATTCATGAAAATGTAATTACTTAAACCCTTGCTAGTACTTGAGATATAATTTCCTACTGAGCGTTCGCTCATTCCGTTTGTCCCTTTGTACTTTTCAGGTAAGTCCGACGATGGAAGTCAATCGGATGGGAATTTTCAAGAGTGAAAGAGCTAGAGCTTTCCAAGTGTCATCTAGTCTTTTCTTTAGTTTCTTGAGTCAAATATGTATTCTTTTCCTTTTTATTAAACAGAGTATTGGATTTGTAATAGTCTATCCATTATGAAATAAAGGATTGGGTTATCTTGCTATTTTGCGCATCTCTGTCTTTGTGTCGAATACACGACCACTCTGATTGACATGATTGATATAAACTCGTCGCGTATCTCCGGGTATCTTCCGCGCTCGGGACGTGACAGTTTTTTTTGTGGTATCAGAGCCTAAGGTATTCAATTCCTAGGAAAAAAAAACCCAAGTCCAAGGATAAGTTGAACGTTTAACCAAGTGAGATTGGGTAGAACCAAGGGTTGAGAGTCAATGAGTCTTTTAATAAGATCACAGTGATATAATACTAACGTAGCTATTGTAATTGTAGGATAATGGCTGCCGAACGTGCTCAATGGCGTAACATGTAGCGTACCCTCCAAGGGATGACTCAAGTGCTACAACAGGTAGCACAAGGTGGTGCTCCACGAGCTGGAAGCTTACACCAAGCATTTAAGAGTATGAATCCCCCGAAGTTTATGGGATCGACCGATCCGGACGATGCCGAGCATTGGGTTCGGGAAACCGAACGCATATTCCGTGTCATGCAATGCACGGATCAGGACAAAGTTCTATTAGCTACATTCCAGTTAGAGAAAGATGCTAGATGCTGGTGGGAGTCTATTGAAGCAACCATCGATCCTACTCAAGTAACATGGGAAGAATTTGTGGAATACTTCAATGCTAAATATTTCTCGGACCGAGTCCAAGAAAAGAAGGCTGCAGAATTCGCTGCATTAAAGCAACGATCTTTATCATTAGCAGATTATGAAGCTCAGTTTTCCAGGTTGTCTAGATATGCTAAGCATCTTATTAGCACGGAGAAGATGAAAGCCCGTAGATTTCTTAATGGGCTTAGGCCCCACTATATTACTCAACTGGCGCCTATGGACATCCAAGTTTATTCTGAAATAGTGCGCCGAGCTCCATTACTTGAAGATGCCACGGAACTATCTGATAGGATCCGTGGAAAAGACAAGAAGGAGCAAGTCACAGGTTCGGGTTCTTTCAAACCCAATTTCAAGAAGAGGCCCAATAATGGAGGTTCTTCCTCTCAAGACCATAAGTTCAAAAAGACCAAGCCTTTCTCTATCACAACTACCCCTTCTAATACAGTATGCAAGCATTGTGACAAGGCTGGTCACAAGACCGAAGAATGCTGGAGGAAATTAGGAGCATGTCTCCGTTGTGGGAGCCGCGAACATCGGATTCCCGACTGTCCGTTACTTAATGATCAAGCCGGTGACGGTAAACGCCCGGTGACAAAGAACGCTCGACTTCATGCAATAAAGAAGACCGAGCAAGAAGAAGGTGGACTGGTAGAAGGTACATTAACAGTTTGTTCCAAAAGTGCTTATGTCTTATTTGATACGGGTGCATCGCATTCCATTATTTCTAAGAAGTTTGCCGACCCGTTACCGTTAGAACCAGAATGGATAAAAATAGTTCTAACTACTCCTCTTGGAAGTGAAAATGATATTACTCATCACTACCAAAACTGTGAGGTAATGGTTCAAGGTAGGAATTTACCTATAGATCGCATATGCCTCGATCTAAAGGAGTATGATGTTATACTGGGAGCGGACTGGTTATCCAAATACCAGGCAACGGTTGATTGCCGCAATAGCCAAATTGCTTTCAAAGATTTTCCAGAATTAGTCTTTACTCGCCCCAAGAGTCGGAGCAATTCCCCTCTTATTTCGGCCCTCCGAGCTAGCAAGCTCATCAGGAAGGGATGTGTAGCTTTCCTTGCATTTGTCACAGTTAAGGAAACAAAGGACACTAAGCTAGAAGACATTCCAGTAGTACAAGAATTCCCGGACGTGTTTCCGGAAGAGTTGCCGGGATTACCCCCTCAAAGGGATGTGGCCTTCACCATTGACTTAGTCCTGGTGCTGGTCCTGTTTCAAGGGCACCCTATAGGATGTCACCTGCTGAACTCAAAGAGTTGAAGGAACAATTGATGGGACTAATTCGAAAAGGGTTCATTAGACCAAGTACTTCCCCGTGGGGAGCACCTGTACTATTTGTAAAAAAAGAAAGATGGATCCATGAGACTATGCATCGACTATCGACAGTTGAATCATCTCACTATCAAGAATAAGTATCCACTGCCGAGGATCGATGAATTATTTGATCAGATTTCAGGATCCAAATATTTTTCCAAGATTGATTTCAGGTCGGGATATCATCAGTTAAGAATCAAGGATGATGACATTCATAAGACTGCATTCAGAAGCAGGTATGGCCATTACGAATTTGTTGTTATGCCTTTTGGACTAACAAATGCCCCTGCTGTCTTTATGCAGTTAATGAATAGCATATTCAGGCCTTACTTGGATCAATTCATAGTAGTCTTCATTGATGATATATTGATATATTCTAAGACTAAGGAAGAACATGAAAAGTATTTGAGGATTGCATTGCAAGTCTTGAGGACAAATCAATTATATGCAAAACTCAGCAAGTGTGAATTCTGGCTTGAAGAAGTGGCTTTTCTAGGACATGTGGTTTCAAAAGATGGATTATCAGT
The DNA here is from genome assembly GCA_022559845.1 of Amorphophallus konjac. Taxonomy (NCBI): domain Eukaryota; kingdom Viridiplantae; phylum Streptophyta; class Magnoliopsida; order Alismatales; family Araceae; genus Amorphophallus; species Amorphophallus konjac. Next base: position 281,790,495 of record CM040125.1, read on the forward strand.
AGATCCGTCAAAGGTCGAAGCTGTTAGAAACTGGAAAAAACCAACCAATGCTAGCGAGATCAGAAGTTTCTTAGGCCTTGCAGGCTATTATCGGCGATTCATCAAAGATTTCTCCAAGATCGCCGTGCCCCTTACAAGGTTAACTCGCAAGGAGATCCGATATGAATGGAGTGAGGAATGTGAAAGAAGTTTCCAAACTCTCAAAGATCATCTCACTACAGCTCCGGTGTTAGCTCTACCAATAGAAGGAGAGAAATTCGAGGTCTACACAGATGCTTCTGGCATTGGCCTCGGATGTGTCTTAATGCAACAAGGGAAGGTCATAGCATACTCTTCTCGTCAACTGAAGAAGCATGAGGAGAATTACCCCGTCCATGACTTAGAACTGGCCGCGGTGGTATTTGCCCTAAAGATATGGAGACACTACTTATATGGAGTGCAGTTTACTGTATACTCCGATCACAAAAGTCTCAAATATCTATTTTCATAAAAGGAGCTAAACATGAGACAAAGACGCTGGCTAGAATATCTCAAGGACTTCGACTTCAATATACAATACCATCCCGGAAAGGGTAATTATGTTGCTGATGCCCTTAGTCGAAAGTCGAGAGCAATGATAGCCAATTGTATGATACAAGAATGGAGGTTACTTGAACAATTCTCCGAGCTCAATATAAGCTTGGACACGGAATCCAAATTTGTCACATTATCTCATGTAAGCATACAGTCAGACTTATTATCTGAGATACAAACACTTCAGGATGATGATCCTATATTAGTGGAAATCAAAGACAGATTAGAAGGATAATCTGATTTTCAACTAACTTCTGATGGAAGATTATTGTTCAAAGACAGAACATGTATACCAGATTGTCCAGAATTAAAGAAGAAGATCTTAGATGAAGCTCACAGATCAAGGTACACTATTCATCCAGGATCAACTAAAATGTACCAAGATGTAAAGAGGAACTTTTGGTGGCCCAACATGAAAAGAGAAATAGCAGACTATGTATCTCGCTGTCTCACATGCCAACAGGTCAAGGCAGAACACCAAAAGCCTGCTGGAAAACTACATCCTCTAGATATTCCTAAGTGGAAGTGGGAGGATATTGGTATGGACTTCATCATGGGATTATCTAAATCAAAAGGAGGACATGATGGAATCTGGGTTATCATTGACCGATTAACTAAATCGGCGCATTTTTGCCAATAAAAAGTCGATGGTCAATTGATGTGCTAGCTGCACTATACATCAAGGAAATAGTCAGGATACATGGAATTCCTGTCTCAATCGTGTCTGACAGAGATCCCCGTTTTACTTCTCATTTTTGGAAGGGTCTACAACATTCATTGGGAACCAGGCTTAACTTTAGTACAGCTTTCCACCCACAAACGGATGGTCAGACCGAAAGAACTAATCAAGTTATTGAAGATATGCTTAGAGCATGCATCATTGACTTTGGAGGAAACTGGCATGACCACTTTCCTCTAGTGGAATTTGCATATAACAACAGCTACCAAGCTAGTATCCAAATGGCACCTTTCGAAGCTTTATATGGAAGGAGTTGCCGATCACCCTTATGTTGGAACGAAGTTGGAGAGAAACAACTGTTAGGTCCAGACATGGTAAGGGATACAACTGAGAAGATACAAGTAATCAGAGAAAGATTGCAAGTTGCTCAGACCAGACAAAAGGCTTATGCTGATACAAGAAGGAGAGATCTTGAATTCCAAATCGGAGATCATGTATTTCTTAAAATATCGCCTGGACGTGGCATACGAAGATTTGGTGTTAAGGGCAAGCTTACGCCAAGATTCATCGGACCATTTGAGATACTCGAAAGAGTTGGCGAGGTTGCTTATCGCATCGCATTACCTCCTCAATTGTCCGAAGTACATAATGTATTTCACATATCTATGTTGAAGAGGTATGTGCACGATCCATCTCATATTATTGAACATGGAGATCTGGTGATCCAGAAAGATCTCACCTATGAACAGAAGCCTATGAAGATCTTAGACCGTGAAATACGAGCTCTAAGGAATAAGGTTATTCCCATGCTCAAGGTGCAATGGAATAAGAATACTGAACACGAAGCGACATGGGAGACCGAGGAATCTATGAAGAAACGATTTCCCGAGTTGTTCTAAGAGGTATATACTCTACACTCTCCGCGTGTATACATAATATGCAATTGAATTTGGGGACTAAATTCTTTTTTAAGTGGGGGAGGGTGTAGCAACCCTGATAAATAAAGATTAGAAATAAATAAAAATTTTCCAAATATATTACAGAATTAATACAGATAATACGAAGAAGCTTGAACGGGTGAATAAAACCTAAAATGCAAATAACGCCTCTTCTTAAGGCGCTATTTAAATTAGAAACGCCTCTAGTTAAGGCGTTATTCAAGAAGTGACGCCCTGACCACACGGCGTCAAATTCTGAACGCCAAAAACGGTAAGGCCAAGAAACGCCCCTATCTTGGGCGTGTTTTAAACAAAGGAACGCCCTAACGAAAGGCGCTTCTTAAGAAACGACATGAAGCAGGTCGTCAATTCAAGAATCGACGACCTGACCAAAGTCGTTAATTCCATTCGAGTTCCGTTCGACATGGGAGCTTATCCAGGGTAATGGATAAGTATTAGAAAGAGTTAAAAGGTGGTAATGACTCTATATTGGAAGCATTACTTCCACTAGAACTCTAACCCTAATAGGACCCCCTAAATCCCTATAAATAATCTACTGCTCGAACCCTTCAACGCTATTTGGCGTTCGGATTTGCAAGGTACGTGCGAGAGGAATAGTTCCTCTGATTTTCTCTACGTCTGTTACATGAAGAACTAACAGTTCTTCATCTTCTTCTGTTATAGGTTAAGAAGGCGGCGTACGTGAAGAACAAAGGTATTGTTCTTTTTCCCTTTTTATTTTCGGTCAGGAAGTATGAAGAAATACTAATATTTCTTCTTCTGTTCTCGTAGGAATTACAGGACCAAAGAACAAGAGCTCCTCTTCTCACGGTTCAAATCATCAAATTATCATAAGGTAGATTTTCTCAAGTTACTGTAGCCCAAATAAATCAAGACAAGATTTATATACATATTGACATGACATGCATACGATTTAATATGGTTATTGTGTTTACTGCAATATTTTCAAAGTAACGCCCCTGTCAAGGGCGCTAATTTACAAGACACGACCCTGCCCAGGTCGTCAATTTCATATTTGACGCCCTGTACACAGGCGTTAATTTCATGTAAATGTTAATCACCTATCTTAAGAACTGATTATCCATGAAATTACATGAAATCAATAATTGTTAACGGTTAAAAGTCAATAAACATGAAACATCAAATCTAATATACTACATCTGAATTCCTGCCAATTTTCCTGTCATGACTATATGATTGTTATCCTTGATTATCGTGCAAATCATGCTGATCGTGTAAATTCCTGGTATTTCTTGAATTCACGACCTATACTAGGTCGTTTTCCATGTGTTAACGCCCCATCACAGGGCGTGAATTGAAAAGAAACGCCCCTTACTAGGGCGCGTATCTGTTAAAATCCTGGAATACATATTCTGAAAAATAGAATTAAATGATAACGCCCCTTCCCAGGGCACGTTTTTGATAAATTCCTGAAAATATTGATATTCTGTCAAACAGTGAAAATAAAAGGACGCCTGCTACTGTAGTCGTCTCATTGCAAAGAAACGCCCCTGTCCAGGGCGCGTTTTAGATAAATTAATGAAATATTAAAATTCTGAAAAATGGAAACATGTGTAAACGCCCTTCTGTTAGGCGTTAATTACTTGATAAACGACTCTGATTAAGTCGTTATTTTACTGTAAAACTGATTTTCCACTGTTTCTGTTAACTGATGGTTTCATATGTTATATAATATATATATCGGCACTATTCTCCACTCCGTGCGTATAGTCCCACGTTTCATGTTGTTTCATCGATCACACTCAACTCTCATTGACATACAAGCTCTCCATTGGACATTCCGTTCCTTTGGACTAGCGAGTTAGTCATAGAGACCTCCGTAAGACTCCTCGTACCTTGGATTCCCTCAAGGTCGACTGAGCTAGTTGTACCCTAAAAACCCATTACACGATCTTGCCATGTCAATCTAAAGAAACATGGTATACCGGCCCTTATGAATATACAAAGAGTATATCATAAGAAAATTATTAATGGGATGATGATATCATGCCATATCATGTCATTCTTGTAAACCTTAATTCTATGATAAGAATGAGGGTATCTTACCTTTGATATACTGTTCATGTGGACCTCAATTCTATATAAAGAATGTCCATATTGATTTGTCATGGTACCCAAGTTAAGGGAACCATATTCTACCTAGTTTTATCGATATCGTGATTATACCGTTATTATCGACATTCTATGTCCTTTGTCATATTTTTGGACTCTATTCTGTCAAAGTTGTCATACATGTCTACAAGCTTGATTATTGAAATTCAAAAATTGGCTATATATATATATAAGAGTGGATGTCAAAACACATGATAAATGCCTGTGCATATAGGGCCCGATCTGGTCCTGGGAGGAGCACCCGAAAGTACTTGTACCCATGGGAGTTAAAATGATAAGGTATCTGGCATTATACCAAGTACTTTACTTTCTAGATTGGACATTCCACACACATCTTGTACTTGAATCGTACTTGACTTGACATGAAATGCGTGGCCCGAAAAAGGGTAATTTACTTGCTTGATACATGATAGCCAAAGTTCTTGACATGACTTGTTAAACGTACTTGCTTGAATATCTTGAATAAACTTGTTATCTTGTTGAAAGTTCATGATTAAGTTCATCTTATTTCCTTGATATTACATTCTCTCTATCTTGTCGTTTTATGCGAGCATGCATAGCTTTATTGCATTCATGAAAATGTAATTACTTAAACCCTTGCTAGTACTTGAGATATAATTTCCTACTGAGCGTTCGCTCATTCCGTTTGTCCCTTTGTACTTTTCAGGTAAGTCCGACGATGGAAGTCAATCGGATGGAAATTTTCAAGAGTGAAAGAGCTAGAGCTTTCCAAGTGTCATCTAGTCTTTTCTTTAGTTTCTTGAGTCAAATATGTATTCTTTTCCTTTTTATTAAACAGAGTATTGGATTTGTAATAGTCTATCCATTATGAAATAAAGGATTGGGTTATCTTGCTATTTTGCGCATCTCTGTCTTTGTGTCGAATACACGACCACTCTGATTGACATGATTGATATAAACTCGTCGCGCATCTCCGGGTATCTTCCGCGCTCGGGGCGTGACACTCTGACAATCTAAAAATTCCATTTCTTTGCACCTATTCAAAAGAGTAACACTTATAACAGATACTAGGGGAATCACCGAGCATTTCCAACAAACCCATGTGAGGTTGTCACCTCAAGTCTCTCATTTTTCTCAAGGTATTAAATACTTTGACAATCTAAAAATTCCATTTGTTTGCACCTATTCAAAGGAGTAACACTTAGATGCATCCCCAGCAATGTAGCCCTATTTTTTTTCTTTGAAATTTTTTTTTTTTAGTGTGATCCAAGGTGTCCCACCTTGGCAGGGGCCTAAACACCCATTTCATTGGGCTCCACGGCAAGCAAAAGAAGAAAAAAATGCGTGAACAATGCAAATTTTAAATTCACACTGTTCCCGTAATTTTTTCCTTGAACTTCGAAACAAAGTTCTTTGACGGCGTCAATTTCACGTCTAAAGATATAGTGACACGAGACCCATGCCACAAAAATATCAGAAGAATAAAAAAATGAGGTTGCACCCAGCGGTGCATCAAGTGTTGCTCCATTTAAAATCCTCTCCATTCCAAGTTACTGGTTTGGCACAGGGTGTGCAGAAACTAGGGTCTACTTCCAGTCAGAAATCTAAAATCTAGGGATCGAATCAAATGTAGGTTATCTCATGAAAAGGCTAAATTAACGTGTTAGGAACAAACGCCCTATGTTCCCTCCTGCTTTCATTGACTGTACATGACGAATTTGATGTTTTATTATGACTACGCATACAAGGTTAACATAGCATGCATGAACCTTGCCCTTAATAGGAAATTGATAATTTTGTCTTACTTCACTTAAACCCATGCATCTCCATGTTTTAATATAGTTGCATCAGGCCTTATTTACCTACTGGCATATTTTTCTGTACACCTATTTACCTTAGATTTGGCCTGCTCTTCGGGTTTTATATTGTTTGCCACAGACAGAAAGAAACGGTCTTTCTGTGACCGCCGGAGGTACCTAGCGGCCTTGCGACAAACCGCTACGACCTGGTAAGCGGCCATCCTATGACCGCTAATCGATTTCTGTAATCTGCACTTTGTTAACTCTAAACAGATGGCAGATTGACCCTATTGACTATATGTTAAGCCTAGTTAATGAGGTCATATTCCTAGTCTGGACTTTATATTCGTAATATTTGTTATATTATGCACCATCCCTGATAGATTACATGTCTTACATGATTTAAATGTTTATTTTAAATTTATGTTAATTTCATGTCAAAACCATATATTCTTGTATTTATCTTAAATTTCATAAGATTTATGAACTTTGTAGTGATGTTTGATCGATGTCTTAAATTTCATATACTCTTGTATTCTAAAGATACAGTGACACGAGACCCATGCCACAAAAATATCATAAGAACAAAAAAATGAGGTTGCACCCAGCGGTGCATCAAGTGTTGTCCCATTCAAAATCCTGTCCATTCCATGTTCTATGAATCTATTCTACTTTCATCCCCAGAGCCTGGAGGTTGAATGTAAAACAAACGCTGCATTAGTTACAAGTTGAAGACAACACCCCAAGGGTGCATTAAGTGTGGCTTCCAAGGGCTACCATTCTCCCCTCCTAAGACGACCAGGCGAAGAGCTGTTCCAATCAGAAGCTGCACGTTCACAAAACGTTTCCCCCCGGTAGTTCTTAATTGGCTACGGAATTTTAGGTGGCCACGATCGATGCGGGGTGCCGATCGACCCCGTCGCGTAAAGAGATTATTTAGAGGGAGGGCAGTGGTCACTCTGTTTAATTTACAAAGGTTTTTCTCTATGAAAAACTCAAATAATTTCTTATTTTCGTTCTTCATGACATCTGATAGGACGCATACATCATGATTTCGGTATTGAATCTAAGAGCCCTAGGTTGCGTGTTCTCTAACCTATAGAAAATATCACACCATGATAGTCTGTCGGTTCAAAAGAAAATGGTGCAAGTTACCCCCCAAAAAAAGATAAAAATTTGAGGATAAAAAGTGCCACAAGAACTGCGCACACGTGTGAATGTGCCTGCTGTGACCACCACCCTTGAGATGTCGCAAGCCCGGGCCCTTATATAATTCTGTCAATTTCACCGTCGAATGGGACCAAGGTGCTATGGACACCTTGTGTTACGAGAATTGTATAAAACTTGTCCGAGTATCAACACACCTCCCATAGAGTTTTCATTTATGACTTGACAGGTTTAGGTGTTGTTTTTTGTTTGGGGGGGAGGGGGGTATAATTCTCCGATTTTAAAATCATCCGTTTTAAAATTATAATATTTCTCTAATTTTCAAATCGAAATTATTTTATTTGGATGTCCGTAAAATAAAACAAGAATTTTTGTTGACTAATTGTGATTTTAACGAATTGTTTCACTCTAGTTTTGATTTCCAGTAGAAATGGACCGAAAAAGTAAAAGAATCTTAGTGCCACGTGGGATCACGTAATCCAATTTACACCATTTCACAATCAAACAAGCACATAACCATAGAGTTTTTTACGATGTTTTAGGGTGAAACAAACAATCCCATAGATTCTACCATATTTAGGTTCCCTCTTATATCAGATTGAGAGCGTAGAAAAAAAAAGACAATAAATGAATTAGAGAGAGAGAGATAGAGAAGGAGTAGATTTAGCTAAATGGATGACATTTTGCTGTAGCTGCTCAAAATTTTCAATATTGGATGATTTTTTGCGTTCCTTTTTTTGGGGGGAGGGGCATCTTAGTACTTAACCGTTTCTCGTTAGTTCTGACCCTGTCTAGTTTTTAACTGTCCTCTCACATGAACTATGACGTTACACAAATACACAATGCCTGTACTATTTTACCCAAATGGTCATTTTATTGTGTCAAGTGATAACTCAGTGAACCTTCTTGTTCCTTCTTCCCGTATTTGAATTATGGTTCAATTGTTAGACACCAGATCGACTTCTTCCTATCTCACCATACATATACTTCCAAGGTAGCATTGTGTGTGGGTGTGTGTGATTGTTTTACTGATGATACTATCCTTCTAAGGTTGGAATGGCTTATCTAGTGGTTGTTTGTTAGGTATCCTAATTGACTTTATTCCTTCCGAGTGTAGAGGCTTTTTCAATGCATCCAACACACAAACGGACATGCCCACGGTTGGCAAATTAAGCCTCAGGTAAAAGAAAGTAGAGATATCAACAAAAATATTTTATTGAGCTAGACTGAGACTCTCATGTCTGTTTAATTCTTGTAGAATTAAGATTACCTTCTGATCTTTATAGCTTGAAAATAGAAACTGATTTTAACTGATGAAAAACTAATAGAAGCTAGAACTTGTGTTGATTTTGTGATCACGTTGGACTTCACACACACACACACACACACACACACACACACACACACACACACACACCTAGAACTTGTGTTGATTTTGTGATCACGTTGGACTTCACACACACACACACACACACACACACACACACACACACACACACACACACACAGAGCGCGCGCGCGCGCGCACGGAGGTCAGAGGTCGTGTCACACACACACACACACACACACACCGCGCGCGGAGGTCAGAGGTCGTGCCAATTTTGTCATCACACACACACACACACACACACACACACACACACACACACACACACACACACACACACACACACACACACACACACACACACACACACACACACAGCGCGCGCGCGCGCGCGCGCGGAGGTCAGAGGTCGTGTCACACACACACACACACACACACACACACCCAATTTTGTCATCACACACACACACACACACACACACACACACACACACACACACACACACACACACACACACACACACACACACACACACACACACACACACACACACACACACACACACACACACACACACACACACACACACACACACACAGCGCGCGCGCGCGGAGGTCAGAGGTCGTGTCACACACACACACACACACACACACACACACACACACACACCGCGCGCGCACGCGCGCGGAGGTCAGAGGTCGTGCCAATTTTGTCAACACACACACACACACACACACACAGAGAGCGCGCGCGCGCGCGGAGGTCAGAGGTCGTGTCACACACACACACACACACACACACACACACACACACACACACACACACACACACACACACACACACACACACACACACACACACACACACACACACACACACACACACACACACACACCGCGCGCGCACGCGCACGGAGGTCAGAGGTCGTGCCAATTTTGTCATCACACACACACACACACACACACACACACACTGCGCGCGCGCGCGCGCGCGGAGGTCAGAGGTCGTGCCAATTTTGTCATCATTTTAGCTTGAGATTTTCTTCAGATTTGAGTTCATTGAATTTTAAAAATTTCAGACATTTATTATGTTTATTTATGAAGTAATTTTATTCCACAGTAGCTGTTGAAAAAATTTGTAGAATAATATCTTTAGATTATGCAAATGGACAATGTCATCTCGAGGGGATTCCAGATTCTATCCATTGTGATCAGTATCCTTGTTGGATGGCTCACCTTTCGGTCCGAAGGCAATGGGTTAAAGTCAGTCCGAAAGTAGAATTCGAGATCTTAAACGGTAGAGTGGGATTTGTGTGCACTCCAATTCTCTGTGGTATCCAAGAATCATTGTGTCAGAGCCGAGGCGCATGGGTATTTGTCCATCGTTTGTATTATGCCATATAGTTTAGATTCATGTGTCTTTGACAGTAGAAATTTGAATATATATATATATATATATATATATATATATATATATATAATTTTCACTTACCTCTTTTCATTGGTTTACATCATAATAGTGCATGCTCAACCACTAGAAGATGGAACAAAATATAAACATACAAATGAAAGGGGGGAAAAAAGGACAATATTGCACCAAATGGGAATGCCTGCCTGTAAAGAAGTCACAAGCTCTGGACAATTGAAACAACAACAGTCACGTCATCAAGTTTGCCACCAGTGAAGCCAGGATATCCAGCTGCATGGGCAGCATCAGCAAATGGACTCCTTGTGAACGGAGACCTCCCTATCTCTTGTGCCCTCGTTGCCAAGAACTCTGCTATTTCCTGAGGTGAACATAAACAACTTTAGCTAGGAAGGAAATGCACATTAGGAAGACATTTTCTGTATGCGGATGGGTTTGGGAATCTTACTGTTGGCTTCAAACTGCCTTGCAAGGATTTGGAAACAATTGCTACAATTTCTTGCTCATAGAGATTATCAAAGAGACCATCTGTTGCAGTTATTACTACATCGCCTTCATCTAGCTCAACAGTATAGACCTGAGACAGCAATGTAGAAAGGATGTCTGCTTGTCAAATAAATGGCCCCCCAAAAGTCGAAGATGAAAAAAAAAAATTTCCTTCTGCTGCATTAGTTAAATGTGAAGGATGTACTGAGTGGTGTAAGACGAAAAAACATATCCGTGCAGAAAAGTTCCAAGTTCTAATAAGATTGCAGGCATCATTTTGGGTGGGACTATGGATTAATGGGCAAGAACCATATACCTCTGTGAGTCTCGAGGGATCATCCCCTCTTTCAATCTGCAGGGGGAAATTGAATCCATAAACCATTGCAGTGGACCGTCGAAGAATTGTACCATCCCTTATAATAATGAAACCAGAATCTCCAATATTTGCCACATAGAGAACCTGTGGAGTCTTCATGTCTTAAAATATCCAAGGAGAGCACAAGCTAGATATCAAGCAGGCAAATTCCAAACAAAGTAATCATGGACATAGTGTAGAGTGGGAAGTATTTTGCACCCTGGGTGCATTTCCCTGCAACTGCGTGTAAGATAGTGATGTATCAGATGAGGAAATGGTCAGGGATATCAACCCATCCAGTTCAAGATACATTGTTGAAAAGATGGCCGTACTGCCATATTTTCCTTTAGGTCCCCAAAGTTTATTTTTCCTTTTTGAAAGTGCATGGTACCACATCATAGGTCCCCAAAAATTGTTAACAGTACACCCTTCTAATCACTAACTTAGGTAGAAACTCTGTAGAAACTTGGAGGAGAAACCCCCAAAATTTAATTTTCCAATATTACTAAGTTTTCAGAGTTCTAAATCACAGATGTGTCTCCTGCTGTCTGACCACTACTAACAAAAAGAATCTGCTATATGAGTTCTGAACAGTCTGGTAAGTATGACAAACGTCAAAGGTTATAGGGGCTTAACATTGAAACTAGTGTTTTTCTTAGCTTCCAACATTTAGGCACGACAAACCAGGAGCAATATAAGATTGTTTAGCCCACGGTTTTTTGGGTCCAACCTAGTATGAGATAAGGAGACTTTTTAAACACAGCACCGGTTGAGTAGGCCTGCGAATAGGCACATTGGCCTTACTGCATGTGAAGCATAGCAAAAGACAGCTTATAGATTGTGGTAATTTTGTATATCCAGTCACGCATTTTAATGGTGACATTATGTAACTTTTGATTCGTTATATTGTGGAATGCAGAAAATCAAACATAAATGACTTCTTTCTTTCCCCTTCTCTGTCTCTACACAACTCAATTTAGCCAAAGGCAGATCTTAATTGTGATGATATTATGCATCTAGGCAGAGGTTCTAGATTATGATGATATGATGTATTTAACAGGCCCCCATTTTAATCACGATATTACATTACGTAGAACACTACAATTTAACAAAGCTTAACATAACATAGAACGCGAGTATTTAACTTTGGCTTTTTAAAGACCAAGAGTAAACCCACCCCACCCACGATCAAACCCGAATCACCGGTAGCCCGAGCCACCAACAGGCCAAACATCTCTTGGAAGGTGGGCCCCCATCAGCCTGGCGAAGTCCAAGAAGTTGGAACTCACATGAACCCCAGGTTAGTACCCGCCCTCCATTTATGTCCACTCGTGGGATTTGACACCTGTTGAACCGTCAATTTTTTTTAAAAAAGGAAAAGAAGAAAAAAAAAGAGAAAAAAGGGCCAGACCCCCCTCCACCTCTCTCCACACTCTCTAAAACAACAGGGAGACCGGAGGGGACCCCCCCTCCGGCCAGGCGACACCGGAGGGGGACCCCCTCCGGTCATGAGGTACCGGAGGGGGACCCCCTCCAGTTCTGCAACACCGAACGAGGCCCCCTCCGGTCCTGCAGACCGGAGGAGGTCCCCTCCAGTTCTGCAACACCGGGGGGACCCCCCTCAGTCCCCTGCAGTGGCTTATAACCGGAAGGGACCCCCCTCCGATACAATACAACCAGAGGGGGGAACCTTGTGGTCACTGTGTAACCGGAGGGGGACCCCCCTCGGGCCCCTCCGGTCCTCTCTTGTTTGCTCTGCACAAGGAAAAACAAAAAAAAAGAAGAAAATAAAAGAAGGAGAAGAAGAAAGAAGAAAAGAAGGGAGGGGAACCCCCTCCGGTCCCTCCTCTTCATGTGAAGAAAAAAAGAAGAAAAAGAAAAAGAAGGAGGAAGTGAAGGGAGGGAGACCCCCTCCGGTGGTACTCCCCCTCCAGTCTCTCTTTCATGCGTAGCAGACAAGAAACCAAAAAAAAAAGAAGAAAAAGAAAGGAATAAGAACCGGTTAAACTTCCACCGGAGGGGAGGGGGTTCTTCCAACCCTTCACTAGAGGCACCCCACCTCCGATCCACTCCCTAACATCTTTAGAAGGGTGTGGCTAGCCAAGAAGGGGGAACATACACAGAGCAACAGCAGCGGGAGGAGTCGCATAGTTGGAGAGCTTCCCCAAGTGAAGAAGATGTAGGTTGGCTTGGTGAGGAAGAAGGGGGTGTGATCACCACAAAAAAAAACCCCCCCTGAGAGTTCTAGTCACCTCCATTGGGAATGGTGAGTCCTCATCTCGTAATGCTATGAAGCCATCAATTTGCTTGAAAGGAATTTACTTTGCTGTACATGGAAAGGGAAGATGAAAAAACTCCTTGTTCCCGTACATCAAAAGGGAAAAATCAAAATGAATTGAAGAAAAATCAAAATGTATGGAAGAGAAAAAAAAATGAAATGAAGATTCAAGAACATGGAAGTAAAATGAATGCAAGTGTTAGAACCTTACATAAATGTCTAAGATTCTAAAAATTTTATGGGAAATTATAGAAATGTTCAAGGTTCTACAAATCTTTGTAAAAAAATGCAGAAATACCCCCCATGGTCAAAAAATTATGGAAATACCCCCAATGTCAAAAAAAGTGCAGAAATATCCCCTGATGGCGGAAAAATTGCAGAAATACCCCCAGTGGCAAAAATTTTTTAGAAATACACTCGATGGTGAAAAAATGCAGAACTACCTCCGATGACGGAAAAATTGTAGAAATACCTCCGATGGTGGGAAAAATACAGAAAAACCCTAAAATATCAAAAATTGTAGAAATACCCCCATTTGTGGGAAAGTTGTATGAAAGTCCTTGATTCAATTTAGAAACTACATAAAGTTCATAAACTATTCAGAAATCACCAAAGAATTTTCTTGTTCTGGTTTATGTCGTTTGCACGACTCGACGGAGTGAAACCAAGCCCCTTCCCTTAAGCGTTGTTCACTCTCCTGAGTTCGGCTTATGGTTACCCATCCAAATCCATATATCTTTTTCATGACCAAGAGCTACCATGTCTGGAAACTCAGAAATGGGTAAAATTGTAAATAAACCTTGACAAATCAAGAAATGACAGATAATCCTAATAAGTCAAGAGGTGACGAGACTACCTCCGGAAAATCAAGAAATGGAGACGAGGAATACCCAAGAAGTCGAATGACGGGGTTATTTTCGAGAAGTCAAGAAGTTAAGATGAGTAATACCCAAGAACTTGAATGACGGGGTTATGGAGACGAGGAATACCCAAGAAGTCGAATGACGGGGTTGTTTTCGAGAAGTCAAGAAATTAAGATGAGGAATACCTAAGAAGTCGAATGACGAGGTTATTTTCGAGAAGTCAAGAAATTAAGATGAGGAATACCTGAGAAGTCGAATGACGGGGTTATTTTCGAGAAGTCAAGAAATTAAGATGAGAAAGACTCAAGAAGTCGAATGACGGGGTTATTTTCGAGAAGTCAAGAAATTAAGATGAGAAATACCCAAGAAGTCGAATGACGGGGTTATGGAGACGAGGAATACCCAAGAAGTCGAACGAGAAGAGAAGTCAAGGAATACCCAAGAAGTCAAATGGCTAGATTATTTTCGAAAAGTCAAGAAATCAAGATGAGGAATGCCCAGGAAGTCAAATGACAGGGCTATTTCCGAGAAGTAAAGAAATGAAGTAAGGAGCGCCCAAGAAGTCAAACGACAGGGTGATCTCTGAGAAGTCGAAAAATGACATATATGTCCAAAAAGGCAAAAATGCTCGGGATCTTTCTGAAACTACAAGAACACCCCAATGTTTAGGAAAATTGTAGAAATATCCAGATGAAAAAAAATTACAAATATACCTCGCTCAGGCAGAAATGTCCTTTATGGACACCAACTCAACTTAAGGGTACGATCACAATCAAAAGAGTGATCATGACCATAAAGCAATTCCGACGAACCAACAGTGATCATCTTGACGATCCAACAGTCCGATCGTGATGGAATTCAAGTTTAACCGTCAGATCAAGAAACAAAAGTAAATTTAATGACCCGATCAGGACGAAATCAAATTCAAAGATCCAAATGCAGATTGAAGCAAATTGAAACAGTCTGATTGTAACCGGATGTAATCTTGAAAACCTGATTACACAATCAGGACCATATGTGAAGGTCTTGAAAGACCGATTGTAATTCAAATTACATGTGTTCAACGACATAAAGTCTTCAAATATCTTTGCAAGAGTATATATCCGTAATGGGGGATCATCAAGATCATTTATGTCAAAACGTATAGAGGTAAAAGGCGTTCTTTGACAGTTAATTAAAGGTGTTCGGACTTGTTCCGATGTAAATTAACATCGACTTTGGTCGGTGAGGAAAAGTCTTGTACACGAACCCTAAATCGTCTGATAAACCTAAAACGTGAAATAAAGAAATGCAAATAAACATGTTGATGATACCCAAAACTACCCAAATTTTAATTCATCATCAGCGTGTCTACATTTATTTATTTTTCGCGTATAAATAGATTGGCATGCCTGGTGGGACTTTTCCTACCTTTCATTTCTCTATCGAAGAATAACCTTGCCTCGATAAAGGTTGTGACTCCTTCACACTCTTGCAAGAAATTCAAAGGATTCCCACCGTTGAAGTTGTCACTGGGGGCATCAAGGTTAAACGATTCCTTTTGAAGCCTAATGTTGACACAAAACACATCAAGTTGCTCTTGCTAATAGGGGCAACGCCATCCCGACCGTGGCTGCTACCGCTGGGGGCATCAAGGTTAAAACTTCCTGTCGAAGGCCAAATGTCAACACAATACATGTCCAAGTTGCAATTACTAATAGGGGACGACAACACCCCAGCCGTGGCCGTCACTGCTCAACACATCCAAGTGAAGGCTTCCTATTGAAGACTAAGTGCCAACAAAATCCATATGTTGTTCCTGCTAGCTAGGGGCAATGTCGTCACCCTGGTAGAAAATCTGTTGCGAATATATCTAAGTCTGGCAAGATTAGTCCCTGACGAAAAGCAAACAAAAAAAAAGGAGAACACAACTAGCTAGATGGAGGAGAGCCGATCTCACAAAAATGCTTTGTCGAATACATCAAGCTGAAGTGGAGATGAAAGAAGCCAACGCCTAAACTTTGTTTCTGAAGCCAACGCACCGGTGGAAAGTCAAAGCCTCTAAGTCTGGTCAAGGGGGCAATCCTATTGCCTTTTATATCAAGTTAAGGCGAAAATGAAAGAAGCTGACGTCCAAGTCTCACGCAAAAAGCCAAAGCCCTTAAGCCCAAGCGAGGGGGAGATTCTGTGAAGCAACTTCCTATCAAATAAATATGGGTCACCAAGGAGGAGACCCGAGCAATTAAACAGGCGAGGGTAGTTCAATTTGCCCAATCACCATCCTAGCAGCAAGTTGAAAAGCCGACAATCCAAGATCCCTAACCCCCCCCAAATCATTGGGGGCAAAAGAAAAAGGGGTCTAGTAAAGTCCTTCAGTCTTCATAAGCAATCCGAACCAAGGAGACTGATTAACCTTGGGGCTTCCTCATCCCAGGTGTCAGGTTTTAACCGGCTAGGGAAGCTTACTCACTCGAGTTCAGAGCCTCAGAAAAAAAACGAATAAAACATGGCCCAAAACTGCTCACAGAAACAAATAGGGGGCATTCCTTGCTTCTTCAAACACCAAAGTCTAAGCATGTCATCCCACATAAGGTGTTGATCTAAAGATATAGGAAGTCAATCCTGATAAAGAAATGACCAAGAAGAGTCAACAGCAATGAAACATCACAAATTGTACAAGTACAGCAACAAGAGGTCGACTAGGTTAGAGAGGCCTCGAACAATCTAAGCCTTCTAAGACAAGAACTTAAGGCAGGAGTTTCAACCCTAGGGGGATGTTCCAATCAACCCTAAAATAAATTCTCCTTTCCATCAATACATGACATGAGGCAGAAAAGGAGGAAGAATAGATAAAGAAAAAGGAGGAAGGAATAGAAAATTGTTGAAGAACCAGGCTGCCATCTCAGAAAGTCAAAAGGGCGTATCTGGCAAAGAAAACTCCAAGAAAAGGTAGAAGCAAAGCACTAAGTAAAGCTCCGATCAAAGTCTTAAGTGAGATTTTGAGCAAGGTAACTCCGACAAGCAAGAGCCCAATCAGAAGTCCAAAAGACTCCAAAACAAGTCCCAGTTAAAGCCAGAAAGGCCAATCTGGGGAAGAAGTCTCCAAGTAAAGCTCTAATTGAAGTCAGAAATACAAATCTTAGGGGGAAAAAAGGGTTTTTTTGCAAATGAACTATCGTTACAGACGAATTTACAGATATATCACTCCTAGAAATGCATTAGCATATAAATCCCCACTATCCTGAAAAACTTGCAACTATGCCAGAGGTAGCAGTGACAGAGTAAGAGGGAGAGAGAAGAGGAAGGTAGAGAGAGAGAGAGAGAGAGAGAGAGAGAGAGAGAGCGAAGGGAGAGGGGGAGGGGGGACGCCAGACGACGGTGACAAAGTGAGCGAGGGAGGCAGAGAGAGCGAGAGAAGAAGAGGGGGAGCGGGGGTGCATGCGGGCGTGACAAAGGGAGAGGGAGAGAGAGAGAGAGGAAGACACGGGGAGAGAGAGGGGGGAGATGAAATCGCTGCATCTGGAGTCATCTCGCTCCTCTCTCGAGCGATTTCATCTCGCTCCTCTCTCGAGCGATTTCATCTCCCTCCTCTCTCTCTCCCTCTCCCTCTCCCTCTGTCACCGCCATCGGAGGGGGAGACGCCTCCGGCATCCCCCCTCCCCTTATTCTCTCTCTCTCTCACCCCATCCACTCCCTCTCCCTCTCTCTCCCTCTCCCTCTCTCTCCCTCTCCCTTTCCCCCTCTCCCTCTGTCACCGCCGCCTCTCTCTCCCCCTCTCCCTCTCTCTCTCCCTTTCCCCCACCGCCGTTGGAGGGGGAAGATGAATCCGGTGTCAACCCTCCCCACACTCTCTCACCCCATCCACTCCCTCTCCCTCTCCCTCTCGCTCTCCCTCTCCCTCTCCGTCTCCCTTTCCCCCTCTGTCACCGCCGCCGGAGGGGGAGACTCCTCCGACGTCCCCCCTCCCCACACTCCCTCTCACCTCATCCACTCTCTACACATTTCTCCCTCACTCTCGCTACTTTCCTCTCTCTCTCTCTTCCACTCCCTCTGTCACCGCCAGAGGGGGAGACGCATCCGATGTCCCCCCTCCCTACAGCCTCTCTATCACCCCATCCCCTCCCTCTCTTGCCATCCCTCTGTCATACACACTCTACCTCTCTCATCTCGACATTTCTCTCTCTACGGGACGGGAGGGCCATCCCTGACCCCCGACGTCCCTGGCGTGCCACCCCTCACGGCGCCGCCGCCGCCATCATTTTAGGGTTTGAAAACCCATCGAAGAGGAGGAAGAAGATAGCCATGGACATTTTAGTCTTTTCTTACATCTGATTAACTTAACTATGGTTAAATTGATAGGTGACAACGAGAGGTTATGGCGATGGCAAATCTATAATTTTTTTTAAATAATAGTGATATGTATGCTAATGCATTTCTAGAAATGATATATCTACAAATTACTCTGTAACGATGGTTTATTTGCAAAAAAACCCAAAAAAAGACAGTAAAATCACAGGCAGAACCAAGAAGGCATATTCAAGGGAGACCTCTGTCTTTTCCCTTTCCAATTTCAACACTCTGTTAGTGGAGTCTGCCCCAAAACCTTGAGTTTTCGAACCACTTAAGGCTCCAAACATCTCTGTCTAACATCAAGTCATCTATGCATGGGATCCAACCCATGCTTTGGTACCAAATCGGTGTTGAACACCAACTTATTTCTTGATCCGCCAATTTTGGGTCTTGATCCACTTCGGGCTCTAAGCCATCCTTTACAATTAAGCTCATTCTCTGGTACACAAAGCTAGCTTCAGACCTAAACATGTGCTTGTGGCACCAAACCAATTTCAGGCATCAACTTCTCTCCCCGTTGTCCACAGGAAAGCTGTAAAATTTCCTGTCAAATTTTATCCCAGAAAAAAAAGAAGAAAAGAGAAAGAGAGAAAAAAAGAGAGGAGCACTCCTAGCCTAGGCCCTTCAAGGCAAAAGCTCAATGCAAAACGTTTAACTTGGGAAGGGGGGGGGGGGGCGAATTCCACCTAACTCGGATGTCAGACAATCGGTCCTCTTGAAATGAAGTGCAAGTTGAGGAGGAGAAAAACAAGAAAGAAGCGCTTCAAGAGTAACTTAAAGAAGCAAAATTGAATAGGTGGCTGCCATGGAAATCTCCAGAAAAGGAAATCCCTCTGCGAAGAATTGCAGAAGAGAGAGCAATCCTTCTTTTCACTCAATGAAAAGTATGTAAAGCTGAAGCTGCATTTGTTACATGATCAACCTCAGCTGGATCATCACTTTGTCAGAGCTCAAGTTCTGAGTCCAAAAAAAAATGGGGCTTAAAAAAGAGATGCCCCGACGGACTTGGCCATTCCCTCCACCGCGATGGTTGAGGACAAAAGGCCTTAAAACCCGACTGAGGTAAAAATCCGAAAGGACACCTCAGGTAAAAATGGGTCACCTCTCGGTGTGAAAACCCGAAAGGACATACCGGAAAAAAAACTAAAGGGCGCCAACTTCGGCGAAAACCCGAAAGGGCAGTGAAACTGGTAATGTAAAAAAAGTATAAAAAAAGAAAAGAAAGTAACCAGTCTCTACTTCCCTGACCCCACGCCCTTTCAGAGAACCAAAAGAAAGCTCTCATACCGAAAGTCACTCGTTTCCACCTCTACACCTTAAAGGCCCACTAGCGCCATATTTCCTATGGTCAATAGCTACCTATCTACCATCCAAGGCCCGCAACCGCGAAAATCAAATCTTGGTTCCAAACCCCTTCCGAGTTCGCAACCATTAAAATCCAATCCTTTGGTCCCATGCCCTCTAGGGCTCGCAGCCACAAAAAAACCTTTGGTTCTAAACCCTTTTGGGTTACCAACCTCAAAGCATTTAATCCTTTGGCTCTATGCTCTCAAAAACTTGCAACCACAAAAAAGGGAGTTTTGGTCCCAAACCGCTAGTGACCACCAAACATTCAATCCTTGAGTCCCATACCTCTTAGGGTCAGAAACCATCCATGAACATACCGTCGTCGGTTCCATGGCATTCAACTCCCTTACATCTATAATCCAATGCCACCCCCATGGCCAAAGAAAAGCAACAGTAACTCGGGTTATCATACACTACCCGTTGTGACAAGTTTACCTTTATCAAAGCTCATTATTCTTTAAAAAAAAAAATTAGAGGCTTAAAATAGAGGTGTCTCGGCGGACTTAGCCATTCCCTCCACAAAGGTGGTTGAGGGTAAAAAGGTCAAAGAAACCCGGCTGAGGTGAAAACCCGAAAGGGCTCCTCACTCAAAATTGGGTAACCCCTCAGCGTGAAAATCCGAAAAGGCACGCTAAAAAAAGCTAAAGGGGGTCATCTTCGGCGAAAACCCAAAAGGGCAACGAGGTTGATAAGGTGAAAAATAATAAGAAACAATATATTTTCAATAATCATGAACCAACATCGTGGTTATCCTTCACTCGAAAATCCTGTCCAACCGTGGTTCGAGAGGGAAAAGCGACCACTCACTCAAAAAAAAGAAAAAAAACCAAATGCACCAAAAACCAAATCCTGAGTTTGAAACCCTTTTCGGGTCAATGAGCACCCAAAACGAAACCCAAATCATTTGTTCAAAACCCCTTCGGGTCAGCCACCATCAAAATCCACTCTTTGATTACCCAAACATTCCTTAGATCACCACAAAAAGACACAAAACCCAAAACCTTGGTTCAAAACCCCTTCCAGTCAGTAACCACAAAATAAAACCAAATCTTTGTTGCCCAAACTTTTTTTGAGTCAGCAAAAAAAAAAGAACACACCAAAGTCATGGTGCCCAAACCCCTTCTGGGTCAGTGATCATTCCAAAGCCCAAACTTCATCTTCAAGCTCATTTCAAGCTAAAAGGCCACGGGTGTTGAGCTATGGTTTTGATGATAACTAAACTTCATGTGTGATGATAATGGTATTTGATGTGTGAGTGATCTATGGAAAATGTCTTCATGATAAATGAACTCGTCGTCATGACAAACGAACTCACATGTTGATATCTTGCTTTGCAGGTACTGCTACTGGGCTAGAATGCATGCGCCTTCATGCATGTTTTAGTGTGAGAATGTTAAGACTAATGTTCTTGTTCTTTTTGCCCATACTAATGTAGATTCATTGAGTATTCATTGAGTATTCGTTGATATGAATTGGTTGCTTATCATTGTATAAAATCATCTCCACTTCATTGTTTGTCTTTGTTGAAAGGATCATCATCTTTCTCTCACTCATACAAAATCATGACACAATGATGATTGGATACATGTTGCTCTGGACTAAAGTTGGAACTCATATGAGGTTTGATTGATTTGTATTGGAAATGCCCCTTCAAATGCATGATCAATACTCTGATATAATGTGTAAGTTTCACTTTGCCAAAACTTCTTTGGAGTCAATGGTAAGCTCCCACTCTTGGTTACTACCCTTGAATCCATGGTAAGTATCCATGAGCTGGAAATGAATTTCCATGTGCCTAGATTGGGAGTGATTTATTAGTCGTGCTCTCAATTGACTTCATTGGATAGTTAAAGACTTGATGGTTTCAAAGTGTCTTATGCATATTCTTGGGGAGGTTCTTAAAATGAAAATGTTATTAAAGCATCTATGCGTCTCATGCTAATGCTTTCATAATCATACTTCATGTCATTTGGGTCTCGGTCTCAAAGCTAGCTTCATATGTTAATGCATAACCATATATTTTGATTTTGATCTAACCTCTTGCTTTATCATGTTTTTCAGGATGAAAAACTATGGTTGATCTTCATGGGATTATGGTAATATTTAATCAATAATTTTCCATTGATTTGATAGAGGTTTTAGCTATTTTTCAGACCCAAACAAGAAGGGGTCGACCCATGAGGTCGACCCTCTTAGGTTCTGTCCAAAACAGAACAGTTTTTCAGCACCCTGCCCATAGGGGTCGACCCCTGTAAACCAGAACCAAAACTTGGTTCTGTTTGGGTTCTGTTAGCCCGAGGGTCGACCCCTGGGGTCGACCCCTGTAAAACAGAACATGAAAATGGTTCTGTTGGGGTTCTGTTTGCCCGAGGGTCGACCCCAAGGGTCGACCTTTTCCGGTACGGGGCGGCGCCGTCAAATACGACCTTCGTATAAGCGCGCCAAAAGTCTTCTAAATCCGGTCCAAAAGCCCCAAATCACTCCAGGATATGTGGATCTGGTCCCTAGGCTGTCTCTTGACCGTCCTAAACACATAAATACATCTTATTGGGTTGTAAACCCTAAGGAGAAACTAGTGAGATCTGAAAATCGTTTTTCTTCTAACCCTTGTGTGTGCAGGTCGCAGGTAGCAGCTCCAGGACTTCTTCCACCCTGTTTTAAGCGTGAATGTGAAGGGAAGAAGCAGCATACAAGTCTCCAATCGATCCCCAACTGGAAGCTGCGTGGAGAATCAAGCCATCACGTCATTTGAGCAAAGATCGTTCATCTATCTCTAAGGTGATTCAAGGAAGATCTAAAGCCAACCTCCTCCCAAGAAGAGAAAGCCAAGCAAACTAGAACGAAGAAGAGCCAAGCAAGCACAGACAGAAGCTCCGATTAAGTGAAGATTGAAGCTACGTTCTAAATCAGCAGCATACATTCAAAGAGAAGCCAAATCAGGGGATTTCTAAACTAAGCCTCACTGTCATCATGCTTTGAGTGTCATATTTGTATTTCTCATAAACTCTAAGCATTTGTGTGTGTGGATCGTCTAGATCCGTGGTCGTGTGTGTGTGTCACGTCTGATTCATGTGTGGGTGCGTGGATCTTACTAGATCTACGTGTGTGTGTGTGTCTCGTCATTCTTAGTGTGTGGATTGCTGCACTTGTGGCAGCGTGTGTGTGTGTTGGTGGATCCAGTTGTCGGATCGTGTTGGAGACATCGTCTCCGTGTGTGTGTGTGTGTGTGTGTGTACTGGGGCGCGTCCCCGTGTGTGTGTGCAGGTGTCGTCCTGCGTGTGTGGTTGGAGCATCGTCTCCGTTTGGAGATTTATCCCCGAGTGAAGCTTCACCTATTTTGGTGAGGGGTGGACGTAGGGAGCCCGTCGTGGTCCCGAACCACCTTAAAATCCATGTGCATTGTGGTTTGCTTTGCGCGTTGGCTTGGTTTGATTGTTGAATCCTTTTATATGATCGTGTGGGAACGGTGAGATTGAGAGAATCTATTTCTTGGCTTAATCAACTTCCTTAATCTTGTTGTAAGGAGTTTACTCCACCACGCAGCATTCATCTTGTCTTCTAGTGCGGGGGTTAGTGTAGGTTGTAATCTAACTTGTCAGTTCAACAGATTTGATGTTTTAATTGTTATTTCATTACACTTGTTAAAAGGGAAAGAGTTTCCTTAAAATTTGTAATCACCCAATTCACCCCCCTCTTGGGTGTCATTGATCGTGGGACCCAACAATTGGTATCAGAGCTAAGGCTCTAATTTCATAGATCTAACGATCTAGAGTGATCCGGATCAATGAGTACCATGATGTACACTTTGACTTCTCCACTAGTGTTTGATGGCTGTAACCTTGATTTGTGGTTAGATAGAATGTTTAGTCTAGTCAATTCATATGACCCTAAGCTATGGAAGCTTATTTCACATGGTCCTCATGAATTGCCTAAAGACAAAAATGTCTGGACTGAAAATCAAAAACGCAAACATGATCAAAATTGCTTGGTTTTGAAGTTGTTTATTGCTGCAGTTGATTCTAACTATTTCCCCTTTGTCTCCCATTACAGATCCGCGAAGGAAATACTAGATGGATTGACAGACATCAAGGAAGAGCACAAAGACAGATGCCTTGTAGAAGGCACGAGTGAACAAGGGAGCGATCAGCAAGTTGAATCAAGCTCAAAGGTAAATTCTGATTCTGATAATGAAGATGAATTTAGCTATGAGGAGTTATTGATTGCATATGATGAGCTTGCTGATAAATATGAGAGGGTTAAGTCTGAAAATAAAAAATTGAAAAAGAATATTGGACAAAATAAATGTGATTCTCCATGTAAAGAATGCTCACACTTGAAGGAATTGATTGATGGTCATGTGTTCGACATTGAAATTCACAAATATCAAATTTCTTCTTTGAGAAATGAAAACAAAGAGCTGAGAGAGAGAGTAAGTCTTATGAACAATGGTCAAAATGAGTTTGCTCATGATAAAAATCTTGAAATGGAAAATAAGAAACTGAAGGAATTGAATAGAACCATTTCTGAAAGATTGCTTGCTTTTGAAAAAGGGAAATTTGTGAATATTGATGAATCTGAAAAAGTGCATGCTTTGTTGCAAGAAATAGAAAGTCATAAAACCATTAATGCTACCTTACATGAACAAGTCAATTCGTGTGAAAATAAGGTGGCTTCCTATGAATTGCATGTTACATCTCTTGAATCTGAAATTCTTGACTTGAATGATTCGCTATCTAAATTTGTAGATGGCAAAGATAATTTGGACAAATTGCTGGGAATGAAAGTGAATTTTCAAAAAGAAGGACTGGGATATAATCCTGTGAAGAAAAAGAAATTTGAAAACAAGTTACATACCTCATTTGTCCACATCACATGTATACCTAGTACCTCCACATCTCACACCCAACAACACACCATGTCTAGAACTCAAACCAAATCTGAAAAAGACTGTGGATGTCCAAAATGTTCATGCTAAAACCATTCATGTGAAACCCCATGCATCTAAGAAAAGAAATTCTACTTGTCTCTATTGTGGAAAACTTGGACACATGATGCACAATTGTTTCATTATGAAAAATGATGATTTGAGAGCATGTAGAAATCAGGCTGGTTTGAAAAATGCAAAGAAAGCATTCACCACAAAACCTTCCATGCATTGTAATCATTGTGGTAAAAAAGGTCACACAAAGTCACAATGCTGGTTACTCATGAAGAAAATGAGTTTTCACTCGACACGTCATACTCACATACACAAACCAGTAGAGCCAATGAGAAAGAAAATTGTAATGCCACATGTTTCCCCCCATCACTTTAGCAAATCTGGAAATGTTAAGTATGATTGCTTTCTTCTGAAAGATGATGATTTGAATGTTGTCAAAAATTGGAAATCACATGCACATGTTGCTACTAACCCACAAGGACCCAAGATGGTTTGGGTACCTAAGAAGACCAAATGAGAAATTTGTTTTGCAGGTGTGCCTTGAGAATGTAAAGCATGAAATCTGTTTTCATCAAGAAGGTAAGGCACACGGGTCAAGTGGCATAAGTCAGGTTGGAAGAAAAATCAAACACTGAACTTGAAGATCAGGTGATATCTCTCCTACCTTCTGTAGTGATTGTGTCATATTTTAACTGACTTTGTGTTATGTAGTCATGCAATCTTGCATATGTCCGTACATGCATTTAATTCATGGTTGTTTGCATATTTGTGCATATATCACTTGTCATATAGCATCTTTGTTTAAAGAAGAGCTTGAAGATTCACCAAAGCATGATTTCACTACATATATTGAGTTTGCATACACTTTCATACTCTATCATGTAAAAGTTGAACATTGTGAATTCATATCATAATGCATAGCAATCCTCCTACCTTCATCATCCATGATTACATAGTATATCAAATGGTGACATGTGGAAGGGCAGGTTAAGCCTGTCTGAAAACTATCACTATGCGTGAGGTGATCTTTGGATCTAAGTTCTCCGCCTGGTACTATGAGTCATTTACTTAAAAGGCTGCATATGGCATTGGATTTTTGTTGAACATCTTGCATTCATGCACACACACTAAGGGGGAGCAACCACATTCACCATATGAGCTTAATGTCAGGTTCACACATGAGTCATGCATTGCATCTTGAGCTATCTAGGGGATGTTGGTTGTTAAAATAATTTGTGATGCCATTGTTAATAAATCTGAATCATAATTGACAAATCAAATCTATTTTTATCTTTGGATGCAGAGTACACTCCCCAAGTCCAAGTGATGCTGGCCATTCATAGTCAAGCTTGCATCAACTAAAGGAACACCTTGTAAGGATGAAAAATGATGAGAATCTTCTCGATTGCCACAAGGAGATGAGATACCAAAACTTGAACAACCTCTAGAATCGACTTAAGCACAAGTTGGTGAAAGTCCTTGTACGTGCTAAAGCAAGTACCCAAGGCATGGTGAAAGCCTTAGAAGAATATGGATTCTCAAGGCAAAGGTAAGAAAGCAAAATCTGAAATATCAACCTCCATGAGGTTGGTGATCTTAGTGATTGAAGGCTTCCAATCTTGTCTCCTGAACCAAGGTAATTCATCCTTATCAACTCATGCAATGGCCTTTTTGTCACTTGGTGATACCTTTAGATGACAAGTGTTGATTCTAAAAACTTGAGTTGTCATTTACTAGCATGCTGTGATAAATTGGTTGAATCTAGTTTGATGTGATGAGCATAGTTAATTGATTGAACAAAATGGAAACCTTGAGAGATGTGCATGAAGTTGTTGGTTATTGACTGACACTCAATCTGAATTGCATCATCACACTTGAGTTGAATTGCATATCTGGTATATCAAATGGTGTTTGTGAAAGAGTGGATTATGTCCACTTGAAAGCATTCCCTATGCGTTGAGTTGGGTCTTTGGGCTAAAATCTCCGCCTCGTACCAAATCTTGACTGGCTTGTGATTGATTGATTTGTGAATGAATCCTTGAGCTGAGTTATGTAAATTGAAAATATGTTTGTGATTAAATGATCCATACATTTGACTTTTGGATGAATTCTCATTTCAAAACTTGTGAAAGACCTTTGAAAATCTGTTTTTGAACAATTCTGAAATTTGGGTTGCATTGCTTAATTTTGATCATTTATGCACCCTTATTCATAAAAGTCTTGTCATAAAAAATGTTTGCTGATTCATGGATAGAATGTGGATGATCTCAATAAGATTTCTGTCACACTGGCTTGAAAATCAAAGCTCTAATCTTATTTTTGCATCCTGTCTTTCATTCTCATACAGTTATAGGTTGCATGCATCAGAATCCAATGCATTAGGTGCATTTAGAACACACACCTAGCACCCATGTTAATTTCTGCATTGTATTAGAACTCATGCATTAGTCGCACTTAGTTTATTCTGTTGGCATCAATTCAATTGGTATCAAATTATCCATTCAATTGATATCAAATTGACATCACATTGCTCACATGCATGTCATAGTGCATTTGCATAAACTCCCAATGTGTGCTTGTGTGTTATTATATGCTATTCACCCCCATCCTTGCAATTTCTATGACCTTATGCCTTCTTGATAAATAATGTTATAATTGAGTCATTATCGGTGTGCTTCATATTGTACACTGTCACGCCCCGAGCGCGGAAGATACCCGGAGACGCGTGACGAGTTTATATCAATCATGTCAATCAGAGTGGTCGTGTATTCGACACAAAGACAGAGATGCGCAAAATAACAAGATAACCCAATCTTTTATTTCATAATGGATAGACTATTACAAATCCAATACTCTGTTTAATAAAAAGGAAAAGAATACATATTTGACTCAAGAAACTATAGAAAAGACTAGAGGACACTTGAGCAGCTCTATCACTTTCACTCTTGACCATTCCCATCCGATTGACTTCCATCGTCGTCGGACTTACCTGAAAAGTACAAAGGGACAAACGGAATGAGCGAACGCTCAGTAGGAAATTATATCTCAAGTACTAGCAAGGGGTTTAAGTAATTACATCTTTCATGAATGCAATAAAGCTATGCATGCTCGCATAAAACGACAAGATAGAGAATGTAATATCAAGGAAATAAAATGAACCTAATCATGAAGTTTATTCAAGATACTCAAGCAAGTACGTTTAACAAGTCATGTCAAGAACTTTGCTATCATGTATCAAGCAAGTAAATTACCCTTTTTCGGGCCACGCATTTCATGTCAAGTCAAGTACGATTCAAGTACAAGATGTGTGTGGAATGTCCAATCAAGCAAGTCAAGTACTCGGTATAATGCCAGATACCTTATCATTTTAACTCCCATGGGCACAAGTACTTTCGGGTGCTCCTCCCAGGACCAAATCGGGCCCTATATGCGCAGGCATTTATCATGTGTTTTGACATCCACTCTTGTTTATAGCCAACATAGAATTTCAATAATCAAGCTTGTAGACACGTATGACAACTTTGATAGAATAGAGTCCAAAATATGACAAAGGACATAGAATGGCGATAATAACGGTATAATCACGATATCGATAAAACTAGGTAGAATATGATTCCCTTAACTTGGGTACCATGACAAATCAGTATGGACATTCTTTATATAGAATTGAGGTCCACATGAACAGTATATCAAAGGTAAGATACCCTCATTCTTATCATAGAATTGAGGTTTACAAGAATGGCATGATATGGCATGATGTCATCATCCCATTAAGAATTTCTTATGATATACTCTTTGTATAATCATAAGGGCCGGTATCCCATGTTTCTTTAGAGTGACATGGCATCAATGGTGTAATGGTTTTTAGGGTACAACCAGCTCAGTCGGCCTTGAGGGAATCCAAGGCTACGAGGAGTCTTACGGAGGTCTCTATGACTAACTCGCTAGTCCAAAGGAACGGAATGTCCAATGGAGAGCTTGTATGTCAATGAGAGTTGAGTGTGATCGATAAAACAACGTGAAAAGTGGGACTATACTCACGGAGTGGAGAATAGTGCCGATATATGTATATAAATATATATTGAAACAATCGTTTAACAGTAACGGGTTAAAAACAGTTTACAGTAAAATAACGACTTAGGTCAAGTCGTTTCTCAAGTAATTAACGCCTAACAGAAGGGCGTTTACATATGTTTCTATTTTGCAGAATTTTCATTAGTTCAGTAATTTATCTAAAACGCGCCTTGGTCAGGGTCGTTTCTTCAAGATCTGACGACTACACCAGAAGGCGTCTTATTGTTTACATATTTGACAGAATACAATTAATTTTCAGGAATTATCAAAAACGCGCCCTGGGCAGGGGCGTTACTATTTAATTCTATTTTTCAGAATATATAAATTTCAGGATTTTAACCGATACACGCCCTAGGAAGGGGCGTTACCTTTCATATTCACGCCCTATGAGGGGGCGTTAATATGTGGAAAACGACTTTGTCCAAGTCGTTAATTCAAGTTCCTTCAGAAACTTTAAGGACAGTAACAATTTCAGGATAACAGAGGAACGAATGTAATATCATGACAGTAAAGTTAGCAGGTTGAAGACAGAGGATCATGCATTATTTTATAATCATGATTTCATAGATAATCAGTTCTTAAGATGGGTGATTAACGGTTTAAAGAAATTAACGCCTGAGTACGGGGCGTTAAACATGAAATTAACGACCTGGGAAGGGTCGTTTCATGTGAATTACCGCCCTTAACAGGGGCGTCTCTTTCAAAATATTGCAGAAAACGTATGGAAACTATAATAACCGTATGCATGACATGCTTATATATATATATCTTGCATTAATTTCATTTGGGCTACAATAACTTGAGAAAACCTACCTGAAGACTTGAAGATTGATATGAAAAGGGGGACGTTGTTGCCTTACAGCAACAATAACAGGAGGACGAGAAGGCTTTGATGAAGAACCTTTGTTCTTCGGTTCTGTAACTCCTACAAGAACAGAAGAAGAAACATTAGTATTTCTTCATACTACCTGACCGAAAGTAAAAAGGGAAAAAGAACAATACCTTTGTTCTTCACGTACGCCGCCTTCTTAACCTATAACAGAAGAAGATGAAGAACTGTTAGTTCTTCATGTAACAGACAGAGAGAAAATCAGAGGAACTATTCCTCTCTCACGTACCTTGCAGATTCCGAACGCCAAATAGCGTTGAAGGGTTCGAGCAGTAGGTTAGTTATAGGGATTTAGGAGGTCCTATTAGGGTTAGAGTCCTAGTGGAAGTAATGCTTCCAATATAGAGTCCTTGCCCTATTTAAATACTTACTAGATTAACATAATCCTTCCCGGGACAAGCTCCCGTGTCGAACGGAACTCGAATGGAATTAACGACTTTGGTCAGGGCGTCGATTCTTGAATTGACGACCTGGTTCAGGTCGTTTCTTAATAAGCGCCTTTCGTTAGGGCGTTCCTTTGTTTAAAACACGCCCAAGATAGGGGCATTTCTTGGCCTTACCGTTTTTGGCGTTCAGAATTTGACGCCGTGTGGTCAGGGCGTCACTTCTTGAATCACGCCTTTGCTAGAGGCGTTTCTAATTTAAATAGCGCCTTTATCCGAGGCGTTATTTTATATTATTTTATTTATCTATTTATTTGATTTATTTTATTTTAAAATCTTTATTGTTATTAATATTTTATCAGGGTTGCTACACCCTCCCCCACTTAAAAGAATTTGGTCCCCAAATTCAATTGCATATCATGTATACACGCGGAGTGTGTAGAGTATATACCTCTTAGAACAACTCGGGAAATCGTTTCTTCATAGATTCCTCGGTCTCCCATGTCGCTTCGTGTTCAGGATTCTTATTCCATTGCACCTTGAGCATGGGAATAACCTTATTCCTTAGAGCTCGTATTTCTCGATCTAAGATCTTCATAGGCTTCTGTTCATAGGTGAGATCTTTCTGGATCACCAGATCTCCATGTTCAATAATATGAGATGGATCGTGCACATACTTCTTCAACATAGATATGTGAAACACATTATGCACGTCGGACAATTGAGGAGACAACGCGATGCGATAAGCAACCTCGTCAACTCTTTCGAGTACCTCAAATGGTCCGATGAATCTTGGCGTAAACTTGCCCTTAACACCAAATCTTCGTATGCCACGTCCAGGCGATATTTTAAGAAATACATGATCTCCAACCTGGAATTCAAGATCTCTTCTTCTTGTGTCAGCATAAGCCTTTTGCCTGGTCTGAGCAACTTGCAATCTTTCTCTGATTACTTGTATCTTCTCAGTTGTATCCTTTACCATGTCTGGACCTAATAGTTGTTTCTCTCCAACTTCGTTCCAGCATAAGGGTGATCGGCAACTCCTTCCATATAAAGCTTCGAAAGGTGCCATTTGGATACTAGCTTGGTAGCTATTATTATATGCAAATTCCACAAGTGGCAAATATTCATGCCAGCTTCCACCAAAGTCAATGATGCAAGCTCTTAGCATATCCTCAACAACTTGATTAACTCTCTCGGTCTGACCATCCGTTTGTGGGTGAAAAGCAGTACTAAAGTTGAGCCTTGTTCCCAACGAATGTTGTAATCCCTTCCAAAAGTGAGAAGTAAATCGGGGATCTCTGTCAGACACGATTGAGACAGGAATTCCATGTATCCTGACTATTTCCTTGATGTATAGTGCAGCTAGTACATCAATTGACCATCGGCTCTTTATTGGCAAGAAATGCGCCGATTTAGTTAGACGGTCAATAATAACCCATATTCCATCATGTCCTCCTTTTGATTTGGATAAACCCATGATGTAATCCATACCAATGTCCTCCCACTTCCACTTAGGAATATCTAGAGGATGTAGTTTTCCAGCAGGCTTTTGGTGTTCTGCCTTGACCTGTTAGCATGTGAGACAGCGAGATACATAGTCTGCTATTTCTCTTTTCATATTAGGCCACCAAAAGTTCCTCTTTACATCTTGGTACATTTTGGTTGATCCTGGATGAATAGTGTACCTTGATCTGTGAGCTTCATCTAAGATCTTCTTCTTTAATTCCGGACAATCGGGTATACAAGTTCTACCTTTGAATAATAATCTTCCATCAGAAGTTAGTTGAAAATCAGATTGTCCTTCTAATCTGCCTTTGATTTCCACTAATATAGGATCATCATCCTGAAGCGCTTGTATCTCAGATAATAAATCTGACTGTATGCTTACATGAGATAATGTGACAAATTTGGCTTCCTTGTCCAAGCTTATATTGAGCTCGGAGAATTGTTCTAGCAACCTCCATTCTTGTATCATACAATTGGCTATCATTGCTCTCGGCTTTCGACTAAGGGCATCAGCAACATAATTACCCTTTCCGGGATGGTATTGTATATTGAAGTCGAAGTCCTTGAGATATTCTAGCCAGCGTCTTTGTCTCATGTTTAGCTCCTTTTGTGAAAATAGATATTTGAGACTTTTGTGATCGGAGTATACAGTAAACTGCACTCCATATAAGTAGTGTCTCCATATCTTTAGGGCAAATACCACCGCGGCCAGTTCTAAGTCATGGACGGGGTAATTCTCCTCATGCTTCTTCAGTTGACGTGAAGAGTATGCTATGACCTTTCCTTATTGCATTAGGACACATCCGAGGCCAATGCCAGAAGCATCTGTGTAGACCTCAAATTTCTCTCCTTCTATTGGTAGAGCTAACACCGGAGCTGTAGTGAGATGATCCTTGAGAGTTTGGAAACTTCTTTCACATTCTTCACTCCATTCATATCGGATCTCCTTACGAGTTAATCTTGTAAGTGGTACGGCGATCTTAGAGAAATCTTTGATGAATCGCCGATAATATCCTGCAAGACCTAAGAAACTTCTGATCTCGCTTGCATTGGTTGGTTTTTCCCAGTTTCTCACAGCTTCAACCTTTGACGGATCTACAGATAAACCGTCCTTGGATATGACATGTCCGAGAAAAGCCACTTCTTCAAGCCAGAACTCGCACTTGCTGAGTTTTGCATATAATTGATTTGTCCTCAAGACTTGCAATGCAATCCTCAAATGCTTTTCATGTTCTTCCTTAGTCTTGGAATATATCAATATATCATCAATGAAGACTACTATGAACTGATCCAAGTAAGGTCTGAATATGCTATTCATTAACTGCATAAAGGCAGCAGGGGCATTTGTTAGTCCAAAAGGCATAACAACAAATTCGTAATGGCCATACCTGCTTCTGAACGCAGTCTTATGAATGTCATCATCCTTGATTCTTAATTGATGATATCCCGACCTGAGATCAATCTTGGAAAAATATTTGGATCCTGAAATCTGATCAAATAATTCATCGATCCTCGGCAGTGGATACTTATTCTTGATAGTGAGATGATTCAACTGTCGATAGTCGATGCACAATCTCATGGATCCGTCCTTCTTCTTCACAAATAAGACTGGTGCTCCCCACGGGGAAGTACTTGGTCGAATAAACCCTTTTCGAATCAGTTCCATCAACTGCTCCTTCAACTCTTTGAGTTCAGCCGGGGACATTCTATAGGGTGCCTTTAAAACTGGACCAGCACCAGGGACTAAGTCAATGGTGAAGACCACTTCTCTTTGAGGGGGTAATACCGAAAAATCTTGCGAAAATACGTCTGGAAATTCTTGCACTACCTGAATGTCTTCTACCTTGGTTTCCTTAGCTTCTTTAACAGTGACAAAGGCAAGGAAGGATACACATCCTTTCCTGACGAGCTTGCTTGCTCGAAGAGCCGAAATAAGAGAGGATTTGCTCCGACTCTTGGGGCGAGTAAAGACTAACTCTGGAAAATCTTTGAAAGCAATTTGGCTATTGCGGCAATCAACCGTTGCCTGGTATTTGGATAACCAGTCCGCTCCCAGTATAACATCATACTCCTTTAGATCGAGGCATATGAGATCTATAGGTAAATTCCTACCTTGAACCATTACCTCACAGTTTTGGTAGTGATGAGTAATATCATTTTCACTTCCAAGAGGAGTAGTTAGAACTATTTTTATCCATTCTGGTTCTAACGGTAACGGGTCGGCAAACTTCTTAGAAATAATGGAATGCGATGCACCCGTATCAAATAAGACATAAGCATTTTTGGAACAAACTGTTAATGTACCTTCTACCAGTCCACCTTCTTCTTCTGGTTCGGTCCCCTGGATTGCATGAAGACGAGCATTCTTTGTCACCGGGCGTTTACCGTCACCGGCTTGGTCATTCATTAATGGACAATCGGGAATCCGATGTTCGCGACTCCCACAACGGAGACAAGCTCCTAATTTCCTCCAGCATTCTTCTGTCTTGTGACCAGCCTTGTCACAATGCTTGCATACTGTATTAGAAGGGGTAGTTGTGATAGAGAAAGGCTTGGTCTTTTTGAATTTCTGATCTTGAGAGGAAGAACCTCCATTACTAGTCCTCTTCTTAAAGTTGGGTTTAAAAGAACCCGAACCTGTGACTTGCTCCTTCTTGTCCTTTCCACGGATCCTATCAAATAGTTCCGTGGTATCTTCAAGTAATTGAGCTCGGCGCACTATTTCAGAATAAACTTGGATGTCCATAGGCGCCAGTTGAGTAATATAGTGGGGCCTAAGCCCATTAAGAAATCTTCGGGCTTTCATCTTCTCCGTGCTAATAAGATGCTTAGCATATCTAGACAACCTGGAGAACTGAGCTTCATAATCTGCTAATGATAAAGATCGTTGCTTTAATGCAGCGAATTCTGCAGCCTTCTTTTCTTGGACTCGGTCCGAGAAATATTTAGCATTGAAGTATTCCACAAATTCTTCCCATGTTACTTGAGTAGGATCGATGGTTGCTTCAATAGACTCCCACCAGCATCTAGCATCTTTCTCTAACTGAAATGTAGCTAATAGAACTTTGTCCTGATCCGTGCATTGCATGACACGGAATATGCGTTCGGTTTCCCGAACCCAATGCTCGGCATCGTCCGGATCGGTCGATCCCATAAACTTCGGGGGATTCATGTTCTTAAAGGCTTGGTGTAAGCTTCCAGCTCGTGGAGTACCACCTTGTGCTACGTGTTGTAGCACTTGAGTCATCCCTTGGAGGGTACGCTGCATGTTGCGCCATTGAGCACGTTCGGCAGCCATTATCCTACAATTATAATAGCTACATTAGTATTATATTACTGTGATCTTATTAAAAGACTCATTGACTCTTACCCCTTGGTTCTACCCAATCTCACTTGGTTAAACGTTCAACTTATCCTTGGACTTGGGTTTTTCCTAGGAATTGAATACCTTAGGCTCTGATACCACAAAAATTGTCACGCCCCGAGCGCGGAAGATACCCGGAGACGCGTGACGAGTTTATATCAATCATGTCAATCAGAGTGGTCGTGTATTCGACACAAAGACAGAGATGCGCAAAATAACAAGATAACCCAATCCTTTATTTCATAATGGATAGACTATTACAAATCCAATACTCTGTTTAATAAAAAGGAAAAGAATACATATTTGACTCAAGAAACTATAGAAAAGACTAGAGGACACTTGAGCAGCTCTATCACTTTCACTCTTGACCATTCCCATCCGATTGACTTCCATCGTCGTCGGACTTACCTGAAAAGTACGAAGGGACAAACGGAATGAGCGAACGCTCAGTAGGAAATTATATCTCAAGTACTAGCAAGGGGTTTAAGTAATTACATCTTTCATGAATGCAATAAAGCTATGCATGCTCGCATAAAACGATAAGATAGAGAATGTAATATCAAGGAAATAAAATGAACCTAATCATGAAGTTTATTCAAGATACTCAAGCAAGTACGTTTAACAAGTCATGTCAAGAACTTTGGCTATCATGTATCAAGCAAGTAAATTACCTTTTTCGGGCCACGCATTTCATGTCAAGTCAAGTACGATTCAAGTACAAAATGTGTGTGGAATGTCCAATCAAGCAAGTCAAGTACTCGGTATAATGCCAGATACCTTATCATTTTAACTCCCATGGGCACAAGTACTTTCGGGTGCTCCTCCCAGGACCAGATCGGGCCCTATATGCGCAGGCATTT
Organism: Amorphophallus konjac; assembly: GCA_022559845.1. Lineage (NCBI taxonomy): Eukaryota > Viridiplantae > Streptophyta > Magnoliopsida > Alismatales > Araceae > Amorphophallus > Amorphophallus konjac. The sequence goes on from CM040125.1 coordinate 281,826,195, forward strand.
ATCATGTGTTTTGACATCCACTCTTGTTTATAGCCAACATAGAATTTCAATAATCAAGCTTGTAGACACGTATGACAACTTTGATAGAATAGAGTCCAAAATATGACAAAGGACATAGAATGGTGATAATAACGGTATAATCACGATATCGATAAAACTAGGTAGAATATGGTTCCCTTAACTTGGGTACCATGACAAATCAGTATGGACATTCTTTATATAGAATTGAGGTCCACATGAACAGTATATCAAAGGTAAGATACCCTCATTCTTATCATAGAATTGAGGTTTACAAGAATGGCATGATATGGCATGATGTCATCATCCCATTAAGAATTTCTTATGATATACTCTTTGTATAATCATAAGGGCCGGTATCCCATGTTTCTTTAGAGTGACATGGCATCAATGGTGTAATGGATTTTTAGGGTACAACCAGCTCAGTCGGCCTTGAGGGAATCCAAGGCTACGAGGAGTCTTACAGAGGTCTCTATGACTAACTCGCTAGTCCAAAGGAACGGAATGTCCAATGGAGAGCTTGTATGTCAATGAGAGTTGAGTGTGATCGATAAAACAACGTGAAAAGTGGGACTATACTCACGGAGTGGAGAATAGTGCCGATATATGTATATAAATATATATTGAAACAATCGTTTAACAGTAACGGGTTAAAAACAGTTTACAGTAAAATAACGACTTAGGTCAAGTCGTTTCTCAAGTAATTAACGCCTAACAGAAGGGCGTTTACATATGTTTCCATTTTGCAGAATTTTCATTAGTTCAGTAATTTATCTAAAACGCGCCTTGGTCAGGGTCGTTTCTTCAAGATCTGACGACTACACCAGAAGGCGTCTTATTGTTTACATATTTGACAGAATACAATTAATTTTCAGGAATTATCAAAAACGCGCCCTGGGCAGGGGCGTTACTATTTAATTCTATTTTTCAGAATATATAAATTTCAGGATTTTAACCGATACACGCCCTAGGAAGGGGCGTTACCTTTCAGATTCACGCCCTATGAGGGGGCGTTAATATGTGGAAAACGACTTTGTCCAAGTCGTTAATTCAAGTTCCTTCAGAAACTTTAAGGACAGTAACAATTTCAGGATAACAGAGGAACGAATGTAATATCATGACAGTAAAGTTAGCAGGTTGAAGACAGAGGATCATGCATTATTTTATAATCATGATTTCATAGATAATCAATTCTTAAGATGGGTGATTAACGGTTTAAAGAAATTAACGCCTGAGTACGGGGCGTTAAATATGAAATTAACGACCTGGGAAGAGTCGTTTCATGTGAATTAGCGCCCTTGACAGGGGCGTCTCTTTCAAAATATTGCAAAAAACGCATGGAAACTATAATAACCGTATGCATGACATGCTTATATATATATATCTTGCATTAATTTCATTTGGGCTACAATAACTTGAGAAAACCTACCTGAAGACTTGAAGATTGATATGAAAAGGGGGACGTTGTTGCCTTACAGCAACAATAACAGGAGGACGAGAAGGCTTTGATGAAGAACCTTTGTTCTTCGGTTCTGTAACTCCTACAAGAACAGAAGAAGAAACATTAGTATTTCTTCATACTACCTGACCGAAGGTAAAAAGGGAAAAAGAACAATACCTTTGTTCTTCACGTACGCCGCCTTCTTAACCTATAACAGAAGAAGATGAAGAACTGTTAGTTCTTCATGTAACAGACATAGAGAAAATCAGAGGAACTATTCCTCTCTCACGTACCTTGCAGATTCCGAACGCCAAATAGCGTTGAAGGGTTCGAGCAGTAGGTTAGTTATAGGGATTTAGGGGGAACTATTAGGGTTAGAGTCCTAGTGGAAGTAATGCTTCCAATATAGAGTCATTGCCCTATTTAAATACTTACTAGATTAACATAATCCTTCCCGGGACAAGCTCCAGTGTCGAACGGAACTCGAATGGAATTAACGACTTTGGTCAGGGCGTCGATTCTTGAATTGACGACCTGGTTCAGGTCGTTTCTTAAGAAGCGCCTTTCGTTAGGGCGTTTCTTTGTTTAAAACACGCCCAAGATAGGGGCGTTTCTTGGCCTTACCGTTTTTGGCGTTTAGAATTTGACGCCGTGTTGTCAGGGCGTCCCTTCTTGAATCACGCCTTTGCTAGAGGCGTTTCTAATTTAAATAGCGCCTTTATCCGAGGCGTTATTTTATATTATTTTATTTATCTATTTATTTGATTTATTTTATTTTAAAATCTTTATTGTTATTAATATTTTATCAGGGTTGCTACATACACTCTGGGGGAGTAAAAGTGCATCTATTTAGGGGGAGTTGTATTGTTATGTATTCATGATATTTTCGGTATACATGCTGGATCAAATTCGCACACTTCATGCACAAAATGTGAAAATGAATGTTAAAGATAAGGATATATGAATTTCTTTTCAACACTCTCAAGATGTTAAACTTGCTGCATGTATGTTGAAGAGACAGTTGAGGAAAAAGCTGCCTACCTACCTTTGTTGAAAAATCTGAAATGAAAATGAACGGCAGAGCAATGCTCGGTCTCACTGAGTAAACTGGGCACATGTCACCTGAGACGTGATGTGGTTCATAACTGAAAAGTGTTGACTAGTACCTCTGTTCAAAATGAGGTGAAATGGTTCAGTATTCTGAGTAACCGGAAATTCTGGCATGAGCTCCATGCGTCTACTCGTGTAAAAAGGAATTATTTAAACTTGATCATTCTTAGAAAAACTCTGATTATCTGTGCAAAATTGTTGAGGTAGAGCGAAGCCTCCAATACGTTGTTCTCAAAATTGAAGTGCAGTCTGTAAAATGTCTCCCTGTGTTGATCTGAAAATCTAAATATCCATATTGAGACTATCGTTTTTCATGTTACTTACACATCTGAAAATTTGATTTAATATGTATTCAGAAAGTTGATTGACTGCATTAGCAATTGCATTAATCTCCTATTTGATTGCACAATCTCCCATGTGCTACACATGTGCATTCCGGTTGTCATGACTCTCTTGCATCTTTCCTATACCCGTCCCCTCTTAAATAAGTACGGGGGAGCTGTGTTGCATGTATATATACGTATCTATTTGTTCACTTGTGCATGCATCTTACATGCCATCACATGCATAAGTTGCATCTCATGTATTTCAAACCACAAATCAAAAATTAAAAATCTGGAATGTATTGAAAACCAAAAATTGAGTGGACTTCCCATGTTATTCACTTGCTCAAGAAATTTTAAGCTTTGCATGGCCAATGGGGAGAAAGATCAAAATCAGCTCTACTCATCTTGGCACATCCAAGTAATCAACAATTGGTGTCCTCTCTTGTCAACCACTGGTATCACAAAACAAATAAAATTCTGCAAACATATCAATCAACAAGAATATGATTTGGTCCCTTATTTATACTTTGCTCATGCTTCATCAGAATTTCAAATGTGGGTTATTATTCCTTGCTCATTTATCATGCTACAATTTGCACCTCCTTTGTTTCTTCCCCTCCTTTTGATCATGTTCATGAGGGAGAATGATTGGCATTACCCTGCTTTTTGCTAATGTTAAAGGGGGAGAAAGATTTCATGTGATTCATGATTGCCTGTGACATGGGGAGAAAAATCATTCGTTTGCCATCATGGGGGAGTTTGCCATCATCACTAAGGTTGTCATCATTCATCACTAAGTTTGTCATCATCAAAAAGGGGGAGATTGTTGAGCTATGGTTTTGATGATAACTAAACTTCATGTGTGATGATAATGGTTTTGATGTGTGAGTGATATATGGAAAATGTCTTCATGATAAATGAACTCGTCGTCATGACAAACGAACTCACATGTTGATATCTTGCTTTGCAGGTACTGCTACTGGGCTAGAATGCATGCGCCTTCATGCATGTTTTAGTGTGGGAATGTTAAGACTAATGTTCTTATTCTTTTTGCCCATACTAATGTAGATTCATTGAGTATTCATTGAGTATTCGTTGATATGAATTGGTTGCTTGTCATTGTGTAAAATCATCTCCACTTCATTGTTTGTCTTTGTTGAAAGGATCATCATCTTTCTCTCACTCATACAAAATCATGACTCAATGATGATTGGATACATGTTGCTCTGGACTGAAGTTGGAACTTATATGAGGTTTGATTGATTTGTATTGGAAATGCCCCTTCAAATGCATGATCAATACTCTGATATAATGTGTAAGTTTCACTTTGCCAAAACTTCTTTGGAGTCAATGGTAAGCTCCCACTCTTGGTTACTACCCTTGAATCCATGGTAAGTATCCATGAGCTAGAAATGAATTTCCATGTGCCTAGATTGGGAGTGATTTATTAGTCGTGCTCTCAATTGACTTCATTGGATAGTTAAAGACTTAATGGTTTCAAAGCGTCTTATGCATATTCTTGGGGAGGTTCTTAAAATGAAAATGTTATCAAAGCATCTATGCGTCTCATGCTAATGCTTTCATAATCATACTTCATGTCATTTGGGTCTCGATCTTAAAACTAGCTTCATATGTTAATGCATAACCATATATTTTGATTTTGATCTAACCTCTTGCTTTATCATGTTTTTCAGGATGAAAAATCATGGTTGATCTTTATGGGATTATGGTAATATTTAATCAATAATTTTCCATTGATTTGATAGAGGTTTTAGCTATTTTTCAGACCCAAACAAGAAGGGGTCGACCATGGGGTCGACCCTCTTAGGTTCTGTCCAAAACAGAACAGTTTTTCAGCACCCTGCCGATAGGGGTCGACCCCTGGGGTCGACCCACAGCAAGGGTCGACCCCAAGGGTCGACCCCTGTAAACCAGAACCAAAACTTGATTCTGTTTGGATTCTGTTATCCCGAGGGTCGACCCCTGGGGTCGACCCCTGTAAAACAGAACATGAAAATGGTTCTGTTGGGGTTCTGTTTGCCCGAGGGTCGACCTCAAGGGTGGACCCTTTCCGGTACGGGGCGGCGCCATCAAATACGACCTTCGTATAAGCGCGCCAAAAGTCTTCTAAATCCGGTCCAAAAGCCCCAAATCACTCCAGGATATGTGGATCTGGTCCCTAGGCTGTCTCTTGACCGTCCTAAACACATAAATACATCTTATTGGGTTGTAAACCCTAACAAGAAACTAGTGAGATCTGAAAATTGTTTTTCTTCTAACCCTTGTGTGTGCAGGTCGCAGGTAGCAGTTCCAGGACTTCTTCCACCCTATTTTGAGCGTGAATGTGAAGGGAAGAAACAGCATACAAGTCTCCAATCGATCCCCAACTGGAAGCTGCGTGGAGAATCAAGCCATCACGTCATTTGAGCAAAGATCGTTCATCTATCTCCAAGGTGATTCAAGGAAGATCTAAAGCCAACCTCCTCCCAAGAAGAGGAAGCCAAGCAAACTAGAAAGAAGAAGAGCCAAGCAAGCACAGACAAAAGCTCCGATTAAGTGAAGATTGAAGCTACGTTTTAAATCAGCAGCATACATTCAAAGAGAAGCCAAATCAGGGGATTTCTAAACTAAGCCTCACTGTCATCATGCTTTGAGTGTCATATTTGTATTTCTCATAAACTCTAAGCATTTGTGTGTGTGTGGATCGTCTGGATCCGTGGTCGTGTGTGTGTGTCACGTCTAATTCATGTGTGAGTGCGTGGATCTTACTAGATCTACGTGTGTGTGTGTGTCTCGTCATTCTTAGTGTGTGGATTGCTGCACTTGTGGCAGCGTGTGTGTGTGTTGGTGGATCCAGTTGTCGGATCATGTTGGAGACATCGTCTTCGTGTGTGTGTGTGTACTGGGGCGCGTCCCCGTGTGTGTGTGCAGGCGTCGTCCTGCGTGTGTGGTTGGAGCATCGTCTCCGTTTGGAGATTTATCCCCGAGTGAAGCCTCACCTATTTTGGTGAGGGGTGGACGTAGGGAGCCCGTCGTGGTCCCGAACCACCTTAAAAACCCTGTGCATTGTGGTTTGCTTTGCGCGTTGGCTTGGTTTGATTGTTGAATCCTTTTATATGATCGTGTGGGAACGGTGAGATTGAGAGAATCTATTTCTTGGCTTAATCAACTTCCTTAATCTTGTTGTAAGGAGTTTACTCCACCACGCAGCATTCATCTTGTCTTCTAGTGTGGGGGTTAGTTTAGGTTGTAATCTAACTTGCCAGTTCAACAGATTTGATGTTTTAATTGTTGTTTCATTACACTTTGGAGAGGGGATTTCCGCAGCCCACCACAAAGGCCGCCCAACAAGACCTACAAGGTCCAACCCAGCGAGCCCACCCAAGTGATAGCCCACAGGGCCCACTTCGGGAGAAAAGCCCAATAAATAAGACTCGAGGAACCAACTCTCCCCGGCGGCCTTCTAGGCTCGGAGGGCCCGAGACAACGGTTAGGTCCCAAGGAAGGTCCGGCCTAAAGCCCTCTCCCCATCCGAGAGAGATAGGCTCCAGCCGATCTATCCGACCCCACCCTCGCCGGGCCATGCCTATCGCTCGGACGTGAGCTAGCATCCCCGAGGCTCGGTAAAACCGGTTGATTATCTGCAGGTGCGGCCGTTCAGAGTCCTCCGCCAGCGGGAGAGTCATGGGAGCTGCCGAACTCCAAGGGGATAACGTTCCCACGATCAGGCCATGAAAGCCCCCGTTAAAGACGTAACTCCCGCCGGGAACCCCTCAGCTTACAGGACTCCTGAAGGCGGCGCACTATTTAAGCAAGGGATACCCTCCGGAAGATGGTAAGATGAACTAGGCATTCACATACCCTAAGCTCCTGAGCACGATTCGCTTCACCCTTTGGTGGAGAGGATTCTCGCGCATCAGCTCTCTCCTCCCCCCATTATCGCTTCCACCATCGCTCTACTGACTTAGCCATCGGAGGGTTTGCCCCAGGGAGATCCCCTGGGCCCTCTGACACGTTTCCCTCTCTTGCAGATTCATCTTCTGGTGATCCACAGCCCGCTCAGGACCCAGCGCGAGATTCCGCCTCTTCATCTGGCGCCGTCTGTGGGAAACGCACGAAGAGTCAAAATGGTAAGAAGAAGCTCAGGGAGGAGATCCGCCGGCGGGGCAGGTAAGGCTGTGGCGGCGGCGGGAGGCGCCCCCTCTAGGGTCTCACAGAGCCCCCCCTCCAACGCCAGCGTCCCCACCAACGGGCCACCACCCCCCCCCCCCCGGCGGAGACAGGGGCACCCCTCGACGGTGGCGCCAACACCTTCCAGGCCCTCAACGAAAAGATGGACGTCCTCGTGGAGCTCATGAGGGCCCAGGCGGCCCGGGACGCGAGGTCCCGCGCCCCGTCAGGAAGTCCCCCTCGAAGGAGTGCAACGCAGCACACCGCCGGAGGCCGCTTCACCCTCCGCGGCCGACAGCTCCTCCGCAACGACGTCGGAGGACCCTCGCAAGCTCCGCCTGCGGAGCAAGAGGCTTCCTCCACGCCGAGGAGAGGGAAGCAGGGAGCGAGACCGCCGCGCCCGGGCACCAGTGCTCCGGGGGATCGCCACGACGCCCCCCCCCAGCCCCACGGCGCGGCCACAGCCGGAACTGTCTCTCCGGCTGCGAGATTTTGAAAGACGGTTCGCAGAGCAAGAGCGCGCCCTCCGCGCCCTGCAGAAGACCTCTTTCCCGGAGGACGAGGAGAAATCCCCTTTCTCCGAGTACATCTTGAAGGCAGAGGTCTCTCCTAGAGCCTCCATCCCAACCTTCAAGCTCTACGACGGCCAGGGCGACCCAGCCGACCACTACGATATCTTCGACGCCCTGGTGACCCTGCATGGAACGCCGGATCCCATCAAATGCCGAGCCTTCGCGGCCACCCTGGTCCAAGGCGCTCAGGCATGGTTCCGGGCCCTCGCCCCGGGGTCCATTCGAGACTTCAGGCAATTCGGGCGAATTTTCAAGGAGAGCTTCGCCGGTAGCGCCCCCCCAAGGTCAGTAGCGGGGCTCCTGGCTCTCAAACAGGCGCAAGGGGAGAGGCTCCGGACTTACGTCCACCGATTTAAATCGGAAGCCCTTAGGATCCCCCGCCTGGATGTGGCCTCAGCCACAACCGCACTGACCGGGGGCACCCGGGACGAGAATCTCCGCCGCGAGCTTGTCCTCCACCCTCCCTCGACCCTTGCCGAGCTAGTGACTCTGGCACTGCGCCACGCCGAGTGCGAAGAAGTACTCAGCGCCTGCCGAGACGCAACCGGCTCGGGTCGGGAGGGGGACAAAAAGCGGACCTCCGAGCCAAACCCTGGCTCGGGTAAGAAGCGCGATCGAGAAGGAGAGCGCAAGAGAAAGTACGAGCGGTATACCCCCTTGACCGCACCAGTCTACGAGATCTATGAGGACATCAAAGACTCGGGACTTCTCCGCCAGCCCGAGCCAATGAGGTCGAAGAACCGCAAGCGGGACAGGCATTGCCTGTTCCACGGCGACCACGGGCACCACACCGAAGATTGCCATCAGCTCCAAGACGAGATCGAGCGCCTCATCCGTCTGGGGCATCTAGCCCGATTCACAACCGGGCACAAAGAAGACCGAGACGCCGCAGAGGAGATCGACAACGCCCCCCGAGGGGTCCACATCAACGTCATCTCCGGAGGAGCGGCATCGGGAGGCGACGCCAGCCGAGGAAGGAAACGTCATGCCGAGCGGGCCAGCCGAGCCTTAGAGCCCCCCAAAGGCCCGCCAATGGAGCCCCAGGTCATAGTCTTCTCCGACCAAGACCTGGAAGGGCTGAGCACCCCGCATGACGATGCCCTCGTTATCTCGGCCACGATAAATCACTGTAATGTAGACAGTATTTTGGTTGATAATGGGAGCGCCCCCGATGTATTATCTTATGACTGTTTTCTCAAGATGGGGGAAGACCCATCCAAGCTCCGCCCGATCCGAACACCCCTTTGCGGGTTTAATGGCCTGGCCACCTACCCCGAGGGAGCCCTAAGCCTGCCGGTCACTATCGGCACCCCACCCAAAACCGTTACGGTCATAGTGGACTTCATAGTGATTAAAGGCATGATAGCGTACAACGCCATTTTCGGCCGAAAATTTCTCAGCCGAATAAAGGCCGTACCATCTACCTATCACCAAAAAATGAAGTTTCCCACCAAAAACGGGTTAGGGGAAGTCCGAGGTAACCAGGCCACGGCTAGAAGGTGCTACAATATCTCGGTGGAAGCCTCAAGGCCGGACGGGAAGGATAAGGGCCCCAGGGGAGTCGAAGGAAAAGCCGTGACCACCGAGCCTGGTGGCAAATTATTAACGGTATTCCTGAACGACGACCCGGCCCTTGGAGTAAGGATCGGTGCCGACCTACCACCGGAAGAACAGCAGCAATACAAGGAGTTTCTTTCTGGATACGTCCGGGTCTTTGCTTGGTCCGATGATCAACTCCCTGGTATACCAGAGGAAACTGTGATGCACAAGCTTAACCTCGATGCCACCATGAGACCCGTACAGCAGCGGAGGAGGAAGCATGCGCCCGAGAAACAGGCGATCGTCAAGGCGCAGGTCACCAAGGGACAAGAGACTGGTCTTTTTAGACCGGTCCTGTACCCAACGTGGCTAGCCAACGTCGTCCTGGTGCCGAAGACCACCGGCAAGTGGCGAATGTGCGTAGACTTCACCGATCTGAACAAGGCCACTCCCAAGGACTGCTATCCGCTACCGAGCATCGACCAACTGGTTGACTCAACCTCGGGCAACGAGATACTCAGTTTCCTGGATGCCTATTCGGGTTATCATCAGATCCGAATGAACCCTGAAGATGTCGAGAAGACCGCCTTCATCACCGACTACGGCGTGTACTGCTACACCCGGATGCCCTTCAGATTGAAGAATGCTGGAGCCACATACCAGCGACTGGTCAACCATATGTTCGAGGGACAGTTAGGTCGGAACGTCGAGGACTACATCGACGACATGCTCGTCAAGACCCCGAGGGCCCAAGACCACTTCACCAACCTCGCCGAGACTTTCGGCACCCTCTTGAAGTACTGCATGAAGCTCAACCCCGCCAAGTGCGCCTTTGGAGTAAGATCCGGGAAGTTCCTGGGTTTCCTGGTCACTCAGCGAGGGATCGAAGCCAACCCCGATAAGGTCCAGGCCATCCTGGACATGCGCCCGCCCGCGTGTATTAAAGACGTCCAGCGTCTAACGGGGCGTGTCGCTGCTCTCAGTCGTTTCCTGTCCCGTGCGGCCGAACGATGCTTGCCCTTCTTCAAGCTGATGAGGGGGCCCAAGGTAGCATCTGCCACGTTCGCATGGGATGGAGAATGCCAGACAGCGTTCGCCGAGCTCAAAGAGTTCCTGGCTTCGCCCCCGGTGCTTTCCAAGCCTGTCCCGGGCGAGGTCTTGTTGCTCTATCTCTCGGCGACGCCGTCAACGGTCAGCTCGGTCCTAGTCAGAAATGACTCGGGAGTCGAGAGGCCGGTCTACTACACCAGCAAGGTGCTCAGCGAGGCCGAGCGGAGGTACCCCGCAACCGAGAAACTCGTGCTAGCGTTGGTTACCTCCGCAAGGCGCCTCCGACCCTACTTCCAGGGGCATCCCATCACAGTGTTAACCGGCGAGCCACTGAAGAAGATTCTGGCCCACCCCGAAGCCTCGGGGCGACTTGTCAAATGGGCCATCATGCTCGGGGCATACGACATCTCGTATCGGCCACGATCAGCTATCAAAGGGCAAGCGCTCGCCGACTTCATCGCCGAGAGCACCATTCCGGTCGAGGATAGGCCTCCGACAGCAACCGGGCCAACCTGGGAGCTATTCGTCGATGGATCGTCCAACTCGGTCGGCAGCGGCGCAGGGATCCTCCTAAGGTCTCCCGAAGGAATAGAGTTGCAATACGCCCTAAAGTTCAACTTCTTGGCATCCAACAATGCTTCCGAGTACGAGGCCCTTATCTCGGGGGCCCGCATGGCCCGACGGTTGGGGGCTGAGCGAGTCAGGATCCACACCGACTCCCAGCTTGTTGCAAGCCAGGTCAGTGGCGAGTACGAAGCTCGGGAGGCACCTATGATCAAATACCTCCAGTTGGTCCGGAGCCTGGCCCAGCAGTTCGAGGAGTTCGAGGTAGTCCGAATAGCTCGGGAGCAAAACTCTCGGGCGGACGCCCTCTCCCGACTGGCCTCCTCCCTAGACCCGGAAGGTACACGATCGGTCCTCCTAGAAGAGCTAGAGCGCCCGAGCATAAACTCGGAGCTCCTCGCCATTGACTCGGCCACTCCCGCTGACTGGCGCTCCCCCTACCTGTCCTGGCTACGGGACTCCCAGGAGCCCTCCGACCCTCGGGAAGCCCGCCGAATGAAGTACCAAGCTCGGCGCTTCGTCATCCTCGACAACGCCCTCTACCGAAGATCGTTCTCCGGGCCCCTTCTGAAGTGCCTCGGCCCCGACGAAGCGAGCCAAGCTATTGAAGAGATTCATCAAAGCCTGTGCGGAGCACATTCAGGAGGTCGGTCGCTGGCTAGAATCCTGCTAAGACAGGGGTACTGGTGGCCGACCCTACAGCGCGACTGCACGGCTTACGTACAACATTGCGACCGTTGCCAGCGGTTCGACCATTTGGTCCACCAGCCGGCCACGGAACTTGTCACCCTTACCGAGCCTTACCCTTTCGCTCGGTGGGGGATCGACATCCTTGGGCCATTCCCAACGGCTCAATCCCAGAAGAAGTTCATCATCGTCGCCATCGACTACTTCACCAAGTGGATCGAGGCTGAAGCAACAGCGAGGATCACCGAGACAGTCGTCTGGGGTTTCGTATGGAAATCGATCATTTGTCGCTTCGGCGTCCCCCGAGTGATAGTGAGCGATAACGGGCGGCAATTCGACTCTCGATACTTCCGAGACAGATGTGCCGACCTAAATATCCGCAACCACTTCACCTCGGTCGCCCACCCTCAGGCCAACAGGCTGGTTGAAAATGCCAACAAGACCATCTTGAAGGGCATAAAAACCAGACTCGACAAGGCTAAGGGTAGCTGGCTCGAGGAACTGCCTAGCGTACTATGGTTGCACCGAACGACCCCCAGGACGGCAACCGGTGAGACCCCTTTTCAGCTGGTATATGGCACCGAAGCCGTCGTTCCGTTAGAGATCGCCAATCCGTCTCTCCGAGTGATCAGCTTTTCGCCCGAGGCAAACGAGCAGAAGTTGCTCGAGAACCTCGACCTGGCAGACGAACTCCGAGAGATCGCGAACGTCCGGGCTACGGAATACCAGCGCCGCCTCACTCGGTACTACAACGCCAAGGTCCGAGGCAGACAATTCCGACCAGGGGACTTCGTTCTCAGGAAGACCGAAGCATCTCGACCACTGGAGGCGGCGGGCAAGCTATCCCCCAACTGGGAAGGCCCCTACCGAGTGATCGAGACGCTCGGGAAAGGTGCGTACAGGTTAGCCACAATGGAAGGGGAACCCATTCCCCGGACATGGAATGCAACCACACTACGCAGATTTTATTTCTGAATACTGTATCAACAAATCGGGTAGAATAAACCCCCTTATCTTTCGCATTCATTCAAGATAACTGTTGGTACATCAAAAAGGCAACTGCCAATACATTACATAGTGAAAAGCAAAAATCCATCTAGCACCGCGGCAAACGGCCATCGCCCGACTGACCCGGTCTTGACCTTCTCGCATCCAGCCACTGACTCTGCCTCGCGTAGAAACTGGCTCGGACAAGAGATGGTCGACCCAGTTGGCTCGGGTGGACCGTGACAAAGGTGACAGAGGGACAGCAAGGAGAAGGCCACCTTTCACGCGAGGAAGGCTACCTTCCAAGTTGGCAACAACCTGAAAAAAGGAGCGCCGTGAAGGTCCCCTCTCCGCCAAACTACCAACTCTTTGGAGGCGAACAGAAAGCAAGCAGCCCCCGAAGAGTGAAAGAAATGAAGAACAAAAGAGAGAGAAAGAGGCTGCGGACAGGGGTGAGGAAGGAACTGGAGCCGCCTCCTCCCCCCCCCACGGAGGAGAATGGCGGCCGGCATCCCTAACTCCCCCATCCGCCCTCCATCTCGGCGTCCGCCCGGAAGCCTCGCCGGAGCCAAGAGGAGGCAAACGGCGTGCCCCCGCACGTCGAAGCCCTCTCCAGATCCGCGCGGCGACCGTCGGACCCGTCTCATGCACGCGCGGCGACCGTGGGACCCGACCGATATTCCAGGACAGCTGGAACCGGCCGCTCCCCGTCGTCTGCAGCGTCACCTTCTGAAGGGTCCTCCATGCTCCGATCGCGACGGCGCAACGCAGAGCGAAGACGAGGGAATAAGAGCAGACCGCCGGTGAGAGTCCTAAGTGTTAAGAGGGAAGGAGCACCCTTCGGTCCTTTTTATAGGCCAAGGGAGGCCACGCGCCTTAAATGACTCCCCCCTCGAAAACACGCTATAGGATCTCCCCTGAAAGATAACCTCAAATTCCTCGATCCCCACTCTAGCGGGATTCGCGAAACACCTCGACTTTCAAAGCATGGTAATACGGAAGGACGCCCGCAAGAAGTCTCCCGAATCGACGTGCGAAAACGGCGCAAAAAATATCGGCACTTTCCAACTGCCCCGATACGCCAACCAAATCACAGCGAAGATAGCGATCAAATAAAGTAAGTCATTTATTGCCTCCCATAAAAACCTCTTACAAAAGGAAAGACAGACAAAAGGGGGAAGGGGCAAAATAAAGTTACATCAGGCCTCGGGCCCACTTTGAAGCTCGGGAACGGCAGTAGGGGACGCGTCACCCCCGGTACCCTCGGCGACGGCCGGCCCGGACACTGACCTCGCCTGTGCGAGAACTGTCCCGGTCGTAAGCCCTCCCGAGACCTCCGGAGCTGGTGACCCCGCTAGAGGCGATTCCTCTGGTTCTTCCCCGGCCGAAGATGAGGAGCTGGAATCTGACTCGTCCGAGTCATAACTCTGGCCATAAGGAAAATCACCCCCGGCAAGGTGCTCATTGGCATAGTTCATCGCCCGGCGATAGCCCTGCCTGAACCCCTTTCGAGCACCCCGGCGGAGCGCTACCTCGTAGTAGGGTAGGGCAGCTGCAATCAGGTCGGCTGAGTAAGCTTCCGAGCCTTTATAGCGCTCGATCGCTTCCGCCTCGACCTGCCCGTCCCGAGCCCGCTCCGCCTCGGCCGCACGCTCTTCCGCCCTCGCCAGACGCTCCTCCAGCTCGGTCATCCTCCGCTCGGCTTCGATCATCCGACCCTCCGCCCGGGCTCGGTCCGCCTCAGCCTCAGCGCGAAGGCGCTCCGCGTCCTCCGCCCGATCCTGCAGCTCGCCGCGCTCAAGCTCCCAGAGGCTATCCAGCTCGATGTGACGTTGACGCTCGTCTTCTAGACGTTTGCTCTTCCTCTCGAGCGATTCTTGGGCCCTTGTCAGCTGCTCGGCCAGCACCTCGGCTTCCCGTCGGCTCGACCGCGCCAACTCCCTGAATGCGAGGAACTCCCGCCGGAGCCCCTCGTGCTCCCCCTCGAGCCGGGCCAGTTTCCCCTCGCATCCACCAAGGGTCCAGGCGAGCTTCGACCGCTCCGCCTCCGTCCGGGCGTGCGCCTCTGCCATCACGGCCGCTGTCCGAGCTATGACCAGGCCGCCCTCCATCAGGATGTCAAGGACCCCGGCAGGAGTGCTGCGCTTTTCTCCCCCCCTCGTCCTATCGGCCATCGACCGGCAGAGCCGGTACAGATCACCCGAGACACCGAGCCTGACCAGAGATTCCGGCAAAGGGGACTGCTCCACCCTGGGCACCCCGCCAGAAGGCCCTGTTGTGGCGGCAGAACCAACCGCCCCGCGCGCCACGGTCGGTTGGGGTTGCAACGCCTCCCCGGGCGAACCCCCACCCTCGACCGGCGCCGCGGGATCCACCGCACCAGAAGCTGCCGGCACTTGGGGTTGCGACGCCCCCGCGGGCGCACCCCCATCTACACCGACCGAACTCTCGGTCCCAGCGCCGGCCACACCGGCATCGGCCCCTTCTGTCCCTACAGAGGGGAGAGCCGACCCATCACCTCCCTCTGCGGGGCCCCTGGTCTCCTCGGCCCCCTCTCGCTCGGCAGATGGGAGAGCCAGCCCGGAAGGGTCGGCCCCATCCTGCCCCCGAGAGGGGAGTGCCGCCGAGCCAGAATTGCCCCCGACGGCGGTAGGAAGACCGGCTTTCCTGGCCCTCTTCCTGGCCTTCGCGGCCTCCCGCAATTTCCCCACCAGGGGATCCTTGCGCTTCAGACCGGTCGATCGAGAAGACCCCTCGAGGCCGCCCCCTTGCCCTTATCTCGGGCATTGACGCGACCCACCGGGGCATCAGGCTCATCGGCTGCCGAGTCATCCCCCAGATCGATGACCTCGGCCGCCTCCTCCAGAGGCTCCCGCCTCACGTCTGCAGCAAGAAGAAGCCCCGGTCAGGAGGAGGAAAAAGAGCTACCACCCCAAAAAAAGAGCCTCAAGAGCCGTACCTGACGACGTCAACCGCGAGAGAAGACACCGTTCGATGTTCTCCGGCGTCACCAGCTCCTCGGTCGATTGGCGATTCTCCAGCAGACGGGCAGCCTGCTGCTCCACGTGGGGAGGGAACTCCTCCTGGCGAGGGGGCAGATTCGGGTGAAAGTTGGGCGAGGTCCGGCATCTCCAGATCTCGTCCGTCGCCACCGCCTTCACCCAGAAGAATTGGGTCTTCCACCCCTTGTGCGAGGAGTCCTTCGCCGCAAGCGAGATGCAGCTCCTGTTCCTCCGCGCCTGGATGAAGTAGAAGTCTTTCCCCGCCTGCGGGTGCGCTTTCAACTCAAAGAAGAAGTGGAAGAGGTCCGGAGAAGGGTAGATGTCGCGCTGGCGACACAGAATCCCGAAGGCCGAAAGAAGAAGATAGGAGTTGGCCACCAACTGAATAGGTGCCAATCGGAAAAAATTGAGAAGCTGCAGCACGTAAGGATCGAAAGGAAGCCGAAATCCGCTCTTCCAAGCCAGAAGGAAGGTGCAAATAAGCCCAGCACGATCATCCAAACTCGTCTCGTACGGAGTGGCGGCAACAAAGCTATAGCGGAGAGGCAGACGGAAACGGTGCTCTAACCTCACCTCCGTCTCCCCCAACTCGCTACAGTTGGGGACGGGATCCCGCCTCACCGACACAGGCTCCGGGCTCTGGTCCGCCATCGAGTCGAGAGAAGATCCCTCGCACGAGCTTGAAGACTCCGGGGGAGAAGGAAGCTGTTGGATTGCCTCCGCGGTTATCCTCGCCAACTCTTCGAACGCCGCCGCAAGGCTCCGCGTCTCCGCTGTGCTCTCACGGCGCATCAAGAAGCAAGGAAAGCCTAAAACCCTGGAAGCCTAGAACGATGAACAGCGCCACCTATAAACCCCTGAGGGTGGCGGCGCGCCGTTCCGTGCTCCGAGAAAAAGGGGGGCCCCTTCGTTTCAAATCCGTCAGGATCATCATTACGGGCCTCGGCGACCGCTATAAGCGGCTCCACAACGCCAACGGAATTCCACCCACCTGAGCCACGCCGGTCCAAAGCCTCGAAAAACTACTCATCCGAGCCTCCTTGGCTCGGGAGTAGGAGGGGGACAAGTGGAGAGGGGGATTTCCGCAGCCCACCACAAAGGCCGCCTAACAAGACCTACAAGGTCCAACCCGGCGAGCCCACCCAAGTGATAGCCCACAGGGCCCACTTCGGGAGAAAAGCCCAATAAATAAGACTCGAGGAACCAACTCTCCCCGGCGGCCTTCTAGGCTCGGAGGGCCCGAGACAACGGTTAGGTCCCAAGGAAGGTCCGGCCTAAAGCCCTCTCCCCATCCGAGAGAGATAGGCTCCAGCCGATCTATCCGACCCCACCCTCGCCGGGCCATGCCTATCGCTCGGACGTGAGCTAGCATCCCCGAGGCTCGGTAAAACCGGTTGATTATCTGCAGGTGCGGCCGTTCAGAGTCCTCCGCCAGCGGGAGAGTCATGGGAGCTGCCGAACTCCAAGGGGATAACGTTCCCACGATCAGGCCATGAAAGCCCCCGTTAAAGACGTAACTCCCGCCGGGAACCCCTCAGCTTACAGGACTCCTGAAGGCGGCGCACTATTTAAGCAAGGGATACCCTCCGGAAGATGGTAAGATGAACTAGGCATTCACATACCCTAAGCTCCTGAGCACGATTCGCTTCACCCTTTGGTGGAGAGGATTCTCGCGCATCAGCTCTCTCCTCCCCCCATTATCGCTTCCACCATCGCTCTACTGACTTAGCCATCGGAGGGTTTGCCCCAGGGAGATCCCCTGGGCCCTCTGACACGTTTCCCTCTCTTGCAGATTCATCTTCTGGTGATCCACAGCCCGCTCAGGACCCAGCGCGAGATTCCGCCTCTTCACACTTGTTAAAAGGGAAAGAGTTTTCTTAAAATTTGTAATCACCCAATTCACCCCCCTCTTGGGTGTCATTGATCGTGGGACCCAACAACGGGCTTACAAGTCATTGGCCCTACATCTTCCTTATGATGAGGGGTCAATGGAAATCCAGACATTTTGTCCCAACAGCAATAAGCGGCTGCAACAACAAGTAGCAAGCAACCCGCAACAAGTAACAAGCAAGCAACAATGGCCGACAAGCGGCAAGCAACACGTAGCAAGCAACAAGGAGCAACAGCAACAAGTAGCAAACAAACAACAACAATAACATCATATGCAACTACAACATCTACAACAACAAGGGCAGCAACAGCAACGACAGTAGCAGAAGAAACAAAATGGGACTAAAATTGAGGTGCTCCGACGGACTTAGATATCCAACTTGTTGGTCGCCTAAGGGTAAAAAAGTCATAAAACCCGGTTGGAGTGAAAACCCGAAAGGGCGCTTCAGGCAAAAATAGGTAACTCCTCAGTGTGAAAACCTGAAAAGGTGCATTGGAAAAAGCTAAAGGGGCCCAGCTTCCGCAAAAACCCGAAAGGGCGGTGAAGTTGATAATGTGAAAAAAAAAAAAAGAGGAAGAAAAAAAGAAAGAAAGAAGGAGAAAGGAGGAACGCATCGTCATTATGGACCATCATCTCAAACCTCCTTTGTCTGATAGCTTTGTCCCACCGTGACGAACACATCATCAAAACTATCAAATCACAAGTTCCAGAATAACCCACCCAAATTTCAACCATTGGCCCCAAACCATCAAGGTCAGCCACCACAAATTCTAAATCCCAACCCCAATCTTTGGCTTTCAAACCACAAGGGTCAGCCAACCCCAATTTCAATCATTGGCCTTCAAACCATAAAAGTCAGCCAACCCAAGCCTAAAACCCAAGTTCCTCGGCTTCCAAACCATAAAGGTCGGCCGACTCAACTTCACTCATACTCTTTGACTTCCAAACCACAAAGGTTAGTCAACTTAACCACAACTCTAATCCTTGGCCCCTAAACCACAGAGGGCAGCCGAATTCAACCCTATTCCAACACTTAACTTTTGCGCTACGGAGGTCGATCACCCAATTCATAACTGCTAATTTCACATTGCGAGTGAATTAGCCACATCTACAAAGTCAATGATCCCCCATCTATCTCAAGAGGAAGGGTCCAGAGGTCCACAAGTTTCTTTGCATCACAAAAAATCAAGCACACTAAAAAAAAGGAAAAAAAGAAAAACAAAAGAAAAAAAGAGGGGTTAAAAGAAAAGAAAAGGAAAAGGAAGAGAAAAACAACAAAAAAGGAAAAAAATGAAGGAAAAAAAACTACTATTATTCATCGTCATGAGACATCACTATGGACGTCTCTTATCCTATGGTGTTGTCCCATTGGGGGCAAGCATATCTCAATACTAAATTTCATATGTAACGTTGATTGCATATCACTTGAGACTGTCAACTCTACCAAAATTTTGACTTTTGGTTTTGACCAACAAGTCCTTTTAGACCATCAATTCCACCAAATTTCAATTCTTGGTCTTGACCTACAAGTCCTTTTGGACCGTCAATTCCATCAAATTTCAATTTTTAGTCTTGACCTGCAAGTCCCTTTTGGGCCATCAATTCCACCAACTTTCAACTAGTGATCTTGACTTACATGTCTTTTTTGGACTGCCAATTCAGAGATCCACCCCAAATTCTCGAAACCTCAAACCGTCGGCGTCAAACGACAAAAGTCAGTCAAGCCTTAAGTGCAATCCATGGCCCCTAAACCATTTTTGGTCAGCCCCAAATCCAAATACTAAATTTTCGACTTCCAAACCTTGTTTGGTCAACCCCAAATACTCAATTTCCGGCTTCTAAACCATGTTTGGTCAACCCCAAATACTCTAACTTTTGGCTTCCGAACCTTGTTTGGTTAGCCCCAAATACTCAACTTTCGGCTTCCAAACCTTATTTGGTCAGCCACAAAATACTCAATTTCTGGTTCCTAAACCATGTTTGGCCATCCCCAAATACTCAATTTCCAACTTCCGAACCTTGTTTGGTCAGCCCCAAATGCTCAATTTCCGACTCCCAAACCTTGTTTGGTCAGCCCCAAAATACTCAATTTCCGGCTCCTAAACCATGTTTGGTCAACCCCAAATACTCAATTTCCAGCTCCTAAACCCCGAATACTCAATTTCCGGCTTCCAAACCTTGTTTGGTCGGCCCGAAATACTCAATTTCCGACTGCCGAACCTTGTTTGGTTAGCCCCAAATACTCAATTTCCTTTGCTAAACCATGTTTGGTCAGCCCCAAATACTCAATTTCCGACTTCCGAACCTTATTTGGTCAGCCCCAAATACTCTATTTCCAACTCTCAAACCTTGTTTGATCAGCCCCAAATCCAAAATACAACCTTTGGCCTCCAAACCGCCAAGGTCAGCCATTTCAAACCCCAACTTTAAATCCTTGGCTTCCAAACCATGAAAGTCTGCCAACTTAAAGTTCAAACCATAAGCACCAATCAAGTTATCCTCGTGACGCCTTAAACTTTTTCCGTCCCACCGACACCACAAGTGTTTCAAAAAAAAATCCAATGAAACCACTTGCAAAATGGGTAAGGACGAACTTCATGAAGAACGCCCCTCTAGTGCCAACATCTGCACTTGGAGGTGACTCATCTATTGAAGACTAAAGAAAATAAATCTTCAACAGCTGAGTTTTCGTCAGCTAGGGCAATCACCAAGATAGGCGCCTTCAAAGGAGCCTCTGCATCTGGCAAGCTGGTAAGTGCATCAACTCCGACGACGAAGTTGCACTCTCAACTCCCTTCGGTGCCTCAGGGGATTCCACTGGGGAAGGCCCTCCCGCTAAAGAAAAGAGAAAGAAGAGAAGAAAGAAGAGAGACTGCAAATCCAATGAAGAAAGCAAATTCTCTTGCATTCATAAAATCATGTCAAGTGCCTGAGACAAGCCCTCAGGATGATTGCAAATAAATGAAAGAACATACAGTAAGAGTCCCGAGAAAAGCCCTCAGATAACTGCAAGTAAACGAAAGAATGCACATCAAGTGCAAAGCTTAGCGTCTCCTGGGTGCATCTTGTTCCTACTATGTTTCACAAAGTCGTCCTACATAACTCCAATGGAAGGAAAATGCTCCTCATGAAGCGGAGTCCACAAAGCAAAAGACTGCATTTGTAAGAGCATTAGGTCACTCAAATTTGAAGCTATGGAAGCTCTAAAATTCTCCCAATACATGGACTTGATGTGATAGCTCGAAAAGAACCTGCAAAGCAAAAGGGGAAAACCATCAGTACACAAGAAATCTCAAGTTTTACAAGTAAAGCTGATATGGAAATTAAAGATTGGGATATTGATTTTCGTACTCTGACATGACATTCTGGAAGAATCCCTTCAATAGAACTTGCAAAGAAAGGCATTTATATACAAGAAAGTTCAAATCATACAAGTAATATTGACATGAAGATATAACTCAAGTAACAATAAATGCTTACCCAGTGAGTCCTATGACTCAAAAGAAGCACGCAAGACCAAGCTCCGGGTAAAGTCAGAAAGGCAACACCTAGCAAAAAAACTCCAAACCAAGCTTCAGACAAGGTCAAAAAGGTGACATTAAGTGGGAGCAATCCAAGTCCGACTCCAGGCAAAGACAAAAGGGCGAGACCAAGGCGGAGCCCCCCAAGTTAAACCCTAGACAAACGAAGGAACAAGCAGGCAAGAAGCCCGAAGCAATACTAAGTACTAACATCTCAAAACTCTGGTCTTTATATGACCGAGTTTGAAAAACTACCGCCTAAAATAATCAAACAGGCGATTAACGTCACTTGCCAAATACATAAAGAAGAGGCTGATTGGGTCAAGGTGACCTCAAAGAAGCATGGTCACCCTAAGGCCCCTAAAAGAAAAGCCCAATTCAACAACTCCAATTCTGAAGGCACCTCCCAGTCGCCCGCAAGGGCAGAAACTCCTCCGATTGAACTAGAGTCAGCTAAAAAGCAGGAGAAGAACGAGAAAAAGGATCTAAAAAGAAGGCTGAAGAAACAAGCATCCTCTCTAGTGCGACCGTCATGCTAGGGTGTCTCACCTTATCGGGGAATGCCAAAAAATCCAAAGCTACATTGAAACCCTTATGCAAAAGGGAGAGATCGATACCCAAAGAAGCTGCGTGAAATACAAAAATTGTAGACAGACAATCGAACAGTTATTAAGCCAAAACTGCCTCGCAGAAATTTTGCACAAGGAGGACCTTGTCTTCTACGAGCTAAAGTGGCCAATGCTCTAACTTCAATTCGCAACCAACCCAAAGGAGCAGGTCAACAAATATATCGGGCGAAGCATCAAGCAATGCTCGATCCAAATGCCGAGCAAAGCCAGAAAAGCAAGTCTCAGCAGGAAAATCTCAAATCAAATATCGAGCAAAGCCAAAAGGGCAAGTTTTAGAAAAATGAACTCCAAACCAAGCTCCAGGCGAAACTAGAAAGGTAAGTCCAAGGAAGAGAGCAACAAAAGACTGGTGTTCAAAAACCCGTTGATGTATTGGGAAAATCCATGCAACAAATACAACAAAGAAAGGGGGGATGAAGAACAAAAGAATTTCAGTCCAAAAGAAATCTATTGATGCATTTTGTGATGAAACTCTATCTTAGGGTCTGCTTGGTGGAGCGGCTCCATGTCACTTCCCTGGAGTGATGTGCGCTCTCTTGAATTCTTTTCTAGGGACTACCGAGTTTAGAAATATTTGATTCAACCAAATAGGCAATAGAAGTCAGATGGCTCGGCGCAAAGTGTCTGATAAAATTGACGTCGGCCCAGACTGAAATAACAAACACTGCCCAGAATTGGTGATAGCACCATGCAATAATAGAGCTCTAGAGCAATGTATAATATATTTGAGTTCCACTCCTGGACTGTCGTCACCATCAACCAAATTCTCCATCATGTCATCAGGGCTTAGAGGGAAAAGAACAAATCCAACAATATTCTCTGCCATGTCATGAAGACTGAGGAGAGCAACGGAAGTGCTAAAATGCACAGGCCACCCGCCATCACCTTCGACTCCGACGGCCGTCCCGTGAGGGGCATTTCTTGAACCTTGATTTTTTTTTGAAAAAAAAAGAAAAAAGGAGAAGAACAAAAGAGAAAAAAGGGCCAGACCCCCCCTCCGCCACTCTCCTCTCTCTCTAAAACAACAGGGAAACCAGAGGGAACCCCCCCTCCGGCCAAGCAACAATAGAGGGGAACCCCCTCCGGTTCTGCAACACCGGAGGGGACCCCCCTCCAGTACAGTACAACCGGAGGGGGGGGACCCTCCGGTCACTGCGTAACTCGAGAGGGACCCCCTCCAGTCCTCTATTGTTTGCTTTGCGTAAGGAAAAACAAAAAAAAGAAGAAGAAAACAAAAGAAGGAGAAGAAGAAAGAAGAAAAGAAGGGAGGGGGACCCCCTCAGGTCCCTCCTCTTCATGTGAAGAAAAAAAAAGAAGAAAAAGAGAAGAAAAAGAAGGAAGAAGAGATGGAAGGGAGACCCCCTCCGGTGGTACTCAACCGGAGGGGGACCTCCTCCGGTCTCTCTTTCATATGCAAGATACAAGAAACAAAAAAAAAAAGAAAAAAGGAATAAGAACTAGTTGAACTTCTATCGGAGGGGTTTCTTCCAAGCCTCCATCGGAGGCACCCCACCTCCGGTCCACTCCCTAATACCTATAAAAGGGTGGTTGGCCGGCTAGGAAGGGGGGAGATATGCAAAGCAACAGCAATGGGGGGAGTCGAAGACTTGGAGAGCTTCTACGCAGCAAAAAGGCCAGTGCAGGTTGGCTTGGCGAGGAAGAAGAGGGTGTGGTCACCACAAAAGAGACGCCCCCCCTGGGAGTTCTAGTCACCTCCTTTGGGAATGGTGAGCCTAAGAGACTCCTCACCTCGTAATGCTATGAAGCCATCAATTTACTTGAAAGGAATTTATTGTGTTGTACATGGAAAGGGAAGATGAAAAAATTCCTTGTGCCCATACATCAAAAGGGAAAAATCAAAATGCATTGAAGGAAAATCAAAATGTATGGAAGAGAGAGAAAAAAATGAAATGAAGATGGATTCAAGAAAATGGAAGTAAAATGAATCCAAGTGTTAGAACCTTACATAAATGTCTAAGGTTCTGAAAATTTTATGGAAAATTATAGAAATGTTCAAGGTTCTACAAATCTGGTAGAAAATTTCATAAACATCCCCAGTAGTCAAAAACTTACGAACATACCCCCAATGTTAGAAAAATTACAGAAATATGAGATTGTCAAAAAATTGTAGAAATACCCCCGGTGGCGAAAAAATTTCAGAAATACCCCCGATGACAAAAAATTGCATAAATACCCCCAATGGTGAAAAAATTATAGAAATACTCCCGATAGCAAAAAAATTGCATAAATACCCCCGATGGTGAAAAAATGCAAAAAAAATTCCAAAAT
Source organism: Amorphophallus konjac (assembly GCA_022559845.1). Lineage (NCBI taxonomy): Eukaryota > Viridiplantae > Streptophyta > Magnoliopsida > Alismatales > Araceae > Amorphophallus > Amorphophallus konjac. The sequence continues at coordinate 281,849,991 of CM040125.1, forward strand.
ATCAGAAATTATAAAAATACCCACATTTGTGAGAAAGTTGTATGAAAGTCCTCGATTCACTCTAGAAACTGCATAAAGTTCATAGCCTGTTTAGATATCACCAAAGAATATTATTGTTATGATTTATGCGGTTTGCACGACTCGGTGGAGCGAGACCAAATACCTTCTCTGAAGCGGTGTGCACTCTCCTGAGTTCAACTTATAGCTAGCCATCTAAATCCATGTATCTTTTTCATACCCAAGAACTATCATATCTGGAAACTCAGAAATGGATAAAATTGTAAATAAATCTTGACAAATCAAGAAATGATAGATAAGCCCAATAAGTCAAGAGGTGATGAGGCTATCTTCGAAAAATCAATATCCAAGAAGTCGAATGACGGGGTTATTCCGAGCCCAAGAAGTCGAATGACAGGGTTATTTCTGATAAGTCAAGAAATTAACACAAGGAATGCCCAAGAAGTCAAATGATGGGGTTATTTCTGAGAAATCAAGATATTAAGATGAGTAATACCCAAGTCAAATGGCGGGGTTATTTCCGAGAAGTCAAGAAATCAAGACGAGGAATACCCATGAGGTCAAATGACGGGGCTATTTTCGAGAAGTCAAGAAATGAAGTCAGGAGCGCCCAGGAAGTCAAACGACGGGGTGATCTCCGAGAAGTCGAGAAATGACATATATGTCCAAAAAGGTAGAAATGCTCGGGATCTTTCTGAAACTGGAAGAACACCCCAATATTTTGGAAAACTGTAGAAATATCCTGATGGAGGAAAATTACAAATATACCCCACCTCAGGCGAAAATGTCCTTTATGGACACCAACTCAACCTAAGGGTCCGATCACAATCAAAAGAGTGATCATGACCATGAAGCAATTCCGACGGACTAACAATGATCATCTTAGCGATCCAACGGTCCGATCGTGATGCAATTCAAGTTTAACGGTCCGATCAGGGGACAAAAATAAATTTAATGACCCAATCAGGACGAAATCAAATTCAAAGATCCAAATGCAGACTGAAGCAAATTCAAACAGTCTGATTGCAACCGGATGTAATCTTGAAGACCTGATTACACAATCAGGACCATATGTAAAGATCTTGAAAACAGATTGTAATTCAAATTACATGTGTTCAAGGAAATAAAGTCTTCAAATTTATTTATTTGCAAGAGTATGTACCCGTAATGGGGGATCATCAAGATCATTTATGTCACAACATGTAGAGGCAAAAAGCGTTCTTTGACAGTTAATCAAAGGTGTTCGGACTTGTTACAATGTAAATTAACATCAACTCCGATCAGTGGGGAAAAGTCATATACACGAAACCTAAATCGTTTGATAAACTTAAAACGTAAAATAAAAAAATGCAAATAAGCATGCTGATGATACCCAAAACCGCCCAAATTTTAATTCATCATCAGCGTGTCCGCATTTATTTATTTTTTGCGTGTAAACAACACACAACCTTGCAGTTGCCCATGAAGTGCTTACCCAACTCTCTTACCCCAAGGGACTATTGTGTCCCCTGATTTTGATGATAACAAATCATAAATCATTAGTAGATAATTGAGGAATATCTAACATGTTTTGGTCTAATGAATAGACTAAACAAGTGCAGGAGAATTTCTCTAAGTGATGTCTCGACACCGTCTGATGATGTCTCGACACATCTAGAAGAGATCGTGTTGAAATACGAATGGTTGAGCTTCAGCAGAAAAGAATGTGTCGACACATCTAACCAATGTCTCGACACCTCCAGAAGAAATCAAGCTGAAGCCGTTGTCTGTCTGGCCTATGAATTAATCGATGTCTCGACACACTGAGTGAAAAGTGTCGACACACCTCAAAGCCTCACTTCTCTATGGCGGACATGTCTAGACACCTTCGTGTGATGACTCGGATCCTGGCGCGTAAGACTCGACACCTTCGTGTGGCAACTCTGTACATGACGCACATGTCTCGACACCGTTTGAACGATGTCTCGACACATTAGCCATAGGTCTTCAAGATATTTAATGGATGTCCCGACACACTGTGTAAAGTGTCGACACATCAGTGTTCAACCAGAACGATTTTGAAATCGACAGAAACTGTCTTCAAGATATACAATGGGATGTCTCGACACACTGTGTGGAAAGTGTCGACACATTCGAGTTCGACCAGAACGGGTCTGAATCCGATAGAAGCCGTTTTCAAGATCCGAAACTTGTCCTGGAGGATCCGTTCTGTCTGGTAAAAGTCGTCAAAGACGATACTCTGTCAAAGGACTGTGATCTGACAGAGAAATCTCCTGAAAGGACTGTACTTTTGCTGATATGGTCTCCCACCTACCCACATATCTGCAGACTTGACAGAAATAGAGTCAACTTGGCAAATAGAAGCAAATCAAATTATGTGGACCTGACATTCTGGGTTTTGCTTGAAAAGTGGACAACGTTGGTGTCGCTGAAGACACCCAAAATATCAGGAGCATGAGCTCCAGTTCGACAAGCAAGGCAAGCAAGTAAAGAAAAGAACAGCTAGAAGCTTGCTGATGAAGTTATCTTCTTCCTGGTGATGCTGCCTGCGTGAGTGCAACAAAAAGAAGATGATCCTCTTCCTCACGAAAAGAGGGCCAGAGATACTCATGCGCACCAGAGAAGAGACCCACCTGGGATTGTTGATGACACTGAGGACCAGCATGATTTTCAGCCAGCTAGACACTCAGACTCAGATAGCAGGCCAGTCACTTCTAGAATGGGCAAGCCACCTGTGCAGTTAAGAAGTACATCAGTGCATGGGCTAACTGAGAGGACAAGTGCTGTTGCTCGAGAGGACCCGACAATTGAGCAGTTGAAGCAGATTTATGTGAGACACACGCCAAGGGCAGGAGGATGTTGTGCCCCTGTGGTCTTGATGATTGGTTTTGATGATAGCAAACACTATAAGTCACCATATGCATGTGTGCATGAAAGACCTTGTTGATTCAGTTTAGCAGTCATTCATATGTTCAGTCTTTCAGATGCTCAGTCATTTTATCTGCTTACACTGTGACTCATTGCATTTGATGTTCAGTCATTTATATCTGCTGCATAAAGCATGTTTAGTCATTTAATCTGCTGCATCTCTCTGCTTGTGGAAGTCTCAACTTCAAGTCTAAACACCGCACAGCTTGCAAGACTTCAAGTCTGCACAATGCACAGCACGCGAGTCACCAAGTCTATACATTGCATAGACTGCAGGCATTCTAAGTCTGTACATTGCCTAGTGTCGCAACACCAAGTCTGTACAGAGTTCGCGTCTCATGCATCGTCTTCATAAAGTCCATACATTCACTGTAGCTTGCGTAGCTGAAGTGTGTACATCCATCGTCTCATGAAGTGTGTACATTGCGTTACATTGCTAAAGTCTGCACATTGTGCTTTGAAGTTGCATCAAGTCTAGACATTGTCCTGTAGCAAGCACGAAGCCAAGTCTGTATATTCGTCAAGGGGCCAAGTCTATACATTGTGTCGTTCATCACTTCATTTGGAAGTCTGTACATTGGATTGTTCATGCAGTGTCTTTCAAAGTCTATACATTCATGCTTGTTCATTCATCCAAGTTTGTACAGCCCTCTGCATTGCACTTAATGTCTATACATTGTGCATCGTCTTGTTCAGCGTCTCATATGCACATTTGAGTCAAAGTCTGCACAGCATAAGTCTAAACACTGAGCGTCTCATTGAGCGTCTCATGTAAGTCTATACATTACATTGGCCTTCAAGCTTTACAAGTCTGTACAACGGCCTATTCATGCATTCAGCCCAAGTCTGTACATCGGACTATTTCAAGTGAAGTCTGTACATCCGACTGTTCATGCACTCATCTTAAGTCTATACATCCGTCTGTGCATTGTCTTGGCCATCGTCTCACAACCATCAAGTCCATACATTGGTCGGTGGCAAGTCTGCACATTGGACTCTCACTCAAAGTCTGTACAGCGCCATGTTCATATGATTCTAAGCCTATACACTGCACTGTAGAAGCTCGAGGTGAAGTCTGTACAGCCACCAGTTCGACTTGTAAGTCTATACATCGGTAGCTTTACCGACGTTGCACTCAAAGTCTATACACTGATAGCTTTACCGTCGTTTCCCTTGGCAAGTCTATACATCGCAGTTGAGTGGAAGTCTGTACAGCCATTGTGTTGCCAAAGTCCATACATTGTGAACCTCAAAGTCTGTACAGACTTTGCCTTGTTCAAGTCTGTACATCGACCCTTTGGCAAGTCTATACATTGAAAGTCTATACACTCGATTACCTTGCCTTGATCAAGTCTGTACAGAGCTTCATTGTTCAAGACTGTACATCGCTCAGTTGACAAGTCTATACATTGGAAGTATATACATTCCTTTGCCCTGCATCGCTCATCAAGTCTGTACAGCCTTTCTCTTTGCATGTCTGTACATCGTCCATGATGTCTGAACAACGAGCAAGTATGTACATCAAGCTAGTCTGCTGACTAAGTCTATACAGACTTTGCTTGCACAAGTATGTACATCGCTCATTTGTCTTGGCAAGTCTGCACATCGATAAGTCCATACATTGTTCAGTGCATTGCATTCATCAGTCGTGAAGTCTATACATTGAGTTGAAGCCTGTACATCATGCATCTAGTGATTCAAGTCTATACACTACGTTCATGCATTGTTCTCATCGAAGTCTATTCATTGAAGTCTATGCATTGCTTCAGCCTTGCATCCACAAAGTCTATACAATGCCACAGACTTGCATACATGAAGTCTATTCATCCTCTGCCAGCCTGCACGCAGCAAAGTCTATACATCGACTGGCAGTCTTCAGCAAAGTCTGAACATTGCATCATTGTGTATGAATTGCTTTCTTCAAGTCTATACACTGCATCATATGCATACTGCAGCATGTGTCAGCAAGTCTATACACTGCATCATATATGCATATTACAGCATGTGTTAAGAAGTCTGTACACTCGTCTTGCCTCACACGATCAACTCTGTACAGCCATCCATGCTTGCCTTGCTTGCTGAATGAAGTCTGAACATTGCCTTAAGCTAATACTGTCTTCGACTGATTAACTGACAGGATTGTTGGACGAGGTTAATGTGTCTGGGCACGTGACTCGAGGTGGGCACCTGGCACGTGATCCAAGAAGCTGAGATACTGACACGTGGTAGCATCACTTGGGCGGGAGAAGTGGAAAGCACACGCCCTAAGCTGCTGCTATATATATAGAAGATGTCTTCCTCAGAAGAAGACTAATGAGAAGAACAGAAGAGGGCTGATCAAGACTGTGAGTGAAGAAAGAAGAGTGCAGCAGAAGAAAAAGAAAAAGAGAGAGAGAGGTCATGAGGATTGAGAGAAGAAGAGAAGAAAGTGAGAGAAAGAAGTAGAGAAGTAAAAGAAGAGAAGGAGAAGAGAGATAGTGAGAGTTCGTGGAGAAGAAGAAAGAAGTCTCGACTGAAGATCTGTCTACTGGACCGTGGATCAAATCCAGGCCAGTCAGCTCCATGGGAGCCATATCTATGTTATCTTTCTTTACAGCTTTCTGATCGCTGTGTATTTTTCCTTTCTTAGTTTTCTTTTTTCATTTGGTTATCTTTGTTCTTCCGATTCTCTGGATAGAGGTCGGGTCCCTCCTGGTCTGGAGGAAGAGAGGTCTGTGACCTCTGGTTTGCTGGTGACGGGGAGTCACTGGTGTGTCCCCTCCTGGTCTGGAGGAAGAGAGACTTCGGTCTCTGGTTTCCAAGTGGCTGGGAGTCACTTGGGGTGTCCCTCCGGTGTGGAGGAAGAGGGGAGGTTGTTCCCCTGGTCAAGCTGTGTGGCAGCATCTGTTGCAGACTGAGTCTGCTTGTCTAGCGTTGCTAGTGGAAGCCTCACTCCGGTTGGGAGTGAGGGGTGGATGTAGGTCTGGAGGATCGAACCACCTAAAAAATTATTTGTGCAGTGGTTTGCCTTGTGCGTTAGCTCCATATCTTCTACCACCTTTCACAGATTGTCTGAGCGTTCATATTGCTATCTTGCAGTAGGTTGATTACCTTCTTCCGCTTCCGCTAGTTGATTGTTTAGGCGCGAGATAGATGTTTGTTCTTCGGTTCAAAAGAGATTCTGATAAGTTTCCCAGCTTGTCTATCTTGTTCTAGTTTTTATTGAGCGAAAAGTTTTTAAGGGTGGGATTCATTCACCCCCCCTCTGAATCCAGCGCACCGATCCTATCAGAGGATTCATGTCAACGGTGGCTAAAGAAATCAGACCAAAACAGAAAAAAGCATCCCCAAAGGCCAAAAGGCGACTGGTTTCTAATGGTGATGATGATGCTGGTGATGATGATGATGATCCCAGTGCAGCTGCAGGTGCTACTATTGGCGGTGGCACTGCTGGTGGTCCTTCCTCCTTCCACGCAGACACAGGCAGAGGATACAGTCAGGGTGAGCGAGGACATGATTCACAGAGTCAATATGGGCATCCATCAGGTTATGGAGGTGGCCAACAGGAGGCAGCCATTTATGGGTGGGGTCATGAACTAGTATTCCAGTTCCATCCATATCCGACCAGTTCCTCTTCTCTTCCTCAAGATTCTTATGCTGATACTGGATGCCAATCAAGCCAACCAAACACTCCAAGAGAGATCCAAAGAGGGATGCAGGACTTGGCTACCTCATTGTTTGGTTATAGTGAATATAGACCATACATGCAACCTTCTTATGGGTATAAACATGAAAAGCCAGACGATGAGGGAGAAGGTTCTTCTAGTTATTATCCATATTAGTGCATCATCATTTAGGTAAGGATCACGTTTATTGTACAGTTTGAACCTATTTCATGTTTAATATGTACTCAATATTTGTTTAATAACTTCAATGCTTGAACCCATTAGTCTTCTTGTGTAATGCACTTAATCCTATTTCATGTTTATTCCCCTGTGCTTGAACCTAATTCATGTTTAGTATGTACTCAAGAATATTAGTTTAACATGTTCAATGTTTGAACTTCAATGCCTACTTCATGTTTATTGCACTTAATCTAAGTTCTTTACAATCAAATGCAAGTCTAATGAATTTTATGAATTTTATGTGATTATTCATATTTTTTTGAATTATTTCTGATTTTTTAGACTTATTTTAATTTTTTTTGAAGCTTTTCAATGGGTTTCAGCCGGTTTCGGCCGAAACCGAAACCGAAATCGAGTGGTTTCGGTTTCGGACTCGGCCGAAATCGAGTCCGAAACCGATACTGACATCCATGCAGGTGGGTCCGGGTCTTTTGACCCCACCCGTTCTCTCCCCTACGAAAAAGAAAAAAAAAGCAGAAAACGGGAAAAAAATGAACCCTCTTAAGGTCATTTTCATCCCATTCAACCCGTACAGGTTCAAACACCTCCGGGTAGCCCTCCACTTCTATAAATAGACCCCCAAGAGTCCAGAAGAAGGGACCTAGCATCAAGCATTCAGCATCGGGCACCGGCATACGCGAGAAGAACACTTGTTCGTCGTTTTGACCCTTGAGGGATAGGTGATCCCCGGTCTTGTATTTATGCCCCTAAGGGGTATTTTTGTAACCATGCCCTTCTGCGGGCCATGTATGTAAGTTTCTACGCCCCGAGGCGGCTAAATTATGTAGTTTCGCCCCTATAACGGGGAAATTACGGAAATGTCTTCCCCGGGATTGCGAAAAACAAAAGTCCTGTTGTTTGCAGTTGTACCCTGCAATCTTTTGTAATTGGGGATACGCCCCTACTTCCCGCGTTAGTGCGGATCTCTGTGATGTACAGTCGACAACTCGCCGACAACCCTTGTACCCACTTGGGCCCTAAATGTATCTGGTGTATTCTACAGAATTTCTCTGCACACCGTTCAGAAAAATTATAATAAAACCCCAGACTTTCGAAAATTGCATATATGCCTCTCCTTTGGCAAAATTGACACATGTGCGCCTTCTATGAAGCCCCTCGTCACTCCTTTGGTTCAAGGACATTGTCAGCTCAGTCCGACACTTGGGTGCCACCTCCAACCTAGGTTCGTGTAAGGTTTGATAAAATTACTAAAAGACCCTTGTGACCTAGAAATGGTCTAGTAGCCCCTAAAACCCTTCATAAATGGCCTCAAGGCCTTGGGAAGTCAGCGATCCTTTCCTACTTTCTTTCCAACCTAGAAATTTCAGAAACACCCCATGGCCTGGTAAAATTATCAAAATACCCCTGGAAACGTAAAATAAAATACCCCTCAGGTCCAGGAAACCTCCCGCCACTTCAAAATGCCTATGGCTCTTGCAGAATTGCATCCATACCCCAAGATTCAAAGGCTTTTGCCCGTGCCTAAGAGGCCTTTGATAAAGCCTTAGTCCGATTAGTCCGCTGGTGGTGAACGAATGGTAACTTCGAGTCGCCCAAATGAACAAGTCCTCAACATCAAGACCTGTAAAGGGGATTTTAAGGTTTTCTTTGACAGTTAAACAAAGATGTTCGGACGTTAAGTCGATGTAAATCAACACTGATTGCGATCAGTGGAGAAAGGTCCAGCACCTGAACCCAAATCATCTGATACGATGGACACCCACGGAATAAACCCTTATATAAAATGTTTCTTTTCAAAAAGAACACCCAAAACCAAATTTTGAATATATATTCCGTGGCCAACAGCAACGGGAGCAGAGCTAGTGTTTGGTGTTGTGCTTTGTTGGAAGGCCCATCTTTTGGGTTTCACCATCGGGCTTGTGTTATGTTTGTGTTGTGAGGGTATGACATAAATCCCTCACTTAACCCATGCGCATCACAATCCTTTTGGGCCTCTTTGATAACATGTTAGGATAAGTTATATGAGGTGGGTCAGGGTGAGTTATTCCTTGAGTTTGTCCTTTTTGAGTTTGATAACTTATTCTTATCCTGAGAATAACTCATTCCATGTGAAATGGTAGAATGAGTTACTCCTAGAATAAGAGCCTTATTCCTAACCGACCCCAAATAACTTAACCCTGCTATCAAACTAGGTTAAGGGTGAGTAAGCGGAATAACTCATCCTATTCTCCCTTATTCTGTTATCAAAGTGACCCTTTGTGAACTGTGTAACCTATATGGGTGAACGATAAAATCTCTCTCTATAGAGAAATCTTTAAAGCCATGTGATGTGATTAAGTAAACACCCTGGGTATGGCCAGGACACTTGTGTAAGCCCTAATTGCCTATGAGCAAAAGGTCATATACAATCAAAACCCTAATCGCCTATGAGCAAATGGTCATGTACAATCAAAACCCTAATCGCCTATGAGCAAAGGGTCATGTACGACCAAAACCCTAATTACTTATGAGCAAAGGGTCATGCATAACCAAAACCCTAATTGCCTATGAGCAAGGGGTCATGTATAATCAAAACCCTAATTGTTCATGTATAATTAAAACCCTAAATGTCTATGAACAAAAGGTCATGTACAATCAAAAAAAAACTTGTCGACAAGTCTGTACTCGTGAAATTTTCTCACAATGCTTTGTATACTTTACAACACTTTATGAAATATACTTATGGCCATGTGAGCATGAGTTTATAAAATTTCGTGAATGCTCGAGTCGTGAGACACTATGTCTTACATGGTGCAAAGATAATTATGAAGGTTCGAGAACTCAGTTAGCCACATGGGGGTCAAATGACCAACACATAGTATGGCCAGGACACTTGTGTAAGCCCTGATTGCCTATAAGCAAAGGGTCATATACAATCAAAACCCTAATCGCCTATGAACAAAGGGTCATGTACAATCAAAACCCTAATTGCCTATGAGCAAAGGGTCGTGTACGACAAAAACCCTAATTGCTTATGAGGAAAGGGTCATGCATAACCAAAACACTAATTGCCTATGAGCAAAGGGTCATGTATAATCAAAACCCCAATTGTTCATGTATAATCAAAACCCAAATTGTCTATGAACAAAAGGTCATGGACAATCAAAAAAAAACTTGTCGACAAGTCTGTACTCGTGAAATTTTCTCACAATGTTTTGTATCCTTTACAGCACTTTATGAAATATACTTATGGCCATGTGAGCATGAGTTCATAAAATTCCGTGAATGCTCGAGTCGTGAGACACTATGTCTTACATGGTGCAAAGATAATTATGAAGGTTCGAGAACTCAGTTAACCACATGGGGGTCAAATGACCAACACATAGTAGCCTTGAACCTTGAGGTTATGAATCCAGAGATCTACTTCGGTCCCAGTAACTATGTCGTTGAGTTCGTAGTCCTTCCGAAAACGCTCCTGATATTTGGCATTGCCTCGCACGACATGGCATGTAGGGCAATGCCTTTAGCATCACAACTAACTTTGTGTGAACCAAGGATTCTCTTTGGCAGTTAATCAAGGATATTCGGGCTCGTACCGATGTAAATAAACACCGACTGCGGTCTGTGAGGAATTGTCCAATACCCGAACCTTAATTGTCTGATAAACTCAATTCACGGAATATTTAACTTATATGCCGTAATCGGCTCTTATATGCATGGTCAATAAACAAACGTGTTCATGTTTTGAATAACTTTGTCTCTTTTTATCCCCCTCCCCTTAATTAACTATCTGTTAAATTCTGTGAGTTAAACAGACTGGCACGCCCGGTGGGACCATTCCCGTCCTTCTTCTTCTGCCAAAGATTATCCATACCTTTACTAAGGTTGTGATGCCCTTTTTTCTTTGTTTCAAGAGGGAAGAGGAAGGGAAGGTCGCGCAAAGACACTCAACGACCACAACAACCGACTTCGTCTGCAAAGGCAGCTGTTACTTACGGCCCGCTGGTCATCGCTGCCCATGCCAGGTTTGGATACCTGGCCACCCCACTGGTGTTTGGGGACTTCCCCACCATGGTGGGCTCACCATACTTTCTGGGGTGGTGCTAGCAGCTGAGGAACCCGCCCCCGCCCAGACTGTTGCTGCCGACAGAGCTGTAACGACCCGAGATCGAATACCGAGAAGGACCCGATAACCCGAATCTCGAACCGCCACCCACGAGTCTGAAGACTCGGAAGGGTTAAAGGGATGGTGTGGAAATATACGAGAATCTAAAATAATTGCAGAATTACACAAATTTATATGATTAAGCAAGAGTTAATAATTAACATTCATCAAATTACATAGTCCACAATATAACAACAATCTAAAATATAACAGTAGTCCACAACTAGTACAGTCCAGAAAGAAAAGTACAACTACACGGGACATACCCCGGCTCTGGCAACTGGCAACTAACCCTGGGCAGTAGAACCACGTGGAGCCTCAGAAGCGCTCCTCAGAAGCCTTGCCGCACCTGAAACCACAGAAAATGCAAGGAATGAGCCTCATAACAAAAGGCTCAGTAGGGATCACTAGGACCCCTACCTCGCAAAACGAGAAACAGTACGGGAGGCAGCTAAAGGCGAATACTAACAAGACGTAGAGCAGAGGGCAGCAGGAATAAATAAACGGAAAAGCTCAGTTACGTCTAGTACCGACCACACGGCTCAAAAACCAAGACAACACGACTGAGAACCAAGAGTCACCTCTGACAAAAGACAGGAGTACCACCCACTAGAAGCACAGCCAGACGCGTCCCCTGACGACTTACACCGCGCCGCAGTGTCTCCCTACTCGCCCTAGGCGGAAACTGAGACACACACAAGTAACACTGACAAGGGTCTAGTCGGGGTCGTGCTCGTCAGCACGCGTCCGAAGTCCCCGACCACGTGTGCACACACTGACTGACTGCGCTACGTCAGGCCCTCTAGCTAGTTCTTCCTCCCAGCCCGGACTCGAGCCGCCACAATAGGAGGCCCACGGCAACCAGCCTAAAGCCGTCTCTCTCGGGTAGCCTCGCCACCACTCCCTGGTGGGACCACACGCGTGTCGGAAGGCTACGACTAGTGGAGGGTCACTGAAGGAGTAGACTCTCTAGTCAACGGAAAACAACGTCTAAACCGGACAAAGTACAAGGACCGCTCCTCGTACCGACACCACTCACGGTGACACTAGCCGAGATCACGCCACCTCTCGGGACCCCACGGCACCCACACACATGGCCCCCACACGATGCCCAGCATCAGTCGGACCGCAGGTCAGCACGTGGATCGAGGTCCACTCACCCGGGATTTGAATCGGCAAGAACCGAACTCCGATCGGACAGAACCCAGGTGGCGGTCCACTCTGGACCGTCCTAGGGCAAAAACGGTCAAATGCTAGACCGCATGACGAAGAGAGACGGTCACCCACAGGACGCCGCTCAAAGGAGAGAAACGGTCTCCTGCAGAACGTTTGAAACAAAAGCGGTCCACTCTGGGCCGCTTCAGGTGTGAAACGGTCCCCCTTGGGGCCGCCACGCCATGGAACTGCGAGAAAGGCAAAACGGTCACCTTGTGACCGTTGGAGCTTAAAACGGTCTCCCTTGGGACCGCCAAGCAGGGTTAAACGGTCACCCCATGACCGCCACTCCCAAAAATCGTTCAACGGTCGAAATACAACGGTCAGAAATGCCTCGGGAGTCACGCTGGCCCCGTGAGGGAAACGGTCGGCCGCTTGGCCGCCTTTGGAGGTAGCGGTCAGTCGTGCGACCGCATACCTTGCCGACACTTCCTGGTCGGCTAGCGGTCACTAGGTGGGCTGCTAACCCTAAAAACGGTTCCTGTTAGGACCGTTTTCATTCCGAAAAATCGAGAACGGCGGGAATCGCCCAAAAACGTCATTCCACGCCCCATTCACCCCTACGTGAAGGGGAAACGAAGGGGAAACTCTTCCCCATGCCCCAGAGCATCATTTGATGCCACCAAACCACGAAATAACGCGTTAAACGCTAGATCTGGCGCTCGATCCCCAAAGCATGGATTTCCCTTCCCGGCACAAAATAACCCTCTCTCGACCTCCCCTCGGCCTAGAAATCGCGGGGAAGGTAAATAACGAGCTAAGGATCCGTCACCCTACCTCAAGGTCGCCCGGAACGCAATGAATCGCCGCCGATCTTCAAAACCTCGCTTGAAACCCCCGTTCCTCACGAGCTTCCCACGAGCTCCGCACGCCTCCACAATCGTCTCGCCGCCGCCTCCGTCATCGCCGCGCCGACACCTCGCCCCCGTCTGCAGTCGGAGGGGAGGTCGCCGCAGTCGTCGCCGGGAGAGGGGGGAGCCACGGTCGAGAGTGCTCACAGGGAGGAAAGAAGAAGAAAGGAGAAGAAAAAAAAGAAAAAGAAAAGGGGTATTTATAGAAAATCCGGATTTTCCGAAAAATACATAAAAATAGAAATATATATTTCCTCGATCCTCGGAACACGCCGGACGCACTGATACCGTCCCGGAGTAGGAGAACGTAACGGTTTGCCCTACACAAGGTTCCGTAGGTCCGTCAGGGAAAAACACGCGTAAACCGCCAAACACGTTCCGGGACCCCCAAAAGTGATCCGAAACTCATGGATCTTGATCCGAAAAAATGTCCGAAAAATCCAGGACATTACAAGAGCTCTCTCGGTCAATCACATTTATGTTGTTGCTGCTCCGAGTCAGAAGAAGCAACGTCGCAGCCGTAGAGGCAGGAAGCTTGCGGCGGCTACATCCAACTCCGACAAGACCATTCTTGTCGGGAATCTAAGAGTCCGGGTCGATGAGGGCGAGCCGATAACACCTCAAGTCCGGCATGTGCCGGCCATTAGCACATTCAACCACTTCAGTCTTCTCCGACAAGTTCGGGAACATAAGGCAGTCCTGAAAAAATCAGGCACCCCGGAATCAGGTCAGGAGCAAACGCGCTGATTTAAACCAAGCACCCCCAAGCATAGATCTGGGGGCAACTTAGCAGAGGAGCAACAACTTTGTTTAAAACAAGTGTGGGTCACTAAAGAGGAGGTTTGCGCTCTCAAAAGGATCAGGGCGAGCAGGCCCATCCAGATGTCTAACCGTCACCAGGCAAGGACGTCGACACCCGCGAAGCTGCCAGCCTCCCATCCGTGGGGGCAAAAACACAGGGGTTCATGAAAAGCCCCAATGTTCACCAACTTTGGGGACAACCCAAAACAAGAACAAATATCGAGGAGAGACTATGATGCCTCGAGTTTCTGTCTTTAACAAACTAGGGGCACCGGCACACTGAGCAACTCAACCGCCCCGAAAGAAAAGAGTGGTGCATAAAACTAAAGACACTCTATCACGCCCCGATATATACATCGGAAACAAGTCGGGAACATGAACAGTCGGCAAAGTAAGCCTCTAGCTAGCAGGACAATCATAGCGCCACATTCATTCATACAAAAGTACAAATAATGTACACAACACATAAGACAAAAACCTTCAACTTTATTGAATAATAATCAAAGTTTACAATTGACATCGACTCTCTTGACATCATGACTCACTAGACTCAAAGGAATAGAAATTACATAACATGATCAACTTCACCGCCTATTATAGTGAATGATTCTAAATCGACACAACAGACTCAAGACTATCTAGGGCTTCCCATTCTTCAATCGCTCTCGGACCCATCACTTGAATGATCCGACTCCGATCCACGAGAGTTTTCTGAAAAGTTTAAAGAAAGTAGGGAATAAGCGCACTCGCCCAGTAAATATCTTCGTGTCAACATGTTGGCATAGTTTACATGTTAATGTTTTAGCTCTAGAAGGTAAGAGAATGAGAGTGCGATAAATCATGTGGTAAAGACAATAGTAACAAGTAACAAGATATGAATGTTTCAAAAATATACGAGCATGATTTTAACAAGAATATAAATTGGCATTTCAATCAAGAATGTATTATCAATCACAAGAATGTACCATTTCATAACCTTAAGAAGGCTATGCATAAGCATGTAACGAAAATGTACTTTTCAAGCAAGCATGTAATTTCATGAATTGCCTCGTGGATTTCGCCAGTTTATAAAAAAAAATACTCCCAGCACAATGCGACGCCAGTAATCATTATACCCCATGTTTTACAGTATATTTCCGGCCATTTGCCGAGGGGGCTATACTGGAGCCCTTGGACACTGTCCGTGCCTGCACTTACATCTTCAAGTTATAAATCTAGTTACTTCCACGAGAATATCAATAAATTCGGCCAAGAATGTCAAATTCAAAAATGCATTGAGGCAATAGTAAGCAAGGTAAGAATGTACCGAATTCACTGATAAGAGGTCAAGAACGAATTAATGGGACATTATACCATGGAAGGATTGCGGCAGCATAACGGCATCTTCCTTAATTTCATAGTTAATTAATCGATGACTTGAGAAGTAATGTTTAAAGTTCCAAACAGTCAGAAGATCGTCTGAGACTGAATACAATCAACCCTTTGATCAGACCTTCGGGTTGGTCAAGTGTTGATAGAACACGGTTGATAAGGAACCGCTATCATGAGGAAGCGGTCGGGAACAGGCCGCGATCAGAAGCCTGTCGACCCAAGTAAACTCAGTCGACTGAATCAAAGCTCTATCTACTAAAAAAAATAAGAATCGGTAGACTGGAAATTGGAAATCGGTCGACTGACAACTCAGCCAACACACTGGATGAACGCGGTCATTGGCCAGCCGCGATCTACAGGTCGCGGTTGATCGACTGGCCGCGATTAGGATATAGTACAGAAATGCGAAGTGCTCATCTAGCTTTTGGGCTTTAAGGATACAACCGGCTCGACATCCTAGTGGGAATCCCAGGCTCGTGGAGACTTACGGAGGTTTTGAAACATGAATACCTAGTCCGACAGAAGGAATATCTGACGGAGAGGCGTTCAATGTCCAAGAGGGTGTTCTTATCAAGTGCAGGTGACTAATAGCGAATGTACCGGAGTACGGGCTGTGTATAAGTAACAAAGAAAAATAGAAGATGAGAGTGAATGTGTCACAACAGAGATCGACGTATAAGAAATTCCATTAAAGAGGATGAAAGTTCCTTTAATACAAAACTATAAGGTCTTCTTGTAAAATTAACTTATGTTAAAAATAATCCTTTAAAACATGATGGGGCATAAAACATAAACCCTTTAAAACACGCTATGCAAAAAACAAAAACATAATTAAAGAATATGTAGATATTATATAATCAAGAAACTATGTCACTTGATCTGGTTACTGTTTCGGGTGAACAGTACAGGTCGCGGTTCTACCCCAGCCGCTATCTAGAGGCCGCGGTTTCTGGTAGACCGCTATTTGTCTGCCCTCAGACAAAGGCAAACTGACCTTGCAGGGCCCTTTTCCTATGGCTAATCAACATGCAACTAGTATAAAAATGAAGGGAAAAGTATGTTAATACGTGAATAACACATGAAAAGGCATGAAATCAACCAAAGTTATCATCTTTTTAATTAATATGGCATGGACAGCATGAACTAGAAGTCTAATGTGCAATCATGGGAAAACTGAAAATACTCCGTACATACAGCATGAAAACAAGAAGGGATAGAGAGTTTTTACTCCTAACATCATGTTTAAGCCGATCATGAGACAACCTACCTTTTTAGTTGATCCTAGACTTCGAATTTATCGCCGGAAGGGAGCCCTTGTTCCTGCGCGTCCTACGTGAAACCAACTTCTTCAGCACGCTCCAACTCCTTGGTTGCTTGTTCTCCTAACACGCAAATTGGAGGGACATTAGAAGATACTAAGGGGAATAAAAAGTTCTAAAGGATGAACTTGAGAAGACGTTACTATACCTTCGTTCTGTGCGATCCAAAACTAGGGTTCGCGCAGGACGATCTGGGCTCTATTTATAGGGAATGGCCTAGCGTTAGGTTTTTAGTTCGAATTAGAATCCTTATTGACTGCCAAATCGATCTCCTAAGAGTCCTGGGTAAGTTTTCCCTTCGAGATCACATCGAATCATGGCTAATTCGTGGATAAAAATCTAACTTTTCCGTGTTTATCTACTTTCCGTTTTCGGAACCAGATAGCGGTCGAGCCAAGACCGCCTTCTTCAGGTAGCGGTCGCGCGATAGACCGCGACCTTGCCTGTCTTCCGAAAAATCTTTTTATTTTAACTCAAACTCTAATTTCCCTATTTTCCCTATTTTAATTAGGGAACTTATCCCTATTACGACTCTAGGATTTGGGCTTAGGCCAAAAGGCTCAATTTTTTATTTTAAGGCCCCTTTTAAGTGGGCTTATTTATCTAGTTAATAGTTGGGCTATAAATCAAAGGCTTTCCATTAATTAGCTCATTTAAGACTTTAGGCTTATTAAAAATGTTTAAATAAATCTATTTAAAGTTCTGAAAATCCAAAATGCCAGAGGTGCTACACTCTCTCTCACTTAAAAAGAATTTGGTCCCCAAATTCATTGCATGAGAGTGTGGAGGTGCGTTTTACTTACAGTTAAACGGCTCTGGAAATTTTCTGCGCATTGCTTCTTCCGTTTCCCATGTAGCTTCTTGCTCCAGGCATTTATTCCACTGGACTTTTATCATGGGAATGGTCTTGTTTCTGATCTGACGTACCTCACGATCAAGTATTTTATGTGACCTTTGCTTGTACGTCAAGTCCTTCTGTATCACAAGATCGTCATGACTTATAATATGATATGGGTCATGAACGTACCTTTTTAGCATTGAGACGTGGAACACGTCATGGACTCCAGATAATTGAGGTGGCAAAGCTATCCGATAGGCGACTTCGTCAACCCTTTCTAGAATTTCAAAATGGCCAATAAATCTCGAAGTAAGCTTGCCTTTGATGCCGAATCTTCTGATTCCACGACCTGGGAAACCTTGAGGAACACATGGTCTCCAATTTAAAATTCTTGGTCTCTTCTTCTGTTGTCACCATATGCCTTTTGTCTTGATTGTGCCATCTGAAGTCTTTCTTTGATAAGTTGTACCTTTTCTGTTGTACTCCTGACTAGTTCCGGACCTAGAAGTTGTTTTTCCCCAACTTCATTCCAGCAAATTGGTGAACAGCAACTCCTTCCATACAGTGCCTCGAACGGTGCCATTTGAATGCTGGCTAGGTAGCTATTATTGTAGGCGAACTCGACTAGAGGCAAATGGTCGTGCCAACTTCCACCAAAATCTATAACACAAGCCTTGAGCATATCTTCCACCACTTGATTTGTTCTTTCTGTCTATCCGTCCGTCTGGGGATGAAATGCTGTGCTGAAATTTAGTCTTGTCCCTAAGGAATGTTGTAGACCTTTCCAGAAATGTGATGTGAAGCGCGGGTCTCGGTCAGATATTATCGTGACAGGGACTCCGTGTAGTCGAACAATCTCCTTAATGTATAATGCGGCTAATACATCCACTGTCCATCGACTCTTAATGGGCAGAAAATGTGCAGACTTTGTCAGTCGATCAATTATCACACATATTCCATCATGTCCGCCTCTTATTTTTGGCAAACCCATAATGAAATCCATCCCTACACTTTCCCACTTCCACTCGGAAATTTTCAAGGGATGTAGTTTTCCGGCGGACTTTTGGTGTTCCACCTTGACTTGTTGGCAAGTTAAGCAGTGGGAAACAAAATTCGCCACTTCTCTCTTCATATTGGGCCACCAGAAGTTCCGTTTTAGGTCTTGATACATCTTGGTAGCTCCAGGGTGAATCGCACATCGTGACCTGTGAGCTTCTTCCATAATCAGCTTCTTTGTCTCTGCATGATCTGGCACACAGATCCGACCTCGAAATAATAATCTTCCATCAGTCGTGACAGAGAAATCTGGCCGTTGATCAATGTTGGTTTTGATGTCAACCAGTGTGGGATCATCTTCTTGCAGCTTTGCTAGATCTTCTATCAATGTAAGTTGTGACCGGATGTTGGCGACAGTACACCTTTCACTCTCCGTGTCTATATCCAGATTCAACTGGGAAAAATCTTCTAAGAGATTTGTCATACTCATCATGAGGCTAGATAAAATTGCCATAGGTTTTCTGCTGAGTGCGTCTGCTACAACATTAACCTTTCTTGGGTGATATTAAATGGAGAAGTCAAAATCTTTAAGATACTCCTGCCACCTTCTTTGCCTCATATTTAATTCCTTTTGGGAGAAAAGGTATTTTAGACTTTTGTGGTCCGAAAATACTGTGAATTCGGGCGATGATAACTGTGGCAAGTTCTAAATTATGCACCGGGTAATTCTCCTCGTGTTGCTTCAACTGTCTCGAAGCATAACATATTACCCCACCATGTTGTATTAGTACACAACCGAGGCCTATGCCTGATGCATCGGTGTAGACCTCAAAACCCCCACCTTCAACTGGCAGTGCTAGCACAGGTGCCGGTAGTGAGATGTTCCTTGAGAGTCAAGAAACTCTCCTCACAATCTGTTGACCATACAAAAGGATTCTGTAATACCCCAAGATTTTGTAAATAATATTTTGAATTTTTTAGAATATATTCGGATTTTCTAAGATTTTTTTGGAAATAAATAGAAGTTAATTCAAGAGTAATGGGCTATTAAATGAATTATAGTTAAGTAAATCTAATTATTAAAGCCCAATATTTATTTAAATATTTAATCTTTTAAATAAGCCCAAATGACCCAAAACCAAGCCCATAAGTCTTGGCCCATTTTCTAGAAGCTTAAAATATCCGATTTACGGAATTTAAGTAGATAATAGGAGATAATATCAAAAGAGTTTGAAACTGTTCAAATTCGGCGCCCAACAGTAGAAACGGTCTATCGGGCGACCGCATGGGGCATAAAACGGTCTAAGACTAGACTGCTAGGCATTTCAGATTCCGTGAATGGAAGAATGCATGAAAAAATGGGAACTTTGACATCCTAATCACCTAGGATCGATGCTATCCCTTAGTTAGAAGAGTCTAGAATGTTAGAGGATCGAATTGAAAACCTAAATTGGACTCTAGGTTCGTTCTAATCCCCAAAACCCTAGCTAACCCTATAAATAGACCTAAGGTTTCACATGCACGACCCTTACGTTTGACTCGCGTGGAACTAAGGTAGGGAAGCATTATCTGAGGTATGTTCTTTAGAAATTTTTGTTCATAATACTAAGATCTAACTACCCTCAAAATTTCGTTCTAGGAGATCAAGCTTACAAGGAGTTAGAGGTCTGCAAAGTCACTGGTTCGGTACAAGCAACCCAGGAACCTGTGCGACCGGGCCAGATTGAACAGCAAATTAGAAGCCCTAAACGAGGTAATTATATAGGGGTTCTTTATAGTTATTTGTTCCTGTTAGTACCCTCTTCTTACCCTCCAAATCTCGTGGTCATAGGTGAAGAAGATCAGAAGTTAGAAGGACACGAAGTTGCTGGTTCGATTCTGAACGAGCAGAAACTAGGGTCTACTTCCAGCACTAAATTCAAAGTCTAAAGCCCAGATCAAAAGTAGGTTATCTCATGAATGGTTTAAACATGATCTTAGGAGTAAAAGCCCTCAAGTTGCAGTCGTTTTCATGCATTGTACTCAGAGTATTTCATGTTTTATTTCGATTGCGCATCTAGGGTTAACTTAGCATGCATAGTTCATACCTTTAATAATGAAAGCAATTAAATCATGATTAACCATGCGTCTCCATGTCTTAATATGATGTTATCAGGTCTTATTTACCTGTTGACACCTTCTACTGCATCCATCTATCTTAGATTAGCCATATTTTCGATTTTATTGCTATTTACTGTAAACAGGAAGAAACGGTCTTCCTGAAGACCGCCTGAAATCACTAGCGGCCCTGCGATAGACCGCTAGGCCCGATAAAACGGTCCTCACATGACCGCTTTTGTTTTCTGAGTTCTGTAATTATTTTAACCCGAAACATAATGCAGAGTGGCCTTATTTATCTTATGATAAGCCTAGATAATTAGGTTTTATCCCATATTAAGAACCGTATTCTTATACTTGGTTATGTTAGTTAATCATCTTAGTCGATTTCATGTTCTTTATGCACTTTGGAAATTATTTTAAGTTATGTTAATTTCATGCCCAAACTTATACTCTCGTATTAATGAATGTAATTTTCATGGACTTGACTAGTCTTGATCACTGTTTTATCACGATATCTTCTCATCTATGAGTCATTTTCTTAAGTACATGACATATACTTCGGTATGTGACCATTAGTTACACTTTGCACTTATAGGCACACTTTCTTGGACTTATGAACCTCTCTGCCGGATATTCCTTCTGTCGGACTAGGGGATTTTGTTTCAAGGCCTCCGTAAGACTCCGCGAGCCTGGGATTCCCATTAGGACGCCGAGCTGGTTGTACCATTAAAACCCAATTTGTCTAGAAAGCACTTTACCGATGTTTTATGTACTCTGAACCTTAGCGGCCCTCTGGACGACCGCCTGATTCGGTTAGCGGCCATTCACTAGACCGCTAAAGCTCCAGATGGTTTTCCCTGCGTCGACACTTCTTTTTCATGCGTCGACTATCTTTTTATGAAACGGTCTAGACTATGACCGCTTTATGAATTAAACGGTCCAGTAAACGACCGCTTATTTCCTGATTTAGTCTAACCCAAGGTTTGACCTTTGGGGTTAGTTTTCTTGAGTTCCTAGATGGTCTTCGGATTTTCTAGAGTCTCAACACATGTTTAATAAGTCAATATTAAGATATGAAACTTAATGAATGTACCGTTATGTTGCCGGAATGCCGCCGGGGTATAATATTCTTTTAATTCTTCTTTGATATCTCATGTCAGTTTGGTACGTTCTATACCTTGGTTACTGGATCATGAAACTTGTTATTTGGAATTGAATTATTGGCCGACATTATTGTTATATCTCGTGAAAGTAACTGGATTTATAACTTGAAGATGCAAGATCGGGCACGGATTGTGTCCAAGGGCTCCATGCTAGTCCCCACGACCGATGGTCAGAAACGTGCTATAAACCATGGGGTACGATGATACTGACGTCGCATTGCGCTGGGAGTACTTTCTCTTATAAATGAGTGAAATTCACGAGGCTCGTTATGAAAATTTACATGCTTGTTAATGCATAGCCTTTAGAAGGTTGTGTAAAGTACTTTCTAGTTACATGTTCGTACATTCTTGTTCATGAAAGGCCAAAATTTATATCTACATGATAATCTTGCTCGATTCATGGTCTATACTCACTCACATCTACTTGCTCAGTTAATTCGTGATTCTTGGTTATCCTGGTTTATATCGCTTGTTTATCGCATTCTTATTTATACCTTAAGATCTAGAGCTAAGACATTAATCATTTAAATATTGCCTACATGTTGATGCGAAGATACCTACTGGGCAAGTGTGCTCATACCTATTTTCTTGTCTATTTCAGGAGGTACTAGTGAATCAGATTCGGATTATGCTAGCAGCGGGTTCGAGAGTGAATGAAGGTTTTCAAGATGAGAGAAGCCTTAGAATTATCAAAGTGTCTAGTCTAGTCATATTGTAATTTTGATTTTCTTGAGTCATAGTGATGGAAAAGTTGTCAACAGTTATAGTCTTATGTAAATTGATTTTGGTTATGAAATAAAGTTGAAAATTTGAGAGGAATTACTTGTGCAATTACTTTTGTGTGATTGTCTTGCACTCTGATCTTCTTGCTTGCGAGAGGCTTACCATGCCGGCTGTTCACGTTCCGATATTCCTTCCGCTATAATAAAAGCTCGGGGCGTGACAGATTCTCCTTTCTTGTTAATAGAGGAACGACGATTTTTGAAAAATCTTTTATGAACCGCCTATAGTAACCCGCTATACCAAGAAAGCTCCTGACTTCAGTCACGGTTGTTTGTCTGCTCCAGTTCTTAACTGCTTCAACCTTAGAAGGATCCACAGAGATACCTTCTTTTGAAATAATGTGACCAAGGAATGAAACTTCCTTTAGCCAGAATTCACATTTATTAAGCTTCGCATAGAGTTGGTGTTCTCTTAACACCCGCAAAGCTATTCTTAGATGTTCTTCATGTTCTTCTTGTGTCTTGGAGTATATAAGAATAGCATCTATAAAGATGATCACAAATTGGTCAAGATATGGCCTGAAGACGTTATTCATTAACTTCATGAAAGCTGCAGGGGCGTTGGTTAACCCAAAGGCATGACAATGAATTCATAGTGCCCATATCTGCTTCGAAATATAGTCTTGTGAATGTCTTCATCTTTAATCCTCAGTTGATGATAACCAGACCTTAGGTCTATCTTTGAGAAATATTCTGCTCTAGAGATCTGGTCGAATAACTCATCAATACGCGGCAATGAATACTTGTTCTTGATTGTTAATTGATTCAATTGCCGGTAGTCGATGCATAACCTGAGGGATCCATCCTTCTTTCTTACAAAGAGAACAGGCGCATCCCAAGGGGATGTGCTTGGCCTGATAAAACCCTTCTCCAATAACTCTTGAAGTTGCTTCTTCAATTCCTTGAGTTTCGTGGGGGACATCCTGTAAGGTGCTTTGGAAACAGGTGTTGCTCCCAAAATTAATTCAATAGAAAAGTTTACTTCCCTCGCGGGTGATAAACCAGGTAGTTCAGGAGGAAAAACATCGGGAAATTCTTTTACAACGGAAATTTCCTCAAAAATGAGTTCTTTGTTTTCGGTGATAACAACAGAAGCAAGAAAAGCTTTACATCCTTGCAAGATGAGTTTGCAGGCGTGAAGAGATGAAATAAGAACGGGATGCTTCCTATACTTGATGCCGAGAAAAGAAAATTTTGGAAGGTCAGATTTGTAGAAAGAGATTCTCCTATGGCGATAATTAATGTCAACAAAGTGTTCCGACAACCAATCTACACCTAAGATTGCATCGTAGCCTTCCATGTCTAGGCATACGAGATTTGCAAGAAGATTGTGACCTTCTATGGTTACCTCACTATTTGGGTAGTGATTCTTGAGTTCAGTTACAGAACCTAAAGGTGTAGTAATTGCTGAGTCTGAAGGTAAAGGAACCGATGAAACAGGTAAAGTCTTTGCAAAAGCAGTGGAAATGAAAGAATGAGATGCTCCGGTATCAAATGAGACAAAAGTCGGATGCGAATAGATTAGGATAGTACCTTCAATCATATCACCTTCCTTAGTAGGTTCATCATCCATAACAGCATTTAGACAACCTTGCCGTCTGCGTCCTCCATCATTCTTTGAAGGCTACTCTTTCATGAGCGGACAGTCTGGCATTCTGTGCTCCCGACTGCCACAACGTAAACAAGCGCCGAGACGTTTCCAGCACTCTTCGGCGGAGTGTCCGAACTTCTATCTAACAAAATGTGCAAGCCTCCATGACTTGTTTTTCTTCTTCCTTTATCCTCTTGCCATTGCCTTTCCCATTGTGAGGTCTTTTCTTGTTATCACGAGATTTGTAAGTTCCCGTGATGTTGAATTTTTCTCCTTTCTTCTCTCTCGTCATGTTTACGACTTGATTCTCGTCTTTCCCCTTGAATTTCTATACCTTCTCCAGGGTTCTTTCACAAAGATGTGCTCTATGCACCATCTCCGAGTATGTCCGGATGTTTTGTGGGCCTAACTGCTTGACAAATACAGGCCTCAACCCATCCATGAATCGATTGGCCTTGAGTAGCTCCGTGCTTACAAGGTGCGGGGCATACGGTGCTAGCCGTGAAAACCATAGTTGTCAAGGCGACAAGGCGACCAAGGCGAGCTTGGGGTCCTCGAGTGCCTAAGCGCTTAGGCGCCTGCCTAAGCGGCGCTTAGGCGAGATGTTCATAAATAAATGTGATCATTAATATATATATAATTTTCTATATAAAAGTTAATCATGATCATTACAAATAAAGATAACAACAATAGTATGGACAAAAATAAAAACTAATAGAAATGACATTGCAATAACATATAAAAAATGAATTTTGAGATAAAATTAACACCAAAAATTAGACTTTTAGAATGAAGAATCAAATACTAACCTGATATTTGTCAATTTCTTCCAAACATCTGCAAAGCATATTTAAAACAGCATTCAAGTAATATAATTCTTATACCAAAAGAAACAAACATCACCAATTATCACCACATGGACAAGCATATATTTGGACAAACAAGCGAGGAATTAAGGAAGTAGCATAGACAATAGTAGACATAAAAGTCATACAATATCTAGCAAAAAATTAACATGTCTAAATTTTAAAACCAAACATTGCATTCTCAAGTGCTCTCTCATTTGAAGCTTCAAGATCCTCATCTCCATCTTTATCACCACCTTCATCATTTGACTCCCATGGTGCATCATCATCATCTGTCTCTTCTTCCTCATTCTCCAATTCATCTTGTTCATCATCACCCTCTTCCATAGAATGTGAAGTGCTTCCTCTTGAGAGTGTGTCTCTTCTAACCCTTTGTTCTGATGTGCCCATTGCTATATCCACCATTTCCCAGGTAAGGTCATCTCCTTCATGAACTACATCATCGCCATCTTTAGTCATCCACTCACTTCCCTAATTTAAATCTCTTAAACATATTGGATCATATCTCTCTAGATGTTTCTTCCTTTCGAAGAATCTTTCATGAAGGCGCCGATTGTATTGAACAAAGACTAAATCATTAAGTCTTTTGTGCTCTAATCTATTCCTCTTTTTTGTATGAATCTGTAAAAACACAAAGATAAGATTAATGACTTTAACACAAATAGATTTCTTACAAATTTATTTTAAATGACTACTTACAAATTCAAATATGCTTCAATTACGTTCACAACCAGAAGAACTGCAAGTCAAACCTAAAATCCTCAAAGCAATGTTCATGAGTTCTGGTGTATCTCCATATTGCATCCACCAATCAGCTAGAGTAACATTTAACAAGGAAAATTTAATTAAAATCACACATCCTCATGAAATCAGAAATAATACACAAAATAATAATTTAATCAAATTACTCACTTGCCAATCTCCTATCACGAGCTCTGATTGACATTGAAGTTCCAAAAGCGCCTCTTGCATTCATATATAATACCATCTGATCATTGATCTTGTCTTGTATATCAGTATTTGGCTCCATCCTTTCAACACATGCTAAGAAAGAATTTGAGAATTTTGTAACTGCAGCCGGACCATCTTTCGTACGGGCTTCATAATATAATTTCGGGTTCAAGAAAAATCCTGCTTCATGTAGAGGACGATTCATTTGATCCTTCCAACGTCGCTCTACAATTTTCAACACAGGTTGATACTTAGTTTCCTTAGAACCAAAGTTCTCAATTATTTGCTTCTTTGCATGTTCCATTGCAGCATAAATGTATCCCATTGCAGGTTTCTCATCTGCATCAACTAACCTCAAAACCTGCAAAATGGGTTGAGATGCTCTCAATATCTCTTCAATGGCATGCCAAAACTTCACTTGAAAAATAATTGAAGAAACATTTTTTTCCCTTATTTGTCTTTGCCCATACACTGTTATGCCATGCATCTGAAGTGAACAATCTTCGTAAACCTTTCTTTAAGGCATCGTCATGCAACCTTTCCAACGTGAGAAAGGCTGTGGCAAATCTTGTCACTCCAAACCTTACAAGCTCTCTTCCTTTTGTCTCCTTCCTCATGTGGTCAAGCAAACGAGTGTGGGTGTATATATATGTTGTCAACTTTTTAGCTTTTGAGATGGTACCTGCATAAACTTTCAATTTGCCAATGTCTTCTAGCATGAGATCAAGACAATGGGCAGCACAAGGCGTCCAAAATAATTGTTTCCTTTTCTCCATCAACATTCTACCTGCTGCAATGTTATAAGATGCATCATCTGTCACAATTTGAACAACATTCCTCTCTCCAACTCTTTCAACCATCCTATCCAACAATTCATACAACAATCCTGCATCTTCTCTCTAATGAGAAACTTTAAATGATTCCATAAAGTAAGTGCCTTCATGACAATTTATCAAGAAATTGATTAACTTTCTTTGCCTTTTGTCTGTCCACCCATCACACATGATAGTGCACCCATAAGTCTTCCAATGTTGCATATATTCAACATGCAAACTTTTTATTTCCTCTACCATTTCTTTGAGGAGAGGCACTCTCAACTTATGGTAACTAGGTGGCTTAAATCCTGGTCCAAATCGCCCTACAAGTTCAAACATTATCTCAAAACTTCTTAATTTGGCCGCATTAAAAGGCTACCTTCATAAAACCATGTTGCTATAGCTTTCTCAACTATCTTTTTTTCTTCTTTTTTCATTCTAGACTCCAACGTACTTTGCACTCTTTTCCCACTCCTCCTTGCATCTACAAAATCTTTAGCACTCATTCTTGCAAAAACATCCATTGAACCTTTGACAACCTTTTTACTTGAACTTGACAGTGGCACTGACACATTGGAGCCCTTCTTTGATCTTTCAACTGTCTCATCCTTAGAAGAATCATCATCTACAGTTGTACTCTCACAACATGGCATCTTTCTTTTCTTATTTTTGTTTAGCCAACTAAGCATCTCATCAGCAATCTCCTTTGTAGTTTTTGGGCATTTCTTCACATCACTAAACCCTCCTATTAAATGCTCCTTCTGTCTTTTGATTCCTCCATTTGTTATCAAACCACATAACTCACATTTTATTTTATTTTTATCATGCTCATCTGGCCAATATGCATACTTCCACCCAGGATCATTAGATTTGGCCTTCTTCTTCACTTCTGTACCTCCTGTTGAACCAGACTCTTCCATGATGACCACTGCAAAAAATAATAATAATAATCAGAACATACAGAACTTAGCTAGTAGCTACACCCTATAGATTACTGTGTGACTATTGACTGTGTGTGTGAGAGAGAGAGCAAGGGCGGGAGAGCCAGCAGCCCCTCTCTCTGTTAATCTATCTCCCTCCTCTCTCTCAGTCTCTCTCCCTCTCTGTTCTCTCTGTCTCCCTCCTCTGACCTCTCTCTCTCTCTCTCGGCTCTCCCCCCCGCCCCCTCTCTCTATCTCCCTCCTCTCTCTCAGTCTCTGAAAGTCTCTCTGTCAGAGACTGAGAGAGAGGAGGGAGACAGAGAGAGGGGGCGGGGGGGAGAGCCGAGAGAGAGGAGGCGGGGGGGAGAGTCGAGACAGAGAGATAGAGAGTAGGGAGACAGAGAGGGAGAGAGACTGAGAGAGAGGAGGGAGACAGAGAGAGGGGGCGGGGGGGAGAGCCAAGAGAGAGAGAGAGGTCAGAGGAGAGAGACAGAGAGAACAGAGAGGGAGAGAGACTGAGAGAGAGGAGGGAGACAGAGAGAGGGGGCGGGGGGGAGAGTCGAGACAGAGAGGGGGCGGGGGGGAGAGCCGAGAGAGAGATAGAGAGTAGGGAGACAGAGAGACTGAGAGAGAGGAGGGAGACAGAGAGAGGGGGCGGGGGGAGAGCCGAGACAGAGAGAGGGGGCGGGGGGGAGAGCCGAGACAGAGAGATAGAGAGTAGGGAGACAGAGAGGGAGAGAGACTGAGAGAGGAGGGAGATAGAGAGAGGGGGCGGGGGGGAGAGCCGAGAGAGAGATAAAGAGTAGGGAGATAGAGAGGGAGAGAGACTGAGAGAGAGGAGGGAGACAGAGAGACTGAGAGAGACTGAGAGAGAGGGGGAGTCGGGCTCGGGTGAGGAGGAGGGGGCCGGAGGGGGAGACAAACAGAGTGAGGAGGAGGGGGCCACCAGAGGGGCGAAGGGCCGGAGGCGGAGGGCCGGAGGGGCCGGAGTGAGGAGGAGGGGGGCCGGAGGCGGAGGGCCGGAGGGCCGGAGGGCTGTGGGACTTACCGGAGGCCGGCGGAGGATTGTGCTGCTGCCGACGACGAGGTTGTGCTGCTGCCGACGACGCACCGGCCGCACCGGAGACACCGGAGCTCTGAGAGGGGGATCTAGGGCTGGGAGGGGAGAGGAGGAGCGGGACGAGCCGAGGGGGATCGAGAGAGAGATTGGAGAGGGGTCGGGACTCGGGGGGGTTAGTGGCGGGTCTCGCGGATCCCGCGATAGCGGGTTATCGGGTTAGCGGGGAAGCGTTAGCGGCGGTTAGCGGGGTTAGAGGGTTAGCGGGTGAGGCGACCGGGCGGTCGCCTAGGCGCCCAGCCCGCCTAGGCGACCGCTCAGGCCGCCTTTTCATCGTGTAATAAGGCGGGCCGGCGCCTTACCCAGTGAAAATCGCCCGGACGCCTAGGCGGCGCCTAAGCGGCGCTTAGGCGTCCGCCTTGACAACTATGGTGAAAACTGTAACTCATACTCAGCTACCGACATCATTCTTTACCTCAATGCGGCAAACTCTGTTGTTTTTGTCACGTCCCGAGATTATGCAGCGGAAACAATCAGGAACGTGAACAGCCGGCTAGTACGTCTCAAGCAAGAAATATAATCAGAGCGCTAACACATTCACATAAGAAATGAATGCACAATATTTGGACAAAACCTTTGCTTTATTTAAATAATAATCAAAAGTACATAAGATGACTCTTGACTCTTTAACTAACTCGACTCAATAAAATGAAAAATTACATAGCGACTCTTGACTATCAACTAATGACAATCTAAGGCTTCGCTCCTTCTTTAATCACTCTCGGATCTATCACTTGAATAGTCTGAATCCGACCCGCTAGAATTTCCTGAAAAAGATTGAAAAAGTAGAGAATGAGCACACATGCCTAGTAGGTATCTTCGTATCAACATGAAGGTAATGTTTAAGTAATTAACATTTTAGCTCTAGAGTGTAAGATAAGTCATGGAAATACGATAAAACACGCGAATAAACCAAAGTAACACAAATAACAAGATAGAATCAAGGTGGGATATGAGAATTCTTGTAAACTAGAAATATGATCAAGCAAGAATATAATATGAATGTAATTTGACCTTTCATGAACAAAAATGTACTTTTCATAACCATAAAGGCTATGCACTAGAAAGTCATGTAACGAGAATGTACCAGCAAGCATGTAATTTCACAAGATTGCCTTGTGGATCTTCACTCGTTTATAAAAAAGTACTCTCGGCGCAATGTGACGCCAGTGTTCATCATACCCCATGGTTTATAGTATGTTTCCGGCTATCTGCCGAGGGGACTAGAGTGGAGCCCTTGGACACTGTCCGTGCCCGCTCTTGTATCTTCAAGTTTTAATCAAGCTACTTCCACGAGAAATATAAATACGGCCAATAATGTAACAAGTTCAAACTATAGTTTCATGATAGCAAATATCAAGATAAGAATGCACCAATTAAGAATATGAGAGTTCAAAGATTGATTTAAAACAAGGTTATACCGTGAAAAAATTCGACGGTATAACAACATATTCTTTAATCTCCATAATTCATTAGGTAGCTTTGGAAACAAAGTGTGAGGTTCTAAATAATCATAGACTATCTAGGATTATAGGAAAATCAACCCATGGGTCAAACCTTGTGTTAACCAATACTTAGACATAAAACGGTGATATCGGGGCTGTTTCTGAAAATAGCGGTCGTTTACTGGACTGTATGTGGATCTATGCGGTCATGACTGGACCGTTTAGTAACAGAATCAATGAAACGAATGAACTGGAACCATGGGGTCTAGGCTTGGCCGCTAGGAGTCCTTGGCGGTCAGGTAAATGGCCGCTAACAGACTCTGGCGGTCTCCAGAGGGCCGCTAAGGTCCAGAACACATAAAACACCGGTAAAGTGCTTTCTAGACAATTGGGTTTTGAGGGTACAACCAGCTCAGCGTCCTAGTGGGAATCCCAGGCTCGCGGAGTCTTATGGAAGCTTTGAAACAAGATCACCTAGTCTAGTGGAAGGAATATCCAACGAAGAGGATCACAAGTCCAAGATTAGGTGCTTAAGTGCAAAGTGTATCTAATGACATCGTACCGGAATACGTGCCATGTACTTAATAAAAGACTCTAGATAAGAAAGGATCGTGATAAAACATCGATCAAATCAAAACTAGACAAGTCCATGAACCATATGAAATTTAAGATAAATACAAGAGTATATGGTTTTGGCATAAAAGTAACATAAGTTTAAAATAAGTCCAAAGTGCATAAAGAACATGAAATCTACTAGGATGAACAATTAACGTAACCAAGTGTATGAATACAGTACTTAAAACAGGGGTAAGACCTAATTAGCTAGGCTTATCATATGATAAATAGGACTATTCTACATTATGTTTCGGGTTAACAATAATATAGAACTCAGAAGACTAAAGCGATCTCGGGAGGACCGTTTCATGGGCTTTAGCGATCTATCGTAGGGCCGCTTATTAGGGCTTAGCGGTCTCAGGAAGACCGTTTCTTCCTGTCTACAGCAAACAGCAATAAAACCGAAATACAGGCTAATCTAGGGCAGTGAAGCATAAAATGCATGCTAGCCACAGAGAGGAAACGTTCCTATAATAAGGAAACTCATGGAGATGCATAGGTTGTCATGAATTAAACTAGAATTATTATTTTGGTTATTAAGGGTAGGTACTATGCATGCAGGAATAACCTAGAGGCGCAGTGATAGTAAAACATTAAATACTCCGTGTGGAAAGCATGAAATTGCATGAAATCAAAGGGCTTTTACTCCTGACATGTTATTCTAGCCTTTTCATGAGATAACCTACCTTTGATTCGTTCCCTAGACTTTGGATTTTTGACTGGAAGTAGACCCTAGTTCCTGCACGTCCTGTGCCAAACCAGTAACTTCCCGTCCCTCTATCTCACGATCCTCTTGACCTAAATTCATGAAAATTGGAGGGTAAATAGAAGATACAAAGAAGAACAGAAAGTTCTAAAGAATCAACTCCTAAATACCTCGATTAGGGCTTCTATTTTCCTGATCTTCACCGGACCGTCGCACTAGTTCCTGTGCAGTCTGTTGCGATCCAGCGACTTGCACAGGCTCTAACTCCGAAACGGCTAGGGCTTCTAGCACGAAAACTGGAGGTGTGTTAGATAAAACTAAGAACAATTTCTTCTAAAGGACCAACCTGAGTAGACGTCTCCTTACCTTCGAAATACGCGAGCCAACATTAGGGTTCGCATGAGTCGAAGTTAGGGTCTATTTATAGGATTCACCTAGGGTTTAAGGGATTAGATCGATCCTAGAGTCCTAATTTGGAGTATAGTTAATCCCTAGAGTGTTCTAGAGAGTATTCCACGCCAGGTAGCTTCGATCCAAGGTGATTTGGTCGTCAAAGATCCAAGCTTTTCACGTTTTCTCCCATTCACAGAATCAGGAGGGCTTAGCGGTCATGGGAGGACCGCTAAGGTGGATCTTGCGGTCGCGCGATAGACCGCCAGGATTCATTAAATCCAAAATTTTCGAATTTTCGTATTATCCCCCATTTATCCCCTAATTGATGTATATATCTCATTTCAAATCCGTAAATTACCTAATTTACGTTTCTATTAATGAACTTGAGTCTAAAAGTCTTGGAATTGGATCTTTGGGCCTATTTGAGTTGGACTTAGCCCTTTAGTTGATATAGGACTTTTAAATGGATTAAATAAATCTCTCATTCTTCTTAATAGCCCATTAAGTCTTTTAAATTGCTTAGGAATTATATTTTAATCCCGAAAAACTCCTAGAAAATTCTCGAGCGTTACACCCTCCCCCACTTAAGAATTTGGTCCCCAAATTCATCGTAATAAGATTTGCTAAGGAGAGTGTACTTGCATTAAAATATCTCCGGAAATCTTTTGCGCATGGCCTCTTCGGTTTCCCATGTTGCTTCGTGTGGCCAAGATTTGCTCCATTGGACTTTGACCATCGAAATAGTTTTATTCCGAAGTTGACGTACTTCTCGTTCAATTATTTTGATTGGCTTTTGCTCATACGTCAAATCCTTTTTAATCTCCAGGTTGTCATGAGTTATGACATGGAATGGATCGGGGACGTATCTTTTGAGCATTGAGACGTGAAACACATCATGGACTCCAGCTAATTGAGGGGGTAAAACTATTCGATATGCGACTTCACCAATCCTTTCGAGAATTTCAAAGGGGCCAATGAATCTCGGAGTGAGTTTGCCTTTGACGTCGAATCTTCGAATACCTCGACCCGGAGAGACCATAAGGAATACGTGGTCTCCTACTTGGAATTCCAGGTCGCGCCTTCTGTTATCAACATATGATTTTTGCCTGTCTTGAGCCATCTGGAGTCTCTCTCGAATAAGCTTTATCTTCTCGGTAGTATCCCTGATGATGTTGAGGCCGAGAAATTACCTTCTCCTACTTCATTCCAACATATAGGTGAGCGACAACTTCTTCCATACAGTGCCTCGAACGGTGCCATTTGTATACTAGCTTAGTAGCTATTGTTGTAAGCGAATTCCACTAGAGGCAAGTGGTCGTCCCAACTCCCTCCAAAATCAACAGCACAAGCCCTGAGCATATCTTCTACTACTTGATTGGTTCTTTCAGTCTGACCATCAATTTGTGGATGGAATGCAGTGCTAAAATTGAGTCGGGTCCCTAATGAATGCTGTAGACCCTTCCAAAATTGTGATGTGAATCGAGGGTCCGCGAAATACTTCTCACGAAAGAGCTCGAGGAACTCTTCCCAGCCAAGTTGTGGATTTTGTAGATGAGCTGATGTGGCTTTCCACCATGTTCGAGCATCCTTGTTGAGTTGGAAAGTAGCAAGTAGGACCTTCTCCTGATCCGTGCATTGCATAACTTGGAAGATACGGTCCATCTCATATATCCAATTCTCGGCCTCATCTGGATTGGACGATCCCGAGAAACGAGGAGGATTCATGCTCCTGAAGTTACGGTGTAGATCTCCCGCGCCAGCTCGCGCGCTTGCTTGTGCCACCATCTGCAGGGTTTGAGTGAGACCCTAGATTGTTTGTTGCATCGCTTCCCAGTTAGCTCTGTTTCCAACCATTGGGAAAATAAGGTTCTTGAGGAAAACAAACAATTTGTCATTTTCCTTAGAATTCATGAGGTTAAAATTTCTTCTCATGTCTAGAGGTTAATTCTTAGTAGAGGACTATCTTATACCGGGCTCTACCCAATTTCACGTGGGTTGGGAATTTCTCATAGACTAGTTCATAGGTTAGGAATCCTTAGACCCTTGGACTTAAATCCTATAACTTGACATTTTCCTAAGACTTAATAAACCTAGGCTCTGATACCACCTTAACTGTCACGCCCCGAGATATATATCGGAAACAAGTCGGGAACATGAACAGTCGGCAAAGTAAGCCTCTAGCTAGCAGGACAATCATAGCGCCACATTCATTCATACAAAAGTACAAATAATATACGCAACACATAAGACAAAAACCTTCAACTTTATTGAATAATAATCAAAGTTTACAATTGACATCGACTCTCTTGACATCATGACTCACTAGACTCAAAGGAACAGAAAATTACATAATATGATCAACTTCACCGCCTATTATAGTGAATGATTCTAAATCGACACAACAGACTCAAGACTATCTAGAGCTTCTCATTTTTCAATCGCTCTCGGACCCATCACTTGAATGATCTGACTCTGATCCACTAGAGTTTCCAGAAAAGTTTAAAGAAAGTAGGGAATGAGCGCACTCGCCCAGTAGGTATCTTCGTGTCAACATGTTGGCATAGTTTACATGTTAATGTTTTAGCTCTAGAAGGTAAGAGAATGAGAGTGCGATAAATCATGCGGTAAAAACAATAGTAACAAGTAACAAGATATGAATGTTTCAAGAATATACGAGTATGATTTTAACAAGAATATAAATTGGCCTTTCAATCAAGAATGTACTATCAATCACAAGAATGTACCATTTCATAACCTTAAGAAGGCTATGCACAAGCATGTAAAGAAAATGTACTTTTCAAGCAAGCATGTAATTTCATGAATTGCCTCGTGAATTTTGCCAATTTATAAAAAAAAGTACTCCCAGCACAATGTGACGCCAATAATCATTATACCCCATGGTTTATAGTATATTTTCGGCCATCTGCCGAGGGGGCTAGACTGGAGCCCTTGGACACCGTCCGTGCCCGCACTTGCATCTTCAAGTTATAAATCTAGTTACTTCCACGAGAATATCAATAAGTTCGGCCAAGAATGTCAAGTTCAAAAATGCATTAAGGTAATAGTAAGCAAGTGCTTTAGACGAGGGTGATCCCGCCCCGACCCCGGCGACTAGTTTACACGAGTTTGGGGGTTCCTCTGATCATGGAAGGGACTCTCTCTTAGGCGGCGAGGGTGCACGTGTGGAGCCACATGAGTGGCTAGTGCGGTGTCCACTCCATGGGGTGCGCATCGTATCAGACGATTAGGGTTCGAGTGCTGGACCTTTCCCTACTGACCGCAGTCAGTGTTGATTTACATCGACCTAACGTCCGAACACCCTTGTTTAATTATCAAATATTTTCAGAAGTTACTTAATGGAGATTCCGTCAATGATTTATCTTTAGAAGGTACCCAAGAGTCCACAATATTTGATAAATATCAATATTTCAGGCGTATTAAGATGTCAGAAGTGGAGGATGCTTTAAGAAAAATGAAAGTGGGTAAGGCCTTAGGACTAGATGGCTTACCTATTGAAGTATGGAAAGGCCTAGGAGATATTGGTATTCAGTGGCTAACTAAATTTTTTAATAAAATTTTAAAGGAACGGAGAATGCCAGAAGTTTGGAGAAAAAGTGTTGTAGTTCCTTTCTATAAAAACAAAGGAGATATTCAAAGTTATAACAATTATAGTGGAATTAAGTTTATGAGTCATACTATGAAACTTTGGGAAAAAGTAATTGAAAAACGCCTCCGATGTATGACTACTGTATCGGAAAATCAGTTTGATTTTATGCCAAATAGATCTACTACAGAAACTATTTTCTTACTACGACAGCTAATGGAGAAGTATAGAGAGATGAGAAAAGATTTGTATATAGTTTTTCTTGATTTAGAGAAGGCGTACGATCGAGTACCGAGAGAATTGATTTGGTGGACATTAAGAAAGAAAGGAATCTCTCAAGGATATGTTGATTTGATTAAGGATATGTACGACGGCGCTATTACTAGTGTTCGAACTATTGCTGGGGAGACTGGTGAATTTCTCATTTCTATAGGTTTACATCAAGGTTCTGCACTAAGTCCGTATCTCTTTGCCTTAGTTATGGATGAAGTAACTAAACAATTGCATGAGGATATCCCTTGGTGTATACTTTTTGCAGATGATAT
Source organism: Amorphophallus konjac (assembly GCA_022559845.1). NCBI lineage: Eukaryota > Viridiplantae > Streptophyta > Magnoliopsida > Alismatales > Araceae > Amorphophallus > Amorphophallus konjac. The sequence continues at coordinate 281,885,930 of CM040125.1, forward strand.
TGTTTTAATTGATGAGAGTATTGATGCTCTAAATGCTAAGTTAGAGCGTTGGAGACTTGCCTTGGAGTCTAAAGGTTTTAAAATTAGTAGGAGTAAGTCAGAGTTTATGCACTGTAATTTTAGTAATAAGAGAGTGGTTCAGGAAGACATGGTTCTAATTGATGGACATAACATTCAGAAGAGTAGTAGCTTTCGATACTTAGGGTCTATCATACAAGAGAATGGGGAGATTTATGATGACGTTACACATAGGATTAAGGCAGGCTGGTTAAGATGGAGAAGTGCGTCATGTGTCCTTTGTGATCGTCGTATGCCTGTGAAACTCAAATGGAGGTTTTATAGAACGGCTGTGAGACCTGCTTTGTTATATGGTACCGAGTGTTGGGCAGTATGAAAGGAACACATCCACAAAATGTGTGTAGCAGAGATGAGGATGTTGAGATGGACGTGTGGCAAGACTAAGAAAGACAAGATTAGGAATGAGCGTATCCGTAACGACTTAGGGATAGCTCCAATTGATAGTAAAATGAGAGAAAATAGACTCAGGTGGTTTGGACATGTGTGTCGTCGCCCTAACTCAGCGCCGGTTAAAAGATGTGACCAAATCTTAGTGGATGCTAGTAAAAGAGCTCGGGGAAGGCCTAAAATGAGATGGTGCGATGTTATTAGGAAGGACATTAGTTTCTTGGGTTTAAATACGAATATTGCACTTGATAGAAATCTTTGACGGAACAGGATTTATGTAGCCGACCCCAATTAATTGGGATAAGGCTCTGATGATGATGATGATGATGATGATGAATAAGGCCTAGGGTTTCTCCCCGAGATTCTAATCGTCCTTGACCTATATGGCTTGCATTGCGTCTCTGACTCCCAGGTGACCATGGGGGGTAGGGTGTGGTTGAAGCCATGTGGAATTTGGCAATACCCTAATGTGTCAAGGGATAAGGATGAGTTAAAGGAAACCGGAAGTATGTCGGGACGTCCCGCTGAATTTCTGAGTATCAGGGGCATTTTTGTAATTTGGACGTGACCCTACATGGAGTGATCCGTGAGAGACGCTGAGGCCGCGGGATCATTTGTAGGCATTTCTTGAGTGTGGAGAGGTCGTGAAGTCATTAAAGGTGATGCGCACCCTTAGCTCCTAAAGAAGGACATATATGTAATTTTCCTTGTGGGAGGGGTTTATTTACAATTTTCCCTAACTGGCATGCACCGGGGGCAGTGACATACACACTTATAAATCTCATAAATTTTAAGCACAATAGTTGTCAACTGTTCACAGCATAGTCACCCTGAGGCGGGAGCATGTTTAATTCTAGTATCCTCGAGAAGGGCATTGCAGTCAATCCATATTTGTACGACTGAATTATATTTCCCTTTATCACTCGGAGGATAAAAGAAGAACATGACCCGTAGGGTCATGATTACAAGACCCACATAGGGGCATAGGTACAAATCCCGCGTAGGGGAATAATAACAGAGCCCACGTAGGGGCATAAGTACAAGACCCGCATAGGGACATAATGACAAAGCCCACGCAGGGGCATAAATACAAGCCCAGGGTGTTACATACCCCAAACAGGCTAAGACAACGAACAACCGCCTTGTTCTTCTCTTTCCGAGAGAGAAATTCCAAGTCCAAAAAAAAAGTCGTCTTCACATGAGCCCCGTAGGGGGTTTTTATAGAAGGTGAGGGACCGGTCCGGGGTGGGCCTAACCCGGGCGGGTTGAGGCCACCCCGAGCAGGTCCCCTCCCTTTCTTTTTTTTTTTTTGATAGGTGGGTAGAGCCCCTCGGGACCGGCCCGGGACTGCCCTGCCCCGAGTAGGTCCGTGCGGACCTACCCGGGGTGGGGGAGCCCCGGGCAAGTCTCGTCCGGGGCAGGCCACCCCGGGCAGGCCTACCTGGGTCGGGTGGGGGTGGGTCCGCCCGATGCCACCCGACCTCCGACGGGTCTCCCCTGCCCCGCGCGAAGGTGCGCGGCCTCGGGGGGACCTGCCCAGGGGTGGCCGGTCCCAGGCGGGTCCCTCCAAGGATGGCAGTATCGGTTTCGGTACCGGTTTCGGCCGGTACCGAAACCGATACGTACCGGTTTTGGTATCGGTTTCGGTTTCGGCCGAAACCGGTTGAAACCATTCAAAAAAATAAAAAAAAATAGTGATCCTCTCTGGTTTCGACCGAAACCGGACGGTTTCGGACCGAAACAGGTCAGTTTCGGCCGAAACCATTAAAAAGTATTTTTTTTTTAGGTATCGGACCTGCTACAGTGTTAGGGCCCGGTTTCGGATCGGTACCCGCCGAAACTGATACGTTTCGGCCGATACTGCCAACCATGGGTCCCTCCACCCCCGGGTGGTTTGGGTCCCTCCTATAAACCCCCCTAAAAAAAGGTTTTTTTCTTTTTTTTGGCCGGATTAGTCGCTGCACGCCGCGTGGAAGAGGGAGGAACTTCTCCCGTGCTCGTTCGTCGTCTTCCCTGCGCCGCTCGCCGAGGGGGGAAGCTTTCTTCTATCCCGAGAGACATAGTACACGTCGTTGGGACTACGTAGAAGGTGTGCATAGCACTCTTCCCTCTCTCCTTTGTCGCGAGATTGTTTTTGTGTATTAACCACGGAACCACATGACCGTGGCGGTCTCCGTGGATTTCCCTTGGGTTAAGGCCGCCCGTTTGCTGTGAGATGCATTGGGCTGAAGCAAAAAGTGGGCTATGAAGCCCTTGTAGAGCGGAGACACTCCAGAAGACGGTGCTATGCCGATTCCGTAATCTTGGTTCGCACGGGGAGAAATACCCGTATTGGGCTGGGAATTTTTTTTTGTATCTCATCCCAATTATTTCAGGGACTTTTTTTGGTTGCAACAGCAAGGTAAGAATGTACCAAATTCGTTGATAAGAGATCAAGAACGAATTAATGGGACGTTGTGCCACGGAAGGATTTCGGCAACATAACGACATCTTCCTTAATTTCATAGTTAATTAATCGATGACTTGAGAAGTAATGTTTCAAGTTCTAGACAGTCAAAAGATCATCTGAGACTGAATATGATCAGCCCTTTGGTCAGACCTTCGGGTTGGTCAAGTGTGATAGAACGCGGTTGATAAGGGACCGCTATCATGAGGAAGCGGTCGGGAACAGGCCGCGATCAGAAGCCTGTCGACCCAAGTAAACTCAGTCTACTGAATCAAAGCTCTGTCGACTAAAAAAAACAAGAATCGGTCGACTGACAACTCAGCCAACACATTGGATGAACGCGGTCATTGGCCAGCCGCGATCTACAGGTCGCGGTTGATCGACTGGCCACAATCAGGAAAGAGTACAGAAATGCGAAGTGCTCATCTAGCTTTTGGGCTTTTAGGGTACAACCGGCTCGGCGTTTTAGTAGGAATCCCAGGCTCGCGGAGACTTACGGAGACCTTGAAACATGAATACCTAGTCCGACAGAAGGAATATCCGACGGAGAGGCGTTCAATGTCTAAGAGGGTGTTCCTATCAAGTGCAGGTGACTAATAGCGAACGTACTGGAGTACGGGCTGTGTATAAGTAACAAAGAAAGATAGAAGATGAGAGTAAACGTATCACAACAGAGATCGACGTATAAGAAGTTCCATTAAAAAGGATGGTTCCTTTAATACAAAACTATAAGGTCTTCTTGTGAAATTAGCTTATGTTAAAAATAATCCATTAAAACATGATGGGGCATAAAACATAAACCCTTTAAAACATGCTATGCAGAAAACAAAAACATAATGAAATAACATGTAGATATTATATAATCAGGAAACTATGTCACTTGATTTGGTTACTGTTTCGGGTGAACAGTACAGATCGCAATTCTACCCCAGCCGCTATCTAGAGGCCGCGGTTTCTAGTAGACCGCTATTCGTCTGCCATCAGACAGAGGCAAATTGGCCTTGCAGGGCCCTTTTCCTATGGCTAATCAACATGCAACTAGTATAAAAATGAAAAGAAAAGTATGCTAATACGTAAATAACACATGAAAAGGCATGAAATCGACCAAAGTTATTATCTTTTTAGTTAATATGGCATGGACAGCATGAACTAGATAGAAGTCTAATGCCCAATCATAGGAAAATTGAAAATACTCCGTGCATACAGCATGAAAACAAGAAGGGATAGAGGGCTTTTACTCCTAACATCATGTTTAAGCCGATCATGAGACAACCTATCTTTTTGGTTGATCCTAGACTTCGAATTTCTCGCCGGAAGGGAGCCCTTGTTCCCGGGCGTCCTACGTGGAACCAGCTTCTTCCGCACGCTCTTAACTCCTTGGTTGCTTGTTCTCCTAACACGCAAATTGGAGGGACGTTAGAAGATACTAAGGGGAATAAAAAGTTCTAAAGGACGAACTTGAGAAGGCGCTACTATACCTTCGTTCCGCGCGATCCAAAACTAGGGTTCGTGCAGGATGATCTGGGCTCTATTTATAGGGAATGGCCAAGCGTTAGGTTTTTAGTTCGAATTAGAATCCTTATTGACTGCCAAATCGATCTCCTAAGAGTCCTGGGTAAGTTTTCCCTTCGAGATCACATCGAATCATGGCTACTTAGTGGATAAAAATCTGAGTTTTCCGTGTTTATCTACTTCTCATTTTCGGAACCAGATAGCGGTCTAGCCAAGACCGCCTTCTTCAAGTAGTGGTCGCGCGATAGACCGCGACCTTGCCTGTCTTCTGAAAAATCAGATTTTTGTTTTAACTCAAACTCTAATTTTCCTATTTACCCTATTTTAATTAGGGAACTTATCCCTATTACGACTCTAGGGTTTGGGCTTAGGCCAAAAGGCTCAATTTTTTGGTTTTAAGGCCCCTTTTAAGTGGGCTTACTTATCTAGTTAATAGTTGGGCTATAAATCAAAGGCTTTCCATTAATTAGCCCATTTAAGACTTTTGGCTTATTAAAAATGTTTACATAAATCTATTTACAGTTCTGAAAATCCAAAAAATTGCCAGGGGTGCTACACACTGTCAAAATGTTCGCCTGTTACACAACCGGCAATCAGTCGGAGGAGGCCCGCGAGGAGCTCAATGAACCCTCAGTGCTCTTGAAGAAATCTCACTCGATTGCCCAAGCAGTTGCACAATTTAACCGAACTGCTGCTGCCTCATCATCACAACAGGGGCAGGAACATGTTGAAGAAGCACCGGAGAGATCCGTAGTGCTCAAAGAAGGCAAAATCCAGCATCAGAAGATGAGCTGGGTGAAAACATTCAAGATATCACGCTGGAAGAGTTACGACGTGAAAATCGAGAATTGAAAACCCTCCTGCAAGGGATATTGCGGGAACGAGAGGTGCCACCCCAAACTCCCGTGACATTGCAAGCAGCCGAGAGAGCTCCTCCGGGTAGATCAGTAGCCGTCAACGCTTCATCCACCACTGTGAAGATTCCAACAGTAGTGGAAGTTGAGGCCCCACAGGAGGATGTCAATGTGTGGTCTTCAAATACACCAATGCCCGAGAGCCGAACAGCTCAAAGGCAAATGATTGAAAGGATGGTGGAAGCCAAGTTTGCTCAACATGGCGAGGGTATCACAGCTATCGACTTATATAGTGTGCCATACCCCCTCCATCATCAATTCAAAAGATTGCCCCCAAATTGCCCGAAAGCCCCGAAGCTGCAAAAGTTTAATGAGCAAGGCTCTCCCCTGAAGCACTTAGCATACTATATGACAGCAATGGGCGACTTGGCGTTAGAGGACTCATATCTCCTCCGCTATTTCGCCACCTCACTCACGGGAGCTGCCTTCCAATGGTACTCCCGGTTAAGGCCCAATTCGGTGACAGATTGGGCAGACATGCAAAAAAAATTCCTCGACTATTTTCAGACGGCCTTGCGAAAAGTTTCTCTCGCAGAGTTGTGTTCCCTGCGACAAAGGCGAGGGGAGAGGGCTTTGGACTTCATCCAACGGTGAAGGGACTTCAGTATGAGACGTGATAACCCTCCAACACAGGAAGATGCCATCACAATATGCCGAAAAGGCTTGGCGGCGGAAATTAATGAAAAATTCCTCGGCACCAATGTTAAGAGGTTTGATCTGTTGAATTCAATCGTAGAGAAGATGGAAATGTTCTTTGCTGATAACCCCGATTACATCCATGCTAAGGCCAAGGCATCCAAAGATCGAGCCACGACTGGCAAAGAAGTCAATGCGGTGGAGTTCACTCCACCTAATGGGGGCAATGGAGGAAATGCCAACACGTCAGACAAAAAGTCCGAAAATAAGATTCCGATGTCGGAACACAAGAAGGCTCCACATTCTTTCAAAAAGGAACATACTAAGGAGCTTTTTGATCTCTGCCTTGAACAAAAGCTCATAAGCTTGCCGGACCCGCGAAAGCCGATAGACCCTGATAAGTTGGACAAATCTACATGTTGTGTATATCACCGAATGGTGGGACATGTTATTGAGGACTATTATGTCTTCAAAGATCAAGTTGAGAAATTCATTCAGGACGGCACCATTGACATGCAAGGTGATCAGGTGGACCAACCTCAGCCCCATCCGAAGACTGTTCGGAAATTCACATCAAATGCTCTTCATCAGCCCTCCGAGGCGAGTAAAGAAGTATTTATGGCTAGCGAATCTAACCCAGCCACACATGATGAAACTGATGAGTCAGTGGTCCATCCTCCCAACCGGCGACATCGGGTCCTGCCGAGCCATATGCCCGCGCAGGTCCCTGAATGTCGGGCGATCCGAAGAACCATTTGAAACATAGAGGGAAATTAGATGCCTACAGCAGAAGCAACGGGAGCTCCTACAGTTTTTGCGACATGTTGACAAACAATTGGCCACATTTCCCTATGGGCCATTTGCAGAGGGGCCTGCTCCAACTCCTGTAATAAGGGGAGAAGGGCCTCTAGCTGCTCAGGCGCTACCAAGGTCACGAGGATGGCTATCCAAAGACTCCTCAGATTCATCCAGGGGTGAAGAACCTAAAAAGTTGCATTCCTTTCCTCGTGACAAAGTCTTGGAGCTTTTCTACTTATGTCAGCATGAGGAGTTACTGGATTTGCTCGCGGTGGAAGATAATGAAAGGACTAGCACAATGCTCCAACATGGCTATTGCCTATATCATCGGGCAACGGGGCACGTCATTTATGATTGTCGGGCCTTTAAGGATGTCGTAGAAGACCTGATTAATCGAGGAATACTAGATATGGGCAATCATCGGGTCACCCCGCCGCAACCCCATCCATAAAGAAGATTAAGCTTCTCCGCAAATGTGATACACACGTCAGCTTCTTTCACCTTTCCGGAGCCCGGGGCAGAAGGGAGAACACCAATCCAGAAGAGTCCATGTTATGGTACCCGGACTGGCGGCCTTCTCACCAATGTTCTTTCCGAAGGAGGACACTGAGAAGATATTTGATGTACTCCTAAGGGATGGACGGATAATGGCGCATGAACCGCCGGCCTATTATAATGAAGTGGATGAGATACACTCTCTTTACTGCAAATTCCATGCAAGGGTATCGCATCCCACCCAAGAATGCCGAGAGGTTCAAGATTACATCGAGATCCTCATCCGAAGAGGGGAAATTGATACGCAAGACAACCCCATGACACGACGACATCTCAGGGAGGCCACTGCCAAAGTCCTCCAACAGGGCCATGAAGGACAAACTAGGGGAGAGAGTTCCAGGCATACCGCAAAGCAAGGCCGACAAAGTGATGCTAAGAAAGAACACCATAGAAGTAACCCCAAAGTAAATGCCGACGCTGACAAGCGAAAGGCTGCCGCGCAAGGAAGGCAGTTTCGGCCGAAACCGAAACGTTTCGGTTTCGGACCGGTCCGAAACGACACCAGAGAGTGGGTTTCGGCCGAAACCAAATGCAATCCTTTAAAAAAAAATAGTATTAAATTGATTTCGGACCGAAACCGAAACTGGTTTCGATTTCGGACCCGGCCGAAACCGAAACCGATACCGGCACAGCCATCCTTGCTGCCGCGAAGACTCAAATGGCCCAAAGACCTCATGTGCCTCAGAATAGCACGGCAGAATACCAAGATTTGCCACCGGCGGTTATTGAGCAGGCCATCCAAGCCACATTCCAAAGGCAACAGGAAGAGGGGGCCTAGGTTAAGGTTACATCAAAAAAGCCCGCCAGGCCAAGAACTTTGAAAGTCTCGGCGCCAACTGTAAGACATAGCTCTAGGAGCACATCTGTCGCGGCTTCAAAGCCTATCCGACCCTCTGCCCAAGAGATGGCTCGGGTCAAGAAGCAAGAAAGGAACATAAAGAAAAATCTTAAAAGGAGGCTAAAGAAACAGGCGGAACAAGCTGCAGCCATGGAGGTCCCGAGGGAGTTGACCCCTTTGTAAAGGTTGCAGAAGCTCATTGATGAGTTGGAGGAGTACACTCCCTCTCGTCCTACTCAAGTAGTCTCGGTGGACAAGTACATCCCATAGGAGAAAATGGAGCGCAAGACCCGCTTGAGGAATTGGCTCCGTCAGATGCACAGACGGGCGAAAGAGGGAGAGAAACTCCCGATCCCAAAAGAGCTTTCTTTCTTTTACAAAGGTGAAGAAATCATTGTCGAGAAGCTAGAGGAGATGCTCCAGAATTTCTCATGCAACATGGTTGCAATCCCTCCTCCCGATAACATCAATTCAGCCCTCGAGGAGGATGGCCCTTCATCTGGCCATTCTAAACGCAAAGGAGCCCTGGTCACATACCAACGGCACCCAATAGAAGAGAGAAGTCGGGGCCGAGGTCGAGGACGAGGCAGCGACCGTGGCAGGGGGCCAAGGCCATTCACCGGAGAAAGGGCTAATGTCTCTAGCCCCGGTAAAGTGATAATATTCCGGGGAGAAAAATCCAACCCAATTCCGGAGGTAGAGATAAGGGGATGCAGTTTCAAATTCAGTCCTTAAGAGCTGACAGAAGAGTCCACAGAGCGAGGGGCACCTCCAAAGGCAAAACCCGAAATGCCAAATGAGTCAGTCGGGGAGGCCAGCTCTTCTGGAAAGGGTCAACAAGATGCATCATCGCCTCCAAAAGAAGAGCCATCTCCTGCTCTACTGTTCCAAGGAGAGGCAAAAGAGCCGGAAGGGGTAAACCAACCCCCCAAGCAAGAGAACCCTACTATTTTGCCGCCCAACCTGGACAAGTTCCCTTCTCTTGAAAGGGCTCGGGCCAAGGCGGACCGCAAGATTATTGAGCAAATGAAGCGGTTCCCTACCAACATTACTATATGGGAGGCTATCTCTTAGAGCAAAGAATTGAGGGAGGCCCTTGTGAGAATTCTCCAAGAACTAGAGGCTTATGAAGCCCATGTAGCTAAGCTACAAAGCCAAGCCTACGAGGCATTTGCAGCCAATGTCACATTTTCAGAGAAAGACATGTTGTTGTCTTCCCCCTGTCACAATCGTCCGTTGTATATGTAAGGGAAGATAAATGGCCATGAAATTAACCGAATCAGGATTGATGCCAGCACAACCGTCAACATCATGCCCTTGAAAACATTTAAATCCTTGTATCTAATGCCATACCTACAGAAGGTGAACGCGGTGAAAATACTGGGTTTTAACCAGAACACTGAAAACACCCTTGGGCGAGTCAAGGTGGAATTGACCATGAGTAAATTTATCACAAAAGTGTCGTTTTATATTATCAATGCCAATACCTCATATAAAGTTCTCTTGGGACGACCTTGGCTGCATGAAAACTGGGTCGTCCCCTCGACGCTCCATCCATGTATTAAATATATAAAAGATGGGGAACAACATACTGTCTTTGCAGACCGAGCTCCCTTTCAACCAAATGAATGCAATCTTGCAAACGCTTCACTATATTTTGGAGAGCCTACCTTGTCAACTCCTGAGAAGATTGAGAATAAGGGCAAACAAAAGGTTGTCCCAGAAAAGGAAGGAATTGGGCTCTTCACCATAAATGAAGAAAAGGCGAAGCTGCATAGGATGGCCTTACAGGCTAAGGCTAAGCCAACTCGGCATGAAAGACGAGAGTTTTAACTTTGAAGATAACCTCATAAGTGACGCGATCAACAAAAGCATCTCCTTACCGCCTTTGTGTATGCAACTTCCTTTTGTCAGGGATGAATATAAAGTAGAACCGTTGAAAACTTTTATAGTCATATTCCAAAGGAAGAAAAGGATAAGCCGATCATTTTTTATAAGGGAGACTTAGTCCCTCGAAGTCCGCCCGAGGATGACTTTGGTTGGAAGATTTCGGCTGGCAATGCCCCTATCATTGTTCAAGGGTTGGATGACATGCCAGAGTACATACAAGAAATGTGCGCGAAGCAAAAGATCCCACAAGTACAAGATCCTACCCGATGGGAATTCTTCCAGCAAATCTGGTATTCCCCACAGGCTTGAGGCCAATTCCCGTCATTCAAAAAGGACACGAGAGGACTTGGGTATAGCTCGGATGAAGAATTCCAAGTCCACTATGCAGTAAATGCAGTGGGGTTGTTACCCGATACATATGATCAGACAAAGACCCATGTCAAGTATGATAGTTCTGGGGAAGAGGAGGAAGAAATCCTCGTGTCGTCTTCTCCAATGAACTCTGACCAATTATCTTTGGCAGAAGGGAGCTCTTCCCAATCACCTTCCCCTCAGGTGGATAGAGCGGACACCTCAAACCTCATGTCCGAAGAGGAAGACTCTGCAGTCCATGATGTCTATGTTACAAACACGGATGACGATGGTGATTTCGTGGACCTTCAACCAACTCCCGGAGAACTAGAAGATTGTCACGTCCCGACATATACAGCGGAAACAAGTCGGGAACATGAACAACTGGCAAAGTAAACCTCTAGCTATCAAGATAATCAGAGCACCAGAAGTACAAATAATGTACACAATATCATAGACAAAAACCTTCAACTTTATTGATCATAATAAAAATCAAAGTTACAATCGACAATTGACTCTTTTGACATCGTGACCCACTAGACTCAAGAAAATAGAAAATTACATTCGACATGATCATCTTCACTGCCCATTACAGTGAATAATTCTAAACTTGACATAACAGACTTAATGTAGACAATCATCTAGGGTTCCTCTCGAGCTTCAATCACTCTCGGAATCGCCACTTGAATAATCCAACTCCGATCCACTAGCACTTCCTGAAAAGAGTTGGAAAAATAGGAAATGAGAGCACTCACCCAATAGGTATCTTTGTGTCAACATAACGGCATAGTTTACATGTTAATGTTTTAGCTCTAGCAGGTAAGATAATGAGAGTGCGATAAAACATGCGAAAAAAACCATAATAACCACAAGCAGCAAGATATGAATTGTAAGGACATGATATTACAAGAATATATGATCATGATCTAGTAAGAATATAAGTTGGCCTTTCAATCGAGAATGTACTATCATGTAACGAGAATGTACCATTTCATAACCTTAAGAAGGCTATGCACGAGAATGTCATGTAACGAGAATATACTTTATCAAGCAAGCATGTAATTTCATGAATGGCCCCGTGGATTTCACCAGTTTATAAAAAAAGTGCTCCCAGCGCAATGCGACGCCAGTAATCATTATACCCCATGGTTAACAGTATATTTTCGGCCATCTGCCGAGGGGGCTAGACTGGAGCCCTTGGACACCGTCCGTGGCCGCCCTTGCATCTTCAAGTTATAAATCTAGTTACTTCCATGAGAAATATCAATAAGTTCGGCCAAGAATGTCAAACTCAATAATACAATTAAGATGATAGTGAGCAAGGCATGAACGTACCAAATATTTTGAAAAGAAGTCAAGAATGAATTAATGGGATGTTGTGCTACGGAAGAATTTCGGCAACATAACGGCATATTTCATAAGTTCCATAGTTTATTAATGACTTAATAAGTAATATTGAAGGTTCCAGACAGTCAGAAGATCGTCTGAGAACATAACACAATCAACCCTTTGGTCAAGCCACCGGGCTGGGGAAACTTTGACAGAACGCGGTTTCAAGAGGACCGTTATCTTGAGGTAGCGGTCGGGTACAAGCCGCGGTCACAAGTCTGTCGACTCAAGAAACTCAGTCGACTGAAAACAAGACTCTGTCGACTGGAAAACAAGAAAGTCGGTCGACTGGAACATAATATCAGTCGACTGACAACACAATCAACACACTGGAAGATAGCGATCAGTGGGCAACCGCTACAAGCAGGTCACGGTCTCGAGTTAGCCGCTATCAGGATAGAGTGCTGAAATATGAAGTGCTCTTCTAGCATTTTGGGTTTTTAGGGTACAACTAGCTCGACGTCCTAGTGGGAACCCCAGGCTCGCGGAGACTTACGGAGGCCTTGAAACACGAATTCTTAGTCCGCCAGAAGGAATATCCGACGGAGAGGCATTCAATGTCCAAGAGATTTTCCTATCATGTGCAAGTGGCTAATAGCAATGTACCGGAGTACGGGCTATGAACAAGTAATGGAGAAAGACAGAAGATGAGAGTGATCATATCAAGACAGAGATCGGTGTATAAAGAGTTCAAAATAAAATCCCTTAAGTACAAAACTATAGGGGTTTAGTGTGTGTTGGAATTTGGGCGGGCAATAGTCCCGTATTGGTTAAATGAGTTATGGTTTATGACCCTGGGCCATTGTATCTCAACACCGCGGTTTTGTGGATTTTAATATGGTATCAGAGCCAGGTTAAATGACCCAACTCTTCTTGTTGCCACCTCCACCCAATTATTGTCCACGGTCCATCTTGGCCGTGAGGGGGAGTGTTGGAATTTGGGCGGGCAATAGTCCCGTATTAGTTAAATGAGTTGTGGTTCATGTGCTTATGACCCTGGGCCTTTGTATCTCAACACCGCGATTTTGTGGATTTCAATAGTGTGAAATTAGCATATGTGAAAATAGTCCTTTTAAAGCATGAGAGGCATAAAAACGTAACCCTTAAAACATGATATGGCAGATGCATAAGCATAACGAAATGAAACGAAACATAGTATAGATAACTATATATATATCAGAAAGAATCATGGGAGTGATATGGTCACTGTTTCGGGTTAACAGTACAGATCGCAGTTGATCGGGAACCGCTATATGGAGGTAGCGATTTCTGTAGGACCGTATCTGTCGTCGTTAGACTGAAGCAAATCCCGGCTTGCAAGTCTTATTTCTAAGGCAAATAACGATGCAAACTATATAAAATTGAAAGAAAAAGCATGATAGCATGTGACTAATGCATGAGAAGGCATGAATTTGACCAAAGTTTTTATCTTTTTTTATTAGTATTGCATGGACAGCATGAAAAGAGAACCCTATTGCGCGATCAAGGTAAAACCTGAAATACTACGAGCATGGTGCATGAAAACGAGAGAGATCAGAGGGTTTTTAATACTAACATGATGTTTAAGCCGATCATGAGACAACCTACCTCTTAGGTTGGTCCTAGACTTCGAATTCCTCGCCGGAAGGGAGCTCTCGTTCCTGCGCGTCCTGCGTAGAAACAGCAACTTCCGCACTTCCTAACTCCTTGACTGCTTGTCCTCCAAACACGAAAATCAGAGAGACGTTAGAAGACACTAAGGGGTATAAAAAGTTCTAAAGTCATAACTCAAAAAGACGATACTATACCTTCGATCCTCGCGATCCAAAATTAGGGTTCACGCCAGACGAATCTGGGACCTATTTATAGGGAATGACCTAAGGCTAGGGTTTACCCTCGAATTTAGGATCCTATTGGGTGTCAATTCGATCCCCTAAGAGTCCTGGGTAGGTTTCCACTATAGATCACATCGAATCGTGGCGATTTGGTGGATAGAAATCCAAATTTTTCTGTGTTTATCACTTTCCGTTTTCGGAAGAAGATCGCGGTCTGGTCTTAACCGCCTTCTCCAGGTAGCGGTCGCGCGATAGACCGCGACTTTCCTGACTTTCCGAAAATTGAGTTTGATCTTAACTCCACTTCTAATTATCCCTTATTTCTCTATTTATCCATCTTAATTAGGAAAATATTCCCTATTACGTCTCTAGGGTTAGGCTTGGGCCTAAAGGCTCACTTTTTAAACTCTAAGGCCCGTTCTAAATGGGCTTAAGTACTTGGTTAATGGCTGGGCTCATAAATCCATTACTTAATCAATTTAAGTTTATTAAAATACCTTAAAACCCATTTAAGTCTAAAAATACTTAAATAAATCTATTTAAATTATGAAAAAATTTAGAAAATTACCAGGGGTGCTACAAAGATGAAGGCCAAGCAACCGTTGATGAACTGGTCGAAATCAATGTCAGCGGGACTGAGGAACATAGACCCACATTCTTCAACGCTCTCCTGAGTGACAAGGAAAAACAGGCAAGTCAACAGCTGCTAATCGAATTCAAAGATTGTTTCGCCTGGACGTATAAGGAGATGCCTGGTTTAGAGCCTGTGGTGGCTGAACATGAGTTGTCAATCAATCCCATGGTTAAGCCAATGAAACAAGCTCAAAGGCGCATGTGTCACGAGTTAGAACTTAAAGTGAATGCCGAGGTCGATAAACTCTTGGAAGTCGACTTTGTGGAGCCGTGTATGTACCCGGTCTGGCTCGCTAATATAGTCCCGGTGAAGAAAAAGAATGGCCAGGTCCGGATTTGTGTTGACTTCCGAGACCTAAACAAAGCATACCCAAAGGACGACTTCCCCGTCCCGATCTTTGAAACGATGGTGGATGTAACCACGGGTCATAGGGCATTGTCCTTCATGGATGGGTCGTCTGGATACAATCAAATCCGTATGGCGGTGAAAGACAGAGCACATGGCTTTTAGGTCTCCTAAAGGGAGTTAGGTCTCCTAAAGGGATATTCAACTACAAAAGAATGCCTTTTGGTCTGAAAAATGTCGGTGCCACGTACCAGAGGGCCATGACTAAAATTTTTGACGAGATGCTACATGATCACATGGAATGTTATGTTGATGTCTTGGTTGTCAAAACAAAGAGGCGGGAAGACCATTTGATGGACTTGCGTCGGGTCTTTGAGAGACTCAGACAATACAACCTCAAGATGAACCCGATGAAGTGTGCATTCGGGGTCACAAGTAGAAGGTTTTTGGGTTTTGTGGTCCAGTACCAGGGAATTGAAATTGACACAAGAGCTCCCGCCTCCTAAAATTTTGACGGAGCTTAGGTCTTTTCAAGGTAGGCTCGCCTACATCCGGCGGTTTATTTCGAACCTCTCCGGTAGATGCATGCCGTTTGGGAGGTTGATGAAGAAAGATGCGCCATTTATATGGGACCTGGAATGCCAGAGAGCTTTCGAGTAGATCAAGAAGTATCTTCTTAATCCCCCGGTTCTGGGGGCACCCGTCAAGGGGAAGCCTCTCATTCTTTACATAGCGGCAATGGATGTTTCTTTAGGGGCGTTGTTGGCACAAGTAAATGAGGAGGGAAAGGAGCAGCCCTTATAATACCTCAGTAGAAAACTTGTTGGCCCAGAGCTTCGATACTCGCCGATGGAGAAGGTGTGTTTAGCTTTGATCTTTGTAGTGAAGAAGGTAAGGCATTATCTCTTGGCTCACCGGGTGGAACTTATATCTAAGTGTGACCCATTGAAATTCCTCCTTAGTCAACCGGTTCTATCTGGATGACTTGGGAAATGGGCCCTTCTTCTTATGGAGTCTAATATCACCATTGTCCCGCGTAAGGCAATCAAGGGACAAGGAATGGCCGAATTCCTGACAGCACACCACAAGGATGACTCGCCGCTCAATAATGAGCTTCCTTATGAGGAAACATTCTTTCCCCAAAGAGCAGGGGAGCAATCGGAAGATAATTCTCAAGGCAATCAGAACGTCCTTACCTTGGACGTGCCTTGTTGGGAGTTGTACTTTGACGGGACTTCCCGACCGATTAAAAGAGCTAGCGGTGTTACGGACTTTTAAGTCCGGGGTAGGGATTGTTTTCATGACGCCCCAAGGAGGCATTTTACTCAATTCCTGTGCGCTCATGAAGTCATTAACTAATAATGAGGCAGAATATGAAGCTTTAATTCTCGAACTCCAAATGGCCCTTGAAATGGGTGTCAAGTGCATTAAAGTTTTTGGAGATTCGCAGCTAATTATACGACAAGTTCTGGGTTACTATGAGGTCCAGAAAAAGGAATTGGTCCCATATCATGCAGTAGTCATGAGACTAAAAGAAAAATTTTATCAGTTTGAAATAGGGCACGTGCCAAGAAGTGACAATTCACAATTGGATGCCCTGGCCAAACTGGCCTCAGCCATAAAGCTCCGGCCTGAGGGGGAAGTAGATATTACCATTAGGCACCGGAGATTGATAACTAGTGCACTGGAAGAAGACTCTGGCCTTACCAATTATGAAGTCAACAATGTGGAGGAAGACAACTCCTTTGAAGAAGAGGATTGGCAAGAACCCATAGTCAAAATAAAGAATGGGCTGCTTCCCCCAGACCAGGCGCAAAGGGTCCAACTGTTTCGCAGAGCAACATCATATGAGCTAATAGAGGGGTCCCTTTATAGGCTTGTTCATGGGAAGGATAAGTCTGTCCTCCTAAAGTGTGTTTCCATGTCAAAGGCTAAGGCAATTATGCATGAAGTCTACTCTGTTCTGTGTGGTGCCCATTAGGCCGGAATCAAGATGAAGAATAATATTAAATTGAAAGGCTTTTATTGACCGACCATGCATGTAGATTGCCATCAATATGCCCGCATGTGCCAAGCATTTGGGCCTGTGCCCAGAAAGCCCCCTAATTCGTTACATCCGACGGCTCCCACGTGGCTTTTTGCGGAATGAGAAATGGATGTTGTGGGGCCTTTCCCACCGTCTTCTCAAGGACATAAATTCATTCTCACCGCCACAGATTATTTTTCTTGGTGGACCGAAGCCATTCCCCTTCGGGAAGTGACGGGTGAGATTGTTGCTCGGTTTGTCAGGCATCATATAATATACAGATTCGGTATCCCCAATCGGATCATGTCAGATAATGGTACGCCCTTTAGGAATAGAGTGATATATCAGCTGGCGGCCAAATTCCATATTGATTGGAGGATGTCATCAGTCTATAACCCACAAGCCAATGGATTGGCCGAGATTTTTAACAAAACTC